>BLSH010115851.1:330423-340439 GCA_018402905.1 Glandirana rugosa
TTTTTTTTTTTTTTTTTTTTTTTTTTTTTTTTAGAAGCACACGATCAGAGCCTGAGGCTCTGGCTTCAAAAAAGGGTTGGCTGTGCCCACCCAGTTGTGTGACGATAGCGAATTAATATTCGCTATTGTCTTCCTGATTCTCCTCCTGAGGCCCATCTCCCGACTGGACAATAGGAAAAGCAATCCTATTGGCTGCTGAGGAGGAGGGAGGAGAAGACGCAGGGGAAGCCTACGCCTAGAGGAAGCGCTGCCCACGACCTACATTAATTAAGTGCGGGGCTGGTGACTGACTGGGGAGGGGGGTTTACGGGCCGCCGCCACCACCTCATCAATATCTATGCCTCCTCCCCAAAAAAAGTGCCGCCACTGAGCCCAACTCTATTTAATTCCAAAAGCAGATGGAAAATCACCCGTACTGATGCCGGAGCACAACTTCGTATACTGTATGTAGCTAACTACAGTAGATAACAGTAAACACAGAGCTCACATTGTGTAATTGAAATAGTTCATTTGGGCCAGCTTGGCCCAAACAAACTATTTAAAGATGCAATAAACCTAGAATTCCACTATAGACTACAAGGGCTGGCATAAACTGTTCATCAGACATAGGGAAGGCCAATAGGTGATCATAAGTAGTTAAGTTGTTCTGTTATAGTGGCCAGTGATTAATTGCTAAGACAGATGGAACAAAGGCTCTCTGTGGTGTACACTACACATGATATTGCATGTCTCCGCAATCAATCACAATCTGATTTATTATTTAGGATTTTTATAGCGCCAACAGTTTGTGCAGCACTTTAAAATATAAGAATACAATTCCAATGCAAGGGAGTTAAGAAGACCTTGTTCGTGAGAGCTTGCAATCTAATAGGATCATCTGTTTAGCAATAGTTTGTTACTTATAGGAATTACCACTTGTGATTTTCAATAGCGTGATTTAATCCAAACAAAAACATTCAGTAGATGTAAACTAAAGTATGAACTATATGCTTTTTACACTGGTTCAGCTGCATATAAGTGCAATGTATGAGAGCACTATGAGACTTGTGTATGAAACACAAAAAAAAAAAAAAAAAAGTTGCTTGTAGGAACTAAACATGTTTCAACTGTCTTAACTGCAATATCAGTTTTTAAATCAAACTAAGATTGTGATTGGTTTTCACACTTTTCATACACGAGTCCCTTTCTGTTTAAAGGAGCCTTCTGTGAAGACAATGCTACTTGTGTTAGTTATAGCTGAGATATATATGTAAATGCCATGCAAAATGCAAACAAGCCTAGTTGGCAAAACTGCATTATTCATTTAGATCGGTGAATGAATACATATATTTTAAATTCTGGAGCTATTGTAAGTCGATACATTGCACTGTAAAATATTATAGACATCTACAGAACATTTTCCACTGGTGTTGTGCTGCTTTCTACAGAACTGTACATGGAATGCTGCCAGTTGTTGTGTATAGTACCAGCTGACCATAAACAGCTTTGCCCTTATTCAGCGTGTGCAACAGACAGCAAATGGGTAATGAGAATTATATTCAGCTGTGAATGCTCTGGGAGTCTGTTAATTCAAACACAGATCCTATTAAGCCAGCTTCTGTATTTGTGAGGACATGAATGTAGCTGCTGGCTACATAAAGATCTTTACATTTTTAAAGCCTCTTTTTAAAAAAAAAAACATTTGGAATCTGGTCTCTTTGGGAAAACACCAGTCACTATTCATCCATACACTTTTAAAATTATGGCTATTGTAAAATTCTATAATCTTCTATAATATCAATGTAGCACTCTCCTAGGTAGGTTGCTAGGTAGTAGGTAAATGTATTCTGTTTGAGTCTCACTGTACTTAAGTGAAATTGCTTTTAATTGCTTTGGTCTGTTCTGACTCTCACTGGCTGCAGAGTTTGACTGCTCTCCCCTGTATTCTGGAGGCTACCAGAGCATAGGGAGGAGAGAGTCAGATGAAGTGGCTAGAATATTGGTTACGCAGTCAATCCCTGGGAAGGTGGGCCCAGCAGGGGGCTGAGGAGCTAATAAATAGTTTGAGAGGGAGACAGTGGGAGTTCAGTTGGGTCTGGAAGTTTCACGAGCCCGAGGGGCTGCTGTGCTAAAGGGCCCCATTTTCGATTGGCTGCTGATGTCCACTGGGGTCCTAGTTGTGGCAGGGCTGAGGGGCCTGCGCCTGTATTGACCAATCAGAGACTTTGCCCCAGAGGATCCTGACAGAGAACTCTTGCTAGAAGGTGTCTGGGAGCAAAATCTGAGCACCTGCTCAATGGCCTAGTGGGCAAAATCCAAAAAGGAGCTGGCACAAATGGCCTACTGACTGTCTGCAGATCCTACCAATGAAAGATGAAAGTGGATTGGTTGCATGTCAAAATCTAAATACATCTTAAATCTGAGCTCTGCAGGGATATCAAGTACACAAATTAAAGCCGCTCTGTGTCCATTTAAGCATCCTTAAATGTCTTTCTTTTTTTTTATTAAAGGTGAAGTGTAATGCACATATACTTTTTTGTGTTTCCTCCAGAAATTTGAGACCCAATGACCTAATCACTAGGTCTTTCTGTTGATCTTCGCTCTGTAGGAAGTTTGAGTTTGTTGGGGATGGGGGTGTAGGAGGCTGTGTAGCATCCTATCCTTCCTCCTTTTTATGAAAGAACATGTTTTTTACATTTCTTTAGAAATATAAGCTCCTCTGTGCTTCAGACTTTAGTTGTGCTATCTGCTTATCAGTTAGTTAAATACACTCAATAGAGTGTATTCAAGCAATTGATCAGCAGAGTGCACAGCTAAAGTTTGCTGCACCCAATGGCCAGCAGGGAGGAGCATATCTAAAAGGATGCTGGGGATTCTTTCCTATAATGCTCAGGAACAGCAATACAATGAAGGACACCGGCCTTAAAGATCATGTCTAAACATGATAAAAAGACATTATTGATGACAGAGAAAACGAATCGCTGTGAGAAGTGAACCAACAGTATAGATCAGGAGGAAATGGGATTAACAATGATTGGAGTCATTCAGACAGGAACTGAAGGTGGGTTCAAGCTAGATGCTGCAGCTTCAAAAGGTTAGATTATAGAGGCACACGTTTGCAGGGAATTTATCACAGTAGAGTACTTGCTACAAATGTTGGAAAGAAAAAGGTAAGGCTGGATTGTAACTTTAAATTCAAGCGGTGCAGGTACCTGAATTTGACTTATCGGCCTCTTGCAGTCCCTGTGCAGATAAGCTCAGACAGAGGGAGGGGAAAGATGCATAAAGAGCCTATCGGCAGTGCTAGGCACATGCGGATGGTGAGAAACGAGTGACAGATGTGTTCCGAAGTCTGCTGCTTCTCCTTTCACCATCCAGTCACCTGCTGAGGTTGGGGAGGAGACTTTTACTGAACTGCAATGGAGAAATGGTCAGGGCTTTGTGATGTGGCAGAGCTGTATAGTGTAAATCATAGGGCTGCATGGATAGACATAAGGGGAAAGAACCTTTGACAGGTGCCATTGCCCCTCCCCATATGGATTTTATCTGGGATTTTGGTTTGTCTGAATTTAGCTTTGCTATGTGAAAAAAATCAAGAGGCTACTGCCGATCATTCTGAAAATGCTAAAAGCTTGGCTTTCAATCTATCTCTGACCAAGAGCCAACATTCAGAGTGAAGTTATAACTCCTGTTCTGTGTCCTTTTTCAGGTCAGTGATTATAATAGCAGCAAAGTTAGCATGACGGCTAGACCGCTATCAATTTCTGAAGAAAGTCCTCAGTAGCAGCCTTGTACTCTTAGTCCTCTGAAAATCATCAGTAGCAGCCTTCTACTTACTTCACTTAGAGCAGGTCTTTAAAAACAAAAATGATACCTAGCTGTAATTCTGCAATACAAAAAAAATATATTTTATGTTAGTAGATCTACTATTTACAAAATCATATCATATAAATAAAATAATTGTGACATTGCTAAGACCGTTACAGTAAAGGAGAATAGAAATACAAGGAAATGCTATTTAAGAACTGTCTGGGATCAGAATATGTAGCAGAGGAAAATTTTAAATAAGGCTTTGGTGAAATCTGACCTCCTCACCACCGTCTCTTCTCCACACCATAGTCACTCGTACAGAGAGATTTCTTTGCGGTGATGTAGTGGCAAGTAGAGATTCATTTCGGACTGGTATAAAAGCAGTATGATGTCAGGAGTAATACATTTCTTCTAGAGTGCATTGGATCAAGCGTGTGTCCAAAGCTAAAACCCTATGGTGCATTTGTACAAATGAGATTATTGATGTGCAGTCTAGCCTTTTTTAGTGTTAAATATGTGGACTGTATTTAAAAAGGCAGAGAGCAGTGTGCTGGGCATGCTAGCCATTTTTCATTGTTCTGCCTGCGTGATGGGCGAGGGCTGAAGTCTGTGTCCTAAATAGGCTTTCTTCACTTACCATCAGCTTTCAGAAGCATTCAGATGCTGCAAAAGAAAATGCAATTGTTGCAGCTATCGCATCGAAGGACTGGTAAGCTGCAATATATTGCATTTTTTGTTCTTAGGTTTAGATGCACTGTAAGTATGCATGCCTTTGACAAGACAGGGTGTTATGGGTGATATCACAACTACAACAGAAGGTAATTTTTCAAGCTCATCCCACACATATTGCAGTGAATATGTAGCACTTGAAACGATTAGCAAAACAAGCTTATAAATTCATAAGTGCAAATGCTAATTCTGCATAATCTTTAATTAAACCAAAACAAAATACCGTTAGGATGACTTCAGCGATGCAAATGTCATTGAGACTCCCTGCTTATTAAAATATAATGAGACGGTGGTGACCAAAATGAATTACAGAGCAGCAAGATTTGTTGGGGGGCAATGAAGAGAAAAAGGCTCAGAAGATCCTCTAAACATTACAGAGAGTGGAGATTTGGAAAAGCATTCAGCTTTCAAAATAATCTGCTCTGTAAATGCAGAATGTGCTTTGTCTGTGGAAATGGAAAGCTAAGCAGTCTTTCTTGAAATTAATTTATATATTGCAGACATCTGATGTAGCAGGGGATTTATTGCACTACTTTAAATGGCACATTCTTATCTCCTGTAACACATGGCTCCAGCACTGGATTTTTCTTTGGTGGCTGTTTTTTTTTTTTTTTTTTCCCCCCTCTAGAGGATTATAGAGCATTTGTATCCCATTGCACACCCTGGCATTTTCTGACACCTTGGCTGAAATATTTTGTTGCTTTGCAGGTGGTGTTTCCAAGAGTTGCCCAGGTCTGCAAAAATGACATTGGGGGCTCTCAGAGGGTGCTCGAGAAACAGTGGACCTCGTTTCTTAAAGCTCGATTGAACTGCTCTGTCCCTGGTGATTCCCATTTTTATTTCAACATCTTGCAAGCTGTTACCGATGTCATCCATATTAACGGGCGTGATGTTGTACTAGCCACATTCTCCACACCCTATAACAGGTAAGCGGACACTCTTTAGGCCTTTTGATTGTATTTAATTTTTTTTTAAAAAATCCCTGAGTTCCCAATTCCTTGCAGTGTAACCAACAGGCATGGTTATACTGGAAAATGTAATACTTACAGAATCATTATGGTATGGTAACATGACACAATGGCTACAGTACAGAAAATGTGTAGTATTTAAAGGGACGCTATAATAGTTTGGGGTCAGTTTTACATTTCCATACTTATGATCTATATCAGTTAGTTTACTATGTGTAAGCATTATGTTTTGCAAAAAGAATTTAACCCTGTTAAGTCTGTTTTTTTTTTTCACCCATTAAAAAAAAAATTTCAGGCCTGAAGTTTGCATAAAACCCCAAGAGAGCAGACGCCTGTTCAGCTCCCTCCTCTTTACCCGGTGGCATCCGCTATGCCAGTCCTGGGCAGTCTGGGATACATGGGGGGGGAGGGGGGGGTGTTGTTGGAGGCGATCTTCCTTTTTTTTCTCAAAAAAAAAAAAGTAGTATAGGGTAGTTAGAACCCCTAATGTACTTTTATTGCTGTTTATATCTCCTCCTAGGAAAATTTACCTTCTATTTGTGCTAGGGTGAGAATTGTCACCAAGACAAAATGTTGGGAAATCTAAAGTTCTGTTTTCCCGACAATAGCTAAGGCTAAAGGTCCCATGTGGAGACATCTGTTCTGGTGACTACCAACTTCCTGTTGTGTCTCTGGTACTAGAAGGAAGCGCTTGCCAACAGGACATGGCAAAAAAAAAATAGCAGGACTTCTAAACCTTTCCTATGCTAGTCAAAAGTAAAAATGTATATTTGGACAATACATTAACTTCAGTTTTATTGTCCTGACTATAATAAACAAGATACTTTCAAAACCACTATACATCCTTTTTATGGCAATTGGATAGTTTAGAAAGACATTTAGTGCCATTATGGCGGAATGGGTTTTGTTAAAAGTTGAACACTTTCAGTAAAGCGGTGCCAAGTATTGAACCTCATGACAACAGAAACCATTTCAGTTTACTGAACTCGGATCAATAAAAGAGGGATTTTAATTGGTTGCTGTAAGTTACTGGAATTTCACATTGCTTTTTGCCTGAAGGACTTCATCACAGTAGTGGTTTATTAGTGTATTATTGTTTGTAACCTCAATCATAAATCCTTTGATTAGAATGCCAAATTGTAGCTATTATGGCGAGACAGTGCATTTTTAGATTTTCATGGAGCAGATCTTATTGATCTCAGTATGGATTGTAAACTTATTGGCAGAAATAGGGCATTATTTGGATTCATTTGTAGAACAGCCTATATGTCCTAGTTAGTAAGAAGAACCATTTTAGTCTTTTGAAGATTATCTGTGTATATATCAACTAATATTTAACAATAGATGATCAATATATGTAAGCCTTCACTAAACACATCTAAATTTAATTTATTACAATTAAAAGAACAGCTAAGCGTTACCTGTGCAAACCAGCAAGTTGTGCCTCTCCCCAGTAGCAGTTCCAAGTATGAAGGCGTAAGCCTCCCATTTGACAACTCTGCTGCTTGGTGATTTACTCAGTACTGTCACATGGGGGTAGGAGATGGAATTGTGTAAGCGCTTACACAGCTTACTTTTCTTGCTAAAAGGAATGCAAGTGGAAAAAAAGGTCAATATGTGCTGTTAGGGCAGTGGTTCTCAACTCCGGTCCTAGGGACCCCCTAAAAGGCCAGGTTTGCAGGATAACTGGAATACATCACAGGTGATATCATTTGCTACTCAGTGATTGCAGTATTCTAGTCTGCATTTCCCCAAGGTAATACTTAAAATCTGGCCTGTTGGTGGGTCCCGAGGACCGGAGTTGAGAACCACTGTGTTAGGGTGATGTTAAAATGGCTCCATTACCATAATGCATGAACAAAGCCCCTGTTTACTCTATATTCAGAGCAAGTATATACTCATAGAAACCAGTCACATGTTATCATTTATCATTTTTATAATGCTCGAAACAGCGAAATATGGCTGAGCACTATGGATTGCTTTCATACATTTTTATTTTGTGTAATGAAGCTTTTTGATGCAATGTTTGCAGTGTGTAAAATTCATTTTCTAGCTTCCCACCCTATGATAATTGGGCTCATACTATATCCAAGAAAGCGTCCCTAATGAATAGACAACTTCACATAGCTTATTTATATTCCTGGATATCTGTAGTAGCATGAAAAGATGCCCATACATGTTTGCACCATTTGGGTTTTTTGCACTGCAGGGAAGTGCTGAATCTGGTTTTCATGTTCATATTATAGCCCTTTTTTGTGTTTCTTACAATTAAAACAGCTAATTGTATTTTTATTCACAATTGGGTATGGATTGGTGCACTTTAATATATTCCTGCTTTTTGAAATCCTTAAAAAAATCCTGTGATCTAACCTACTTTTTTGGCATTAAATCCACGAATGTCAAATGATGTAATACTGATCATGTTTTAATTGGACGCTTTAGCATTAAGCTGCATTCACCACAAGTCTCCACTGGCTCTGTGGCACAGTGGGATTTTTGTGAATTAGTGATAGGAACATGTAGATAATATCTACAGGCCAACATTTCAAAATAGGCCATAATTCCAGCAGCCCATTACCTACTGTGGAAACCCCATGGCAGAGATGTTTCCTCAGGGGGATTTCATTCTTTTTAAGTTCGCTGTAATTAGGTCGTCTTTATATAGAATTCATTCAGGAAAAAATCTGCTAACGGGAGCTCGGCTGGCGCTACATTTGTCTGTTTTGCATAGGATTGCCCTGAGTTATCAATAGCTAGAGGTCATGGGGTTCAAGACTAAGCTTTCTGAGACAGGAAGGCTTCTATAAAGCATGTGTTTCAGTCACAAATTGTATGCATAACTGTGGAGTGACTAAGAAATTCTGGGAAATGTCACATTGCAGCATCCCAGGCTCTGCCGTCTGTGCTTATGACATGGCCGACATCGCAAGTGTGTTTACGGGGAGGTTCAAGGAGCAGAAGTCGCCAGACTCCACGTGGACCCCGGTCCCTGATGAACGTGTACCTAAGCCCAGGTAATCAATTGATGCATGTAGTCAGGTAAAGAAGAGATTGTACATTCCCTCTAATAATTTTGGTTGTTAATATATAGCTAAAGTCCAATTTTGGGTAGAGGATGGCATTATTAAAACCCTTGCTTGGCTGTTGTTGCTGTCTGTGCCCCCATTGGGAATATTTATTTTTTCTATTTGTGCGAATATTACATTTTTCATGGTCACTAGAAAAGGAAATGACCAAAAATTACCCTCACTTTAGGGAGATTTCCTCCCACCCCCATGTCTCCAGCACAGAAAGTGATGGGAAAATTCTCCCCAACAGTACAGACAGCAAAAAAATCCTAGCTGGGGTATTAACCATACCCTACTCATTCCGAAATAAAAAAAGGTTTTTGCCTTTTCAGGTCATTTCATTGGCATACAGCCTATGGGCCATGCATTTAGATTGTCTACAAAGCACTTTGTGAAGGGAAAGTGCAGACAATGTGCACAAAACCCTGCATGCGCAGCTCAGTGTACATTCTCGGCATGCCTTTGTGTGTGGATAAATGAACGCATTTGCCAGAGTTACAACTCCAAGGCCAACAAGTCAGCCATAGTTGCAGAACTACTTTTCAACTGGCTTCCTTCAGTGTCCACATCACTCTTTTACCCCAACAGTCCAGTCTAACAACAGATGGTCAAAAGATGGAAGGAAAAAAAAAAGCAGATACTAGCACAATTTGTAATGACCCATACCTGGTGCCTCTCTAATTTTTCTCTTTAACCACTTGACCACTGGGCACTTAAACCCCCTTCCTAACCAGACCAATTTTCAGCTTTCAGTGCTCTCACAGTTTGAATGACAATTACTCAGTCATGCAACATTGTACCCATATGAAATTTGCGTCCTTTTTTTCACACAAATAGAGCTTTCTTTTGGTGGTATTTAATCACCGTTGGGTTTTTTATTTTTTGCGCTATAATTAAAAAAAGACCGAAAATTTTGTAAAAAAATAATTTTTCTTTGTTTCTGTTAAAAAATTTTGCAAATTAGTAATTTTTCTAAATAAATTTTGGCCAAAATTTATACTACCTATCTTTGGTAAAAAAAAAAACAAATTAGTGGATATTATTTGGTCTTTGTGAAAGTTATAGAGTCTACAAGCTATGGTGCCAATCACTGAATATTGATCACAACTGATGTACTGACCACCTATGTCATTTCTTGAGACCCTAACAAGCCAGGAAAGTACAAATACCCCCCAAATTACCCCTTTTTGGAAAGTAGACATTCCAAGGTATTTAGTAAGAGGCATGGTGAATTTTTTTAAGTTATAATTTTTTCCCACAATTCTTTGCAAAATGAAGTTTTTTTTTTTTGTTTTTTTTTTCACAAAATTGTCATATGTTAACAGGTTATTTCTCACACCCAGCATATGCATACCACAAATTACACCCCAAAACACATTCTACTACTCCTCCTGAGTATGGCGATACCACATGTGTGACACTTTTACACAGCCTGGCCACATACAGAGGCCCAACATGCAGG
>BLSH010115851.1:343122-393716 GCA_018402905.1 Glandirana rugosa
TTCATCGGGACCAGAGGTCACCCCCCCCCCAAAAAAAAATGACATGCCTACTGTGGCATGTCAAGGGCACACCTTCCCTTAAAGTGAAAGTTCCACTTTTGAGTGGAACTCTACTTTAATGTGACATTTACAACAAGAGTGGAATTCCATTGATTGACTGGCTTAATCCTTGAACTATTCGACAAGGTCTTCCACATAAATGTGAGGGCTGGCTTCTCTAATGATTTCATGAGCAATACATTTGCAGAAATATTTTTTTAGAGACAGGCAATGATATCTAATTCTCTTTTGTAAACAAATCTTGTTGAGGTTGTGGTCAGGAAACCAAAGTTTGCATGATCCTTTAATTTACACTGTGTCTCATCGTCTTTTTCCATTCTGCGTTCCAGACCCGGCTGCTGTGCTGGCTCCGCCACAGTAGAGAAATATGCCACATCCAATGACCTTCCAGACGACACCCTTAATTTCATTAAAACACATCCTCTCATGGACGAGGCGGTGCCATCTATTGTAAACAGGCCGTTGTTTCTCCGGACTATGGTTAGGTGAGCAATTACTAGAGGCATTGAGGAGATCTCTGTGCATGCATTGCTATTCAGAAATACATTTCAGGTACTTTGAAGGTCTGTAAACATCTCTGCTGTTCTTGGCCTTTTTCCAGCGTGAACTGATGAGAGCACAGGGCAGATGCCACAAGCGTCCCATGGCTGCTTTCAAGATATAAAATGTCATTTCAGCTGTGCTAAAACCAGATGTTAGTGAAGATAGAGATCAGGAGGTTAGCGTGCCTCAAGTGGATTGGAATGGGCTAAAACTTTCAATATCACACCAACATATTTTCCAATTTATTTTTTGAGCCATTACCCTCTGTCTCATGATTATTATCATGATTAATAAAGTTTTTATATAAATCCGCAAACACTGTTAATCAGTGGCAGGGAAGCCACATCTCAGGAGATAGAGAAAGCAGCGTGCAATATATAATGCTGCACTTATTAAAGCTAAAATATTTTGGAACTAGGGATAATGAAGATGGTTAACTGAATAATTTAATGAGGGGGCAGCTAAAGCTAGGAAAAAAAAAAAAGGGTAGCGTTGCAGTAGCAATCAGCTGTTTAATCCCTCCATGTTATGGAAATGAACATTAATTCTCATTGATTACCATAGGGAAAGCATTCCGTGTATGTTCTCCTTTTTACTTTGGCTTTAAGAAATGTACAAATCCGATCTACTTTTTTTTTCTTTAGCTTTATTATATGCTATATGTAATTTAATGAATCTTAATGTTTCCTAACAAATTCCTAAATGTAGAATTTGCTGTCAGAACTGTAAATTTGCTAATGATTTACTTTTTCAGTTGGTTGCAAAACTATCCTTTGCGCACTTCCAGAGCTATGGCCACTGCAGCTATCTAATGCTTTTGGGTGTTTAGGATGCTGTGCCCCCCACAGAAAAGGGTTGGAACTTCTGTTAATGCTTTGTTCTCTGTCTCTGGCAAAAAAACAAGAAAATTCACAAAATGTTATTGTCACCAAAATAGGTGAAGGGAAATCTAACAGGGATACTTTTTCCAGTAACCGTATTTAAAGGTAGGTTTTCTTAAGGCTTTGCCCAGTGAGAACATGGCAATAAAAATAGGCAGTTCAAACCTTGCCTTATGCAATATAAAACTTAAAGGAGTTCTAATTTAACCACCTCCCACCTAAATTAAATAAAAAGTTTTGGGTAAATTCTCTTTAATTTAGATTAGGTTTTATATAATGCAGGCTTTGTCAAAAAACTTGAAATGGCAGTTCTTATCTTTAGGGATTATTTCTGTACCTACATAAACAAATTGAAGGTGGCATTATTTGACTCTAAGATGTTTTGTTTTTCTCTAGGTATCGACTAACAAAAATTGCGGTTGACACTGCTGCTGGCCCTCATCAGAATCATACAGTGGTATTTCTGGGATCAGAGAGAGGAGTTGTCCTCAAGTTCCTGGCGAGGACGGGATACAGTGGCTTCCTTAGCGACAGTCTCTTCTTGGAAGAAATGAATGTTTACAATCCTGAAAAGTAGGTTTTTCTTATACACATCCCTTCTCTGTTGTCCTGCACTGCTGCTTTTCTGGCTCAGAGATTGTCTCTTCGACACGGTTTAATAGTTACAAAACAGTCCTGAAAATCTCAAATAAAACAATTTCTACAAAGCATTTTATGTCCTATAAATGCACTGAATCAAGTTCATTAAGGGGGTGTACCCAAGTAGATAATATGCTGGACCACTTTGTGTGTGCCACTCATTTTAATTCAACACTGACCACATGCTTGCCCATGTATTTTTAAAGCAAGCAAAAAGCCCCAACTATCAGTCTCAATCTTTCTAGGAATGATTCCACATTTCAGTGAAGGGTAATGTTAGATTTTACTGAGAACTGAACTGAACATTTTATACTGTTCTACAAAATATCATATATTTAAAGACTAGAGTATCCACAATTCTGTCAGCAATAAAAAAAGAGCAAACACTAACTTGACCGTGTAAGTTTAGTTGTAATTTAAAGTAAGTACTAAACCTAAAAGCAATCATTTATTATACAGCAGCTTACCAATTATTTAAGTCTGCTTTAACCTTTAAGTCTATTTTTTAAAAGCACAAGCTCTCCTGCAGATGTAGCAGTTACAGGGATGAGACAAACCATTTACCACTGACAATTTAAAAAGGGGGAACTAATGGGACTTTTGAGGCACAGAGGAAGTCTGCGTCTCCAACCATATTTCAATAAAAAGGGGGGTGGGACTTTAAATGAAGATGTATCAAACACAGCAGACAAACAGTTAACTGTACATATTTATTGGCTGTCTTAGTCATGAAGGACATGGTAAGTACCATATATGAATATTCATAATATTGACATGTAATGAGTATACATAAGCTGACATGTAATGATGAGAATACATGAATAAATAGGACATATATCCATGAGACACTGGAGGGCACTGGTGACACTGGTGTGGGACCTCTTACACATATTGAGATAAAAACTGGTAGTTAAAGTGATAGTAAAACCATCTAAACATTGCTTGTAATTAGAGTTGAACGAACCTGTGGATGTTCGGGTTCGGTGGGTTTCGGCCGAACTTCGGAAAAAAAGTCCGGGTTTGGTACCGAACTTGACCCGAACTTTACCCCGAACCACATTAAATTCAATGGGGACCTGAACTTTTCAGCACAAAAATGACTGTAAAAGAGTCCTGGAAAGTGCTAGAGGGCTGCAAAATGATTTAGAACAATAATCTGTCCCTTACAGCAACAGCAGGAACCTGACCCTATAGGAGTAGGCGATGATTTTAGAACAATAATCTGTCCCTCTAAGCAGTAGACTATATCTAGTCCAGTCAGATCTTTCTGTAATGCAGGATGAGATCTGCAATCTGTCCCTAAAAGCAGTAGTAGTAGTAATCTTTACCTATCTATCTATCTGCAATCTGTCCCTCACAGCACCGGCATCATCCTTTCCCTACACTACCCAGAGAGCATGTGACATGCAGCAATGTGACTCCAGCCTCATATAGAGTCTGGGTCACATGATGCACTGGCCAATCACAGCCATGCCATTAGTAGGCATGGCTGTGATGGCTTCTAGGGAAAACAAGTGAAACGCTTGTTGATTGGCTGCCCTACAGCTATTCAACATGCGTGATCAAATACCCGAACCCAGAACCCGAACCCAAACTTTTTCCAAATGTCCAGGTCATGGACACCCCAAAGTTTGGTACGAACTCGAACTTTACAGTTCGGGTTCGCTCAACTCTACTTGTAATAAATATATAGCATCATCGTAGATTGACTCGTTTCGTGGGGTGACACCCACTCATCAGGGGTAGATGCAGTCTTAGTCTGTAATGGAAAAAGTTTAACCAAGAACTGTTGGTGTCAAAGTAGAGATTTACCACTGACAAGGGTGCTTACAATTGTCTTTATGTAAAATCTTTACATCAAAAGGAAAAAGTTTGCTGTAACTGCTTAACGGGCACTTAATTCCCCCTCCTGCCCAGACCAATTTTCGGCTTTCAGTGCTATCGCATTTTGAATGACAATTACGTGGATGTGCAACGTTGTACCCAAACAAAATTTTTATCATTTTTTTTCCCACAAATATAGCTTCCTTTTGGTGGAATTTGATCCCCTCTGTGTCATTTCTGATCGCCGCTATAAGCAAAAAAGGCGACAATTTTGAAAAAAGAACAATATTTCTCACTTTTTGTTAGAATACAAATCCAAAAAAAATAAATAAATAAATAAATATTCATCGGGTTTGGCCAATTTATATTCTTCTACATATTTTTGGTAAAAAAAAATCACTATATTGCGTATATTGATTGGTTTCTACAAAAGTTATCGCGTCTACAAACTATTGAAATTGATTTATGGAGTTTTTATTATTTTTATTAGTAATGGCGACGATCTGCGATTTTTATCGGTACTGCGATATTGGGTCGGACATTTTTGACACTTTTTTGGGCCCAATGGCATTTAACATCAGAAATTTAAATAGCAACTGATTACTGTATAAATGTCATTGGCAGTGAAGGGGTTAACTGTTTCCTGTATGTGTTCTGTGTGGGGGCGGGGCTGGCTGGGACATAACAGATCTCACTGATCCCAGTGACCGGGATCAGTAGATCTGTTATGTCCCCTTCACAGAGCGGAGAACTGCCGTGTTCACATTGGCGGTTCCCCGTTCTGCAGCTCTGATAAGCGATCGCGGGTCTCGAGCAGACAGAGTCCACCCTACCCGCGGGCACGCCCACGCAGCTGAAAAACCTTGCAGGAGACCTGGTTATTTTAAACTGCCCACCCTGTCTATGACTCCCTGTTCCCTAGCCCGGACCCAATGCCTTACTTTGCTGCTTTGGAGTGGAGGGGATATACAGGGGTAATTCTAAAAGGTATTAACCCTAACTGAAAGATATGGCTCTCATAGGCTAGGTGGGTGGTTTATGTAGCTGCAAAGACTATTTGGAATTTACCTACACAATGACATGCCATAGGTTGATAGTGGATACAGTCAACTAGAGTTTGAGAAAAATAAATCTATGTGTTGAGAAACACGTAAGCAGTGACAGAATAGATTCAGTGAAAGTAAAAAAACATGCAGTACATTTCTGCAATACACGCACATTTTCTTCTAAATGACCTTGCAAGTACAGAAAACACCTCTTTATCTGATAGAAATGAACTCCGCTTCTGTTGTGACCCCCCCCATAATTTAGCTCTGAGGGGCGGAGCAAACTGCATTGGGGGTGTTGCCTGGTGGGAGCCCAGGCTGAGGTTGTCATTTCACTTCTGACCATCTTCGTGGCATTGGGGATTTCCTCCTCTCTCTCCAACTGCTGTTGTGGGCTGACAACGCACATCATTTTGGTGGCCTAAATGTTGTCAGGCTGCCCATGTTTTTTATAAACTATTCAATCACTCCCCCTCTCAAATCTCTACAGCATAAGTAGTAACCTTGCTGTAGTTCAAAATAGGAACTAGAAGGGCTAAATGGACTTTGAGATCGCCTAGAAAGTGTGCAGAGGACACTGCCCTGAATTTCTGACACTACATGACATTCTGACAGACATGACATAAAACACATTCAGTGGTATATTTAACAGAAAGGGAGCAAATAGAAGTTCATTTTAGGGTTTACACATGTTAATACTGATCTGCTAAAAACCAGTTTGTTTTTTGTTTTTTACATAATAAAGACTATAATCCTGGAAAAATCAGATTGTAAAGTATGCCATCACTGCTAACCTAACTTAATGTGCAATTTTTTTTGACTCCTTTTAGATGTAGCTATGAAGGAACAGACGATAAGAGGATTATTGGGATGCAGCTTGACAAGCAAAACAGTGCTTTGTATGTAGCGTTTGCCACCTGCGTCGTCTGGGTTCCACTGGCAAGATGTGAACGACACATGAAGTGCAAAAAGTAAGGGTGCCCCTGTAACTTTAACTTTGGCCTGCAATACTTAGAGTGGGAGTAAACTCCTTTGTATGACTTTTACCTATAGGTAAGCCTATAAAAAGGCTTCCCTGTAGATACAGTGACTATCTCCTAAATGTGCACCGTTTAGGAGATATTTACGTTAGATGCGGGCCGTTTCTTCAGAGCTGTGCCGTAAACAGTGACTCCCGCACACATACGGGAGTGACCACATCACCAGCTTGGCCATTGATATTGCTGAAGCCTGCAAACCTCGAAGGAAGACCGGGTGAAGATGGTAGTGCCTACAGCGGTGACAGCGTGCCACTTTAGGGCTTCATTCTCGGGTAAATCTGCCATAATGTGCTAGTATGCAATGCATACTAGCACATTATGACCTAAACTGCCTACTTTTTTGTTTTTCCTTTTATGCAGTTTGCTACAGCTTTAAAGTAGAGCATTTTTTAATTTTTTTTTTTTTTTATTCTTAAGGAAAGGTTAGATTCTTCGTTTATATTACTGCCAGTGTCCCTGTTGGTGTGATCTTTCCTCACTTCCTGTACAAAAGTGAGTAGGAATTTCCCTAAGCCTTCGTTCACATTGGGCCGATTTGACATGTCAGATCACATGCCAAATCGGCGGCGATTGCCAGCAATGGAGCCACGCAAGTCTGTGTGACACCGCACCGGTTCACAAAAGTAGTTCCTGTACTACTTTTTGCGACTTCAGGAGTGATTTGAATAGACTTCTGTGCATGAACCCGCACAGATGTCTGTCAAATTGCCCTCCAAAGTCAGACTGCATTGCCAGTTTGAAATCGTGTGAGCTCAGCTGAACTCGCACAATTTCATACCCGCCCTAATGTGAACCTGGGCTAAATCAAATTTTAGATTTTTCATCACTTTCAGCCCTGCTGGCAGTGGTCACCAGGACAGCTGGGCAGGGTTTATCTCCCTTAGTGGGGGCACAGATGATAAAAAAATCTGCCAGAAGTTCAAAGTCAAAAAAAAAAATAATTGGCTTTAGATGCACTTTAACCGCTTCCCAACCGGCTTGCATACATTTACTGCTGCAGAGTGGCAGCGTAACGCGAATCAACGTATATAAACGGTGAGTCGCACAGCCGCAGCTATTGGGCGGGCGCTGCGCTCTCGTGACCCCGGCACGCTGCATGAGTGGGGCCACGCGCACTCGATGTCTGCCTGCAACCAACTATCGCCTACTACAGAGGAAAAACGGGGAATTGCCGATGTAAACATGGTGGTTCCCCGTTCTGACAGGTAGCATGACCGTGATCATGACAGTGATCTACTGATCCCTGTCATTGGGATCAGTTGGATCTGTCATGCCCCTGCCAGCCCAGCCCCCACACAGTTGAAACACACTTAACCCCTTGAACGCCCCCTACAGTTTAACCCCTTCCCTGCCAGTAATCAGTGGCCATCTTTAGCTCTGATCGCTGTATAAATGTCAATGGTCCCAAAAAAGTGTCAAAAATGTCCGAGCTGTCCACCACAATATCGCAGTCCTGATATAAATCTCAGTTCACCGCCATTACCAGTTAAAAAAAAAAAATAATAATAAACGCAACATAAATCAACTCTCATAGTTTGTAGACGCGATAACTTTTTCACAAACCAATCCATAAACGCTTATTGCAATTTTATTTGCCAAAAGTGTGTAGAAGAATACATTTTGGCCTAAACTGATTAATTCATTTTTGTTTTTTTAGATTTTTTTTTTTTTGGACACGTATTCTAGCAAAAAGTAAAAAATATATTTTTTTTCAAAATTGTCGCTCTTATTTTGTTTATAACGCAAAAAACAAAAATGGCAGAGGTGATCAAATACCACCAAAAGAAAGCTCTATTTGTGGGGGGAAAAAGGACATTAACCACTTCACCCCCGGAAGGATTTCCCGCTGTAGGACCAGAACCCTTTTTGCGATTCGGCACTGTGTCGCTTTAACTGACAATTGCTCTGTCTTGCGACGTTGTACCCAAACAAAATTTGCGTCTTTTTTTCCCCCACAAATAGAGCTTTCTTTTGGTGGTGTATTATCACCTCTGCATCATTTCTGATCACTGCTATAAATAAAAAATATTCCTTTCTTTTTGCTAAAATACAAATCCAAAAAAAATATATTAAATGTATTCATCGGTTGCAATCTGCGTTTATTGAGTGGTTTGCGCAAAAATTGCCCCGTTTACAAACCATTTTTACTATTTTTTTTTAACTAGTAATGGCAGCGATCTGCGTTTTTTCTTTTTTTTTTTTTCTTTTTTTTTTTTTTTTTTTTTTTTATCATGACTGTGATATTGCAGCGGACATGTCGGACATTTTTGACACTTTTTTTGGGACCAATGACATTTATACAGTGATCAGAAATGTTAAATATCCACTGATTACTGTGTAAATGTCATTGCCAGTGAATAGGTTAACCTGCAGGGGGTGATCTAGGGGTTAACTGTGTTCCCTAGGCATGTTCCAACTGTGTGGGGGCTGAGCTACCATGGCCATAAGAGATCTGATACCAGTGACAGGGATCAGTAGATCTTACATGCGCACTGGCAGAGCGGGGAACAGCCATGTTTACATTGGCTGTTCCCCGATATTTCCCTCTGGCAGGTCACTGCGGCTCGCAGACGAACATTGGGTCCAGCCGAACAGCGAGCACACTCCTGCAGAGTGTGGCGGGCACGAGAGCGCAGCGTCGATGCGCTCCTGCCCGCTAACTGCGCACGCGCAGATAGCGATTCGCGAGACAGCGCCACACTGCCACACTAAATATGCGGTAGCGGGTCTGGAACCAGTTAAATTTGTTTGGGTGCAAGGTCGCACAGCCGTGCAATTGTCAGTTAAAGCGACGCAGTGCTGAATCGCAAAATGTGCTCTGGCCAGGAAGGGGGTAAATCCTTCCGGGGCTGAAGTGGTTAAAATGTAGAAAAGTTGCTTAGTTTGACTCAGTTGATATGGTTTTCATTCTTTATTGCTCTTGTTGCTCATTCACCACCTAATTATTGCAAACTAAGTACTGGTCTGAATAACTCAGCATATAGGCAGCATGAGCAATCTACAGAACTGTATTTCTGTAAATTCTAATTCTTTAATATCAATTGTTTTTCTAGGACTTGTATAGCTTCCAGAGACCCGTACTGTGTTTGGATGCGAGATGCGGGAACTTGTTCACAGCTGACACCTGGTGCTAAGTAAGTTGACACAAATCAACTGGTAGAACTGTTCCAGAGGTTATGGCCGTAAATGTTTTAATTGGCTAGGCAACTGACTTTGTCTCAGAGCCCTGACTGTTATGATACAGTGTTAATTATAATAAAAGCGAAAAATAAAATGAATAACATACAGTCAGCCTGACACAATGAGCCAATGTTTCCATTCTGCGTGAGAAGTCTTTGCTGAGAAATCTGAAGAGAGTGAAATGTGTAAAAAGAAAAAAATGTCCTTGATGAGCAGGTGCCTCTGAGCCAGCTATCTGTAATTATGGAAATATAATAGAACTTTTCAGTTCATCAAATAGCTTCAGAGGAGCCACTTGTTGCGCAAATGCAATTGAACAGTACAGCCAAGCAAACATTTTTGTGGGGTACTGCTAACACGGAGGACTTGTTTTCAAATCAGCAAAGATGGTAATCCTTAATTTTCTCTAATTTTGTGCTTTATTATACAGTTCTAGTTTTTTTTTTGTCTTTTTTTACTTCACATTAGGAAAGTCAAGCATAGCAGCTAGTAGCAACAGAGATCCCAGAAGACACAGCCATCAGTGCACTGCTCTTGCTGCTACATACCCAACTTAGCTTATTTGTTAAATGCTATTGAGTATATTCAACAGTATTTAACTAGCATTTTCACTAGCCTTCTATTAGTATCAATCATACTCTATTAGTACTATTAAATCCTGCTTGCTGTATTTGAAACAAAATGTCCTGGTAAAAGTCAACCTACTCATAATTTGTAATGACTAAAGTCCTCTTGCAATGCACTTTAACCCCTTCCTTACCCAGGACTTAAACCCCCCTCCTGCCCAGACCAATTTTTGGCTTTCAGCGCTGTCGCATTTTGAATGACAATTGCGCGGTCGTGCGACGTTGTACCCAAATAAAATTTGCGTCCTTTTTTTCCCACAAATAGAGCTTTCTTTTGGTGGTATGTGACCCCCTCTGCGTCATTTCTGATCGCCGCTATAAACAAGAAATGAGCGACAATTTTGCAAAAAAGAACAATATTTTTTACTTTTTGCTAAAGTACAAATCCATTAAAAAATTCATCAGTTTTGGCCGATATTCTACATATTTTTGTTAAAAAAAAAAAATCGCAATCGGCGTATATTGATTGGTTTGCGCAAAAGTTATCGCGTCTACAAACTGGGAATTGATTTATGGCGTTTTTATTATTATTATTTTTTTTTTTACTAGTAATGGCGGCGATCTGCGATTTTTATCGGGACTGCGATATTGGGGCGGACATGTCGGACATTTTTTACACATTTTTGGGACCAATGACATTTATTCAGCGATCAGAAATTTAAATGTCCACTGATTACTGTGTAAATGTCATTGGTAGTGAAGGGATTAACCTGCAGGGGGCAGTGAAGGGGTTAAATATGTTCCCTGGCTGTGTTCTAACTGTGGGGAGGCAGGGCTGGCCGGGACATAACAGATCTAACTGATCCCAGTGACAGGGATCAGTAGATCTGCTATGTCCCCTGTCACTGAACGGGGAACCGCCGTGTTTACAACGGCGGTTCCCCGTTCTGAGGCTCCTAAATGTGATCGGCGGGTCTCGGGCGGACATCGAGTCCGCCCGACCCACGGGCACGCTCGCGCAGCGTGCGGCGCGTGCCGCGGCCTCCAGGGGGCGCGCCTGGAGCGTGCGCAGTGGAGGACGTCCATGGACGTCCTCCGGGCATTTCAGGTCCGCGCTGGAGCCGTACTTCGGCAATAGCGCGGACCTGGAGTGCTTAAAAAAACAAGCAGAAGGCCCCTTTCACATTTATGCGATTTGTCTTACGATTTGGGACTGCAAAGTTGCATGACAAGTCATTCTCCATGATTTCCAATGAGTACCGTTCATATCTGTACGACTTCAAGTTAGTCCCCTGCATTACTTTGGTCCAACTTTGATGCAACTTGAGGTCCATAGACTTCAATATTAAACCCTCAGTCTCATGCAAATCGCACCTTAATAATGTAGATGCGATTTCTGTACTACTTCTGTGCGACTTTGTAATATCTTTTCATTGAGCCAAAGTCGTACCAAAGTCGTACTGATCCCAAATCACGTCAAAATCACAGTAAAAGTGTGAAAGGGGCCTAAATCTTCAGTGATTATAAATACTGTTTGGCACAGTAAACTTTTCAGATTACAAGCCAACACTGATTTTTAAGTTCAGGGTGTATTTCAAGGTCAAAACTTTTTTACTAAACTTAACGTTTGAACAAAACTCCTGTTGAGTTTTTACGGTTATCAGGCTCCGTTGGAGAGTTTCTCTGTTTTCCTGTTCTGCTGACAATGGTTTTACTAGACAGGAAATGAGGATAAATCTGCTACAGAGGCAAAGACCGAAATAAAAATCTGACTGGGGTTTTAGCCGCCTGCTACTCAACTATGTTCCAATATATCTGTTCAGTTTTTGCATTATAAAACAACAAAATACAAGGTTATAATAAATTCTAGTGTTTTTGCTGCTGTAAAGTTATAAATGTATTTCTATGCCAACAACCTTGCCCTTGTGTGTGTTATCGCAGATATACACAAAATCTAAGCCATAAGTATGAAATGATGCATATTAAGTAAAAAGGCATGCAGAAAACTTCCATACAGTGCTAAATCATAGTCCCATTTATACCAGTGTCTGCATCCACTTCCAGTGCATTCCACCCAGGGCTGCATCAATAAGGCAGTACAGTCAGCCCCTCCTGTACTGGGCCTGGGCCCCATCAGTTCAAAAGGGGGACTCGGTCACCTGCTGAGCAGCAGGGCTGGCTCTACTGTCTTATTGCAGACACTGATCCTTTTCTGTCTCCCTCTGCAGCACTGCAAGGTTCTCCTCCTCTCCCTCCCTCTGGCTGCACTGCAAGGGGATTGGTTCTAGCACATGCGCCCCTTCCATCTGCTGTGTGCACCTTTCCCCCGCAACACTGTGGGCTTCCCTACTCTCCCGCCAGCAGCTGCTATGGGCACACAGGGGATGTCACTTACTGACCCTTTCCTTTCCTAAATGAACACAGTGAGCAATCAGTAACAATCACTGCTGTGTCCATTCATCACTGAAGCGTAATAAACTGCTTAATATGCTTCCATTTGTAAATGAGCAGGAAGCTTCGGAGCACTTACTATTCATTCATCTGTGCAACCGCGGCTGTAGAAAAAAGGACTGATAAATCTAGGTCTTCAGTCACTTTTGGGTGGGGGGGGGGGGGCTGTCAGGCTGTATGAGGCCTTGTGCTTTCTAACAGCCCTGATTCCTCCATATTATATATAGTGTAATCCCAGATTCCCAGTGCTAAAAACACTCTAATACCTATGTACCACCACCTTGGAGTAGATAGATGTGCCCTCACCTTAAAGAGGAAGTAACCCCAGATTAGGTTTACTAACTCTATATTCCCCTGTAATGTAGAAGCATCATGGGCTACTGTGCATCGCAAAGTAACCCATTATGTGCCACTTACCTGCAAACAAAGCCTGCGACGTCCAGCGCTGTCCCCTGTGCTGGCAGCGTCCATCTTCTGCCCCTCTTCCTTCTGGGGCCACGACTCCGGCTCTGTGACTGGCCGAAGTCGTGTCATGTCACTACCGCGCATGAGCGCGGGAGCCACCGGTCACGGCACAATCACAGTGGAGAAATGGCATGGAGGTCATTTCTTCACTGCTCATGCCAAAATGATGTCGGCACAGTTAATACACTGCATATCTTCTGAACCGTGCAGTTTTGGGAGATATGCAGGCCACCTACAGGTAAGCCTTATCATAGGCTTACCTGTAGGTTAAAGTGGTTCTCACGAGTTGACAACCACTTTAATTTATTGACCTATAGACAAATTATAGGTCTTAGTACACTTTACCTACCATGGGGATTACATACAATGGCCTTACATTTTGGCAGGTACTCTACTTGCCCAATCCACTTTTAAAGGGTCACTGTGCCGCTGCACAGCTGTATGTCTCTACAAATGTAACACTGAAGCACATACGAGCTGCCATAGTGTACTAGTTAAAAAACACCAATACATTTATTAACCACAGACTGGAAGTTGGGCGGAAGTGAGGTTACATGTCCCGAGTGGATGCTTTTACTCCATATGGGTTTTATTAGATCACTTGTGAGGAAACGTCTGGGGGAATTGCACGAAGACATTTAACTTGTCTAGGGCACATCTATCTACTCCAAGGTGGTTACATATGTGTGTTGGAGAGTGTTTGCAGCACTGGGAATCTGGGATTACCCTCTATGTATAATGTGGAGGATTGCACTGGAAGTGGATGAAGACACTAGTATAAATGGTACTATGATTTAGGCACTATATGGACATTTTCTACATGTGTTTTTTTTTTTTTTTTTTTTTAATCAGTATACACCATTATTTCATATTTATTGTTTGGATTTTGTGCATATCTGTGATAACAAAAACACAAGGGCAAGGTTGTTGGTATAGAAATGTGTTTATAACTTTTCAGCAGCGCAACACATTATAGCGTATTATTGCTTTGTTTGGTGTGTGAACATACACTAAGCTGATTGCAGCAGCTGGAGATATAAGGGGTTACATGTTTGATTCTGTGGCAACACATACGTGTTTTGATTTATAAAATACAAAGCTATGTTGATTGGGGTGGTTAGGGGGTTTATGGTCATTACAACATTGATATATTTAGTAGGAAGGACCTAAGGAATGCTAGGACTTCACGAGAAAAGCGTGGCTTGTGCTCAGTCCAATCATGGAGCACAGGATCTTTTTTGTATGGTGAGAAGCAGTATTCTAGGTATAGGGAAGATCTCCTCTGTGATATCCTTGAGGTGTAAGTAAGAAGGACCCCATCATGAGTGGCTGGGGTGCCAGGCTCAGTTATTGTTGGGTCAGCTTTAAAGGTTTCTGAGGCTCTGTGGACTGTCCTGACAGGACGGGATAAAACTTTTTGTTGCTGTGGGTGGATGCTACCTTGGTCTCCTTTTTGTCATGAAGTTGTTTAGGATCTGGGCCTATTCCACCCTGTGGGAGGGTTCGGTTTTATTTATAGGTGTTGCTGAACAAACACTTTTGAGATTGAATTTCCCTGGAAATGTGCCTGGATACTGTGCAGTAATTCTGTTGATTTTGTCAGCAATCTCTGATCTATCTCGTACAGATTGATTGGATGGATATGAAGATTAAAGAAGGGCTACATTTCCTTGTTGCTTCCTGATGTGCATAAGAAGACTAGTGCTGACAATTTCTAGTGTGCAATGGAAATTTCCTCCTTTGCCGTGAGACTGTCAGCACTTTGCTTCATTTGGTGGAGCTTAGCACAGCTGCTGCAGTGATGGTGTTTAGTGTCGCGGTTTTAGAAATTCATAGAACTCCACGTGTTACCCAAATAGTCGGACAATGGCAAATGATTACAAATGTGTCTATTACAGCTCTGTTTAATTATCAGCCAAAAACTACATAATATAACTACTTAGTGTATACACAGACTGCCCATGCCTGTAAGTGCACACATGAGCACAATGTATGGGGCTTTATTAGGGGAGCACCCATATTCTGTTGCAGCCAATAAACACAAAAAATGCACACATCTACATCTACAGGCTAGTGTAATCCATGTGAAAGTAAGGGGTTGATTTAATAAAGTACTCTAAAATAGGCTGTGCACTTTGCAAGGGCAATTGTACTCCTTTTCCCAGAGCTTAGTGAATGTGGTGAAGCTTTTCTTTGTAAAGAAAACCCCATCGGCCCCAATGAAAATAAAAACCAAAACAACGTTTAGCTTGCACATGATTGGATGATGGAAATGCGTGGAGCTTCACCACATTCATGAATCCCCGGGGAAATTGAGTGCAATTGCACTTGCAAAGTGTACAATCTGTTTTTAGTAAATCAACCCTTGTATCTTCCATCTCTTGTAAATGGATTCTTGTCAGTTGCCAAAGTCAGCAGAGCCATATGTAGATCATTTATTATCAGTGAATGTCTCAAAATCTGTTTTCTTTGTCAGTAATCAGAGCTTTTCTAAACTGGCAGCCTACTACAAGTCAGTATTCGTGGCTTAATATCTGATTGGTACTGTTGTCAGAGGCATAGAGGTTAATGGTTGTTACTTGGTACAGAATGTAGGGTGGCCATGATGACTGCTGCATACATTTTATGAAATGAAGCCATTGATGATGTAATCTGAGTTACATGGCAGGACATAGTAAGTCAATTGGATAGAACTGTAAAGATGTAATCGTGGGTACAATAGCAGCTGCAACCCCTATTCTTATACCCCTCTTGCTATTCGTTACCTCACTGCATTATTTCATGGACTTTATCTTTTCAATGAAATGCTATGCATCTGTCGTAACATCTTCTTTCATAAATGTTAGCATTTGTGGTGCCTATAGAGTAAGCATTCAATTTCAGGCAAGAAAAGCAAAATGGCTGGCTACTATGGGAAAAAGCCGGTACCTTTCCTTCAGAAAATTTTATAGACAAGGTCCTGTAATTTTAAAGCTTTGTATTCGATTTTAAATTCCAATAGTATTTGAGGTGAATTAAAAATTCTGGCAAGGACATCTAGAAAATGCTGAGTAAACTGAAAGCAGCTGTGAGGACCAAAATGACTGCGCAGCTTACATCATAAACCACTGAGAGCTTAATGACTTCCAGGGGTAAACCATTATTTAGGTTTGGGTTTGTTTTGATGCTCCGTATTGTAAGCCATAACCACCATCCAATGCCTTTATGTATTGTATAGAACTGGAGATTGTTTACCGAAAACAAAAATAGGAAGGTGAATTGTCCATTAGCCATCTTCATATTCTCATTCAGAAGGATGAATTGAAAGCAAAAGTTGCTGTGCAGAAGGCTGACTTATGACTAATGTATTGTGGGGCCATTCTAAAAATACACCTCCATCTAAGCAACATTCCAGGCTGCAGCTGACAGGAGGAAATGATCTCCATAGACACAACACTTTTTGCACAAGAGACTGTTTGGGTGACACGTGCTGTTTTGTTTTACATTGCCAAGAACAGTTTGCTGTGTTGTTGACTGCTAAGGTTCCTGTTATAGATTATGAACAAGCTATTGTTGAAGTCTGTTTAGGGATCAGGACGTTTTTTGAAAGACAGACTTTAAGAATGTTTTGTATTCTGGCATTGTTTTGTTATACCTTTCTCTGTTGGCCTGTAAAAAAAAATCAACATTTAGGGAATATTTAGGCATAATCTGAACCAGGTTTAGCAAAATACAATGAAAAAAGTGCTGTAATCTAGAGCAGCCAAACTGATTTTCTGATTGACTGACCTTACTTTGGTAAAGTGAAGGGTGAATGGTTGCAAAAACACAGGTTCCTGTCCTTTGGGCATCATCAAATAGGTTGGTCTCCTCAATTTTACAAGAAATTTGCCTGTCATTGTCGAGGTTGCCATGCATGTAATCCTGTAAAAAAATGTTAACCAAACTTGTAACCAGGCTGAAGTGACTACTTTGACACAACTGGTAAAATAACCATTTTTTATATGGGGCAAAGCTGGAATTTGATTGACTGCTTAAAATTATTAATTTCCTTTTAATGTCTTAGTCGAAGTCATAACTTTGTGTATTGCTGAACATATGTAACAACAAAAGTTGGCCCAAAAGTGTCCAACACTGTTATCATTGCAGGACATAAAGCTTTAATTTGCTTTGCTGTCAAACAATAGTACCTATCCCGCTGTCCATACATTTTGAATTTGATTCACCTAAAATCACTAGGCCTGCAGATGCTTGTTTATTTTTTCCTTTCTTGACTTGCAGTTTTTGCCCAAATACAACACAATGAGCTTTGATGTTTTTACACGAGCTGCATGTAGGCTGAACTCCAGGTTGCTAATCCAGTGTTTCTTTTCCTCTTCACAGAGCGCCATTTGAGCAAGACGTGGAGCATGGCAATACAGACGGCCTAGGCGACTGCCAAAGTAAGCAAAGAATCGGCCTGCTGTTTACTTTGGGTGAAATAAGCCCTTTAAATTCCCAGTGTCAACATACCTGCAGCAATAATAGTAGAGACACTTTACAGTAACAGGCTGAAAGAATTCTATCATTGTGAATCGGACATGAAAAGGAACCTCTGTGTTTGCCTAAGGGGAAATATAAAATGCATTTATAGTGTTGATCTTGATGTGGTAAAAATCACAGGAGGAATAGGTGGACCGTCAGGAAGGTGTTATATTTCATTGAGCGCAGCTTGGATGGAGGAAGTTTTAAGTAACTTTTTCTCTTCTCTTTTTCCAGATTCTTTTGTGGCATTAAATGGTAAGAAAAAATATTAGCTCCTCAATACTTCTTTACTAGGTTTAAGTCTTTATGTGTACGTTCTTCCTCTTCTTCTATATATATATATTGCAGCTGCACCAATTAAAAATTTCATCCTCGACTATTTTTCTATAGAGTTTCCAACTGCACCTCCTGATCCGGAATTATTTTACACAGTGTATGGTCAGTTTATACATGTTTTGTCGACCGTTTTGTAGCTCTTTTTTACATTTTAGATATCTCTTTGAACATCTTTAGCGGCGGTTCTAAATTTACCAAAATTGCCATTGTAAAATAAACAGTACACTAGCCTGGATAGAGTGGAAAATCTTTAAGCTTTTATTCCTTAATCAGTCCCAACTGGAAGCATTTGTTCCAACCCCCTCCTGTCCTAGTGACCCCCATCACCAGGACAGGAAATTAATGGAATCAAGAAGCTCCATAGTAACACAACCCAATGGAAATTTTCATTTTTTCGACCCTACTACTACTGTTGGCACCTGTTTCCCCATGGGAGGCAGAAAGTGAAGAGAGTTCTCCCCTAAGGGTCACCAAAACTAATAAAAACATAAGAGTTTGTACCCCTTACACACACTATCCAAAACAATGAGAAACTTAGGTTTTTTTCCTTTACTCGTTTAAATACAGCCAAATAATTCAGAGTAGTGTGGTAATAGTAAAATAATAGTAGAAATAAAATATTAACACTTAAATGCATTGTGCTTGGGAGATAGATTTTCAAAAACCTAATGGGCTTGATTTGACAGTCTGAGGAGATCACTAACACAGATGGTCTTGGTTGCCTAATGCCCAATCAAATTCAAATGTGTAATATGCGAATGAGAGTTGGAGGTTTAAAATGAATCTGATTGGTTCCTAAAGAAGTAATACAAGCAGATTCCACCATCTGGCACAGTGACAATCATGGCATGTTCTAAAATATAGGAAAAACATCATAATCTCTTCTTAAAACATTATTTTAATATAGGGATTGTGCATAATTTTGTTATGGGTTCATTGGTAGTCTTATTTCATGGATAATGGAACATATACGTAATGTCAAGTGATGCTGAGGGAGGGAAAATATTTATTTACAATTCAAGTGGAAATGATTGTGGAAAGCAGATATCCAGTGACCGAGAGTAAACTATTAAATTGATATCACATTAATAATTCAGTCAGTTCCTTTAATGGAAAAATGTTTTGTTTAAAGCCTTCCAGATTGCTTCCCTGCCAGTATTTTCATACAAATTAACTAAAGAAATGGCATTTCTTCACCAGCGAACATGTAGGTGGATAAATGACATGTCTAAATTTATACAGAACTTCTGTACATCTCAGACAGTTTTTGCATTGTTTCTGAGGGTTTATTTTGGCATGTGAAGACATACGCACTCTAATTAAATCCAGTTTGATATGCGTCATTAACCTGCAAGGCCTAGTGTTCTGTCAAAGGCCTGTCTAGATTTATCAGGTCAGCATCAACACGAGACCACACACAGCTCGGTCCTGCTGTTAAATTTTTTTATATATTACTAGAGGCAATTTTGGTGAATTGGACAATTTATTTTACACTACTTTTCTATTTACTATTTCTCACCTTTCCCTTTTGGTTTCTTTAGCTATTTTAGCTAGTTTTAACACTCATGATGTGGCAGTTATATGCCTCAATGTAGAACATCTAGAATAGGTCAAATGTCATTAAATTCATCTAAACTTACTAACATTATTCCAATGGTTTCTTGTACCCGAAGAATTTAAATTTAAAATATGCCTACACAACTTAATGGAAATTCCACATCACATTGTGATCATAGGAGATTCCAGGAAACCCATTTAAATTCATGGTTCATTAGGTTGCACTTGTTTTAAATAACAGAAATACAGCAATAAAATCATATCCACACTCAATTCCTCCTTATTGGCAGTTTTGTTAATGCAGATATTTTATGATAATTGCTAGCTGTGATTAAAAAAGTGGGATCTAGTAATTGGCCTAATGTATCTTGAGTGTAAAATTATGTTGGAAGACAAAAATCATTGGTGGACTGACTCTCATCATGTTGGTAATGTAATCCTGAAGTTGACCATAATACATAGGATTAGTTGACA
Organism: Glandirana rugosa; assembly: GCA_018402905.1. NCBI lineage: Eukaryota > Metazoa > Chordata > Amphibia > Anura > Ranidae > Glandirana > Glandirana rugosa. Next base: position 362,688 of record BLSH010115851.1, read on the forward strand.
GAGGAATTGCCTGCAGAGCTATGTGTCGAGCAAGCATTTACACAAACCTTTAGAAAACTTCAAGCCACTTTTTAAGGCCTATATAGCATGCTTCCACACCAGCATAGGAATGTTAAACACATTTCTTAATGGTATTGGCTGCAGTCTCTATCAGCAGCTAAGCTTCAGTAAACTTCATAGCTGAAGGTATGAGTTAAGGCGCTTTATGAAAGGATGTTGCATTTTTTTTTTTTTTTATATATAAAGGTACTTAAGGGTGGATTTGCTAAATTAGCAGAAAACAAATACTTGCTTTAGTAAATAAAAAAATTCAACATAATCCAAAGGTTTTTTATATTTTTTCTTTCTTTTACTCGACATATTGGGTGTCCAAATGGAACATGGCTTCCTCGTATTTAAGTGAATGTTCTCTACTACTTTAGTGAATCACCTCTACTGCTTTTCACATGGAAAAGTGTGGTGGTTAGATGATCACAGGGTTGCCTTCCAAGCAAAGATCCATTTATTTGGTCCATTTGCCTAAAGACTAGGTCACTGGTCTATTTTGACACACATTCACAAGACCATAAATATTTACGGACATAAGTCATTGCCAAGGAGCTTTAGCTAAAGAAAGATACTTCATGTTAAAATAATACCCCATTTGGTAACATCAGCTTTTTCTCTTCACTGAAACAACGTTGTCTGCCCACAGTTGCGTGAAATACACAGAAATCAATGCTATATCGACCACTATATTCTTAGAATATGCATTTTATTATATAAATGCATCATTATGCAAGGAGTACCCCATTTCTGGTGATTGGGGTTATTTATGCTTTTGGTGGCTATAGCTCACTACTTAAAACTGGCAAACAGAATCTAGAGCAGCTTTGTAAAGTAACCAATCCTCTTCAAGCCTCAGCTTGTTTGGTTAAGCTCTCAAAATGAAAGCTAAATGCTGATTGGATGCCACACACAACTGCTTCAGATTTAGTTTGCTCCAGTCTTCGTAAATTCCCCTCTCTGTGTATTATATAATCCTAGTGAATGGTATATTTTATTTATAGTATGGGCATCATTAAACATATGTACATTTCAAACAGTCATTTCTTACCCAAGTGTAGGCTTTGTTAAATGTGTAACCGTATCAGTGAGAGAGATGCAACCTAGTACTGCTTGGGTTATCCTTAAATGACCAGAACATCTTCTGCATCAAGCCGTATGGCATTTTTTTCCCCCTGTTCCTGATACAATGATCTCTCAGACTTGAACAGCCCTGTTTACTTTGCACTCGGTCCCCTGGGAAAAGAGGCTTTGTTGATGGAAGGAAGGGTGTCGCTTTGTTACCTGCATACATATAGAACACAAAAGGGTCAAACAGTGGTGCAGTTGTCTTAAATACACATAGCCTCTTTGTATCAAGATTACAATTTTATTGACTCTTCATGGAACATCAGTGACAGATGCCCGAAAGTACAATGCCACAATGGCCTGAGCAAGAAAAACACAGCACAAACAAACATTGTTTACTGTATTTAATGGTTTATTTGTTTATTTCAATATTTTCTATGGAGCTGTGTACCCAGCCTGCTGCACAGCGGAAGTATTGTAATGCAGAACAGAATAAAGTAGCAATTATAATTTTATAGTTAAGAGGCCATGTATAAACGTCCTTGAATAGATTGTGGAACAATTTCAGTAGCACTAATTTTCAAGTATTTTGCTTATTAAACATTTGTAAGATAAGGCATCACAAGTGCAGCCATACATACTAAAACTACTGCATTGCAGGTCATGAGTATAAACGCAGGTCATAGCACAGATATATCCATCTCCAGGACAGTGATATGATTTGTCAAGCAAAATGCATTATAGTTAATGGTTTACATTTAAAGTGATTGTAAAGGCAGAATGTTTTTTTATCTTAATGGATTCTATCGGGTGCCCTTAAATTGATATTCTATCAATTTATATAAAAAAAAAGTTTAAGCTGAAATTCCAATTTAAGAACAAAATAAACACTTTGGTTGTTAAACAGTGCATTTACACAGATCTCCAAAGTAGTCCTAAAAGCAAGAGACCGTTATAGAGGAAATAATATTGGGCTCCAACAGAGGCTGTTCTTCTAAAGCGACAGTTGGAAGTTATTGTACCGGGGTCACAGGGAGTGCAGCCCACAAAAACCCCCTGCGCCTTTAACGTTTTTAATGTTGTGGTACATAGTATGCTGACCGTATCCTTTTTCACGTGTAGAACCATAATGGATATTACTTTTCTAAAATAATTAGTATTGAAAGAATATATTTTTCAATGCATTGCATGCTGGTTGGTTATTAGAGGTAACACCCACTATTTCTTCATTTTCTGTTATAATCATTCTCTACTGATTTGCACAAATTCAAAGCAACATGAACTGCATTATATTCATACATTACTCTCACGTTCTGTCAAGTAGACTTTATTTTTCCCCTGTATTCATAAATTCTAGAACACACTATAAAAATATGGTTCCTATACTATAATGACCTGATGAAAGCAAACTGTCAAACTTCCAGACAAAGGCTGTCAACAAATCAAAAGCTCCACCAGAATAATGGGCAAATTACCAGTGTTGATTAGCAGGAAAAATAAATCACAGGCAACTCTGATAACCCATAAAAATGTGCAATGTTTACAGTTCTGAGCCTTTTCCTTCTATTTGGAGCCAATTAATAAAGATAGATTAACAGCTTACATCCAAGAAATATGGCACTCTCAATTGTTGGTTTAATGAAGGTCCATGTTGGTATTCATTCCACATTTTATAAATGCCATTCCTTAAAATGGCAATAACCATCATGTCAAATGCTAGTAATAGTTACAAGGAAGACATAGTATAATATCTCTGTTACAAATATTTTTTATTTAATGATCACACGTAAAGCAGTGATGTCCTGCTACCTTTTTGGCCACACTATAATGTCATGTGATCCCAGAGCCTTACAATATTTATAGCGGCCTTAGTAGCACAAATACACGTGCTCCTAAAGAGTCATTGGAATGTTTCTATGCAGTTCGTCATTAGGAGTAACTGAAACATTCACAGGCCCATCAGCAATATCTGTAGGCTTCCAGACTTGCCTCAATGTGGACAATAGGGCATGCAGCTCAAGCCAGGGTTTGCTTGTGTGCTCTTGGACCCTTTAGTTCTGCTGTAACCTTATCAGGTGTTGGTTTTCAACAGATCATGGCAATCAAATGGTGCTTATTGCACTATATCATTTTGCAAAGGCTGTTGCTCTTAAAACTTTGAATATGATGAAATCACAAATATCTTAAAATTTAGGTAAAGACTATACTTTTTGTGTTGGATATATAAAAGTTTATTTATATTTTGTGTCCATGGCCTCCTTTAGAGAAGGGTGTTGCACTAATACAAGAAGTGCCCTAGTGGGGATACAGACCGTAGTTAAAAAAAAAAAAAATTGAGGTTCCCTTACTCTTAAAATATTTTTCTATTGTGGGTGTGCCTCTGCTGGGAATTTCTCCTAATTTCCGGTCTCCGTGACAATGCTGTCCAAATGCAGGATCTTGAGGGGTAATCATTAGTGCTAGGGACACCAACAGAGATCTGAAAGGGGTTTTAGCCCCTCTGTTGCTGGAGTTACTCTACAAGCACACACATATATGAACCTATGTGTCATGGGGGGAGGGGTGGCGTAAAAGACCTATCAAAAACAGTGTCTTGTCCCGTCGGAGAACATCCAGGTGCATGACTAATAAACCGTAATCTTGAAAACAACATAAACATTTTCTGTAGACACTGCTGACGTTAACGGATGATAGAAAGTTTTTTACCTCTCCTCATAAAACTACAAGAGAAAAATGAAATACAAGTTGTATGTGCATTGTGAATAAAATATACTGCTAACAATGTTTCTGCTAAAACTAAACCCTCAAATTTCTTAGATCCCAGCACAACCTCTCACTCCAGAAGACATGAGACTTATGACAGGGGTACTGTTCTGGACTGGAAGGACAACTATGACTCTGCTGAGAACACTGACCCCCACGTCGCTGACTCTTTCCATAACCACCAGGACAAAAAGGGTAAGGCCTTGGAAAAGACATTTCTGATATACGATGAGAAGTCAAATGGGGAGGGAGGTGAGTTACATGGTGTGGGTGCTTTCAGCTGGAATATGATGAATGAACATAGGCTCTCAAACCAAAGAGAGAAAATAAGTAATTTATACTTTTTATTTTTACATTTTTTTTTTTTACTACACACACCCTTTTCATTTCACGATCAGCACTTGGCAATTTTCCCCTTGTCAGAACTAAGGAAATCTGGATGTTGTTTGACTTGAGACTGTAAGACTATTAGACCAAAATTGTTTTGTGATGGTATACTAATTTAACACAGCCTCTCTCCGCTTTAACCTGTAAAAGGAGATAATGACTACCGGTATAAGGAGATAATAACTACCAGTTTGTATTAACCGTTGTGAGCCTTTTCCTAACAGACTGCAACACATGTCACTTATTAACAGTATGTATTGCCTCACCGGGGACAATTGGGGCGTGCATCGCCAATGTCCTCCTTTTATGAAATAAAAGAATGACTAGAAGAATGACAGGCCTGTAACCCAGAATGATCGATTTCGGTCTATGATCAGCCGCTCCCCGAACATAATGCTTAATATAGATGTTTTTGCCTGATTAAAGTAGTTCACTCACATTATAAACCCATGGAGAAAAGAGGAATGCCTTATGCATTGAGTAATTCAATCATCTGCAATGAAAGGGTAGAAAAATTTGGAACAGATCTTCTTTATGATTTTTGACCTATTCATAAGGAAATGGCACATTGAACCAGCCCATTATCTCATCTGAATCATCCAAAGAACTAATTTTAACATTATCTTGATGCTTCTCTCCTGTCATTTGAGCAAATAATAGATATCACATTCTGCCTGACTGCTTCTCAGGGGTGGTAGAGGAAGACGTGATTAATGAACGAGGTACTGAACCACAAAACTGGCACATGGAATCATAAAAAGAATACAACATTTTTTTTTTCCTGTTATTTTGCTTCACACAGTCGAATACCAGAAAGCATTGAACCAAGCGAAGTCACTGCAATTTAAACTTCCCAGGGGCTCATTAAATACATTTTACATTATAGTAGCACCCCTTATAATTTGGTCCATATGCATTTCGAGGCATTTACCGAATATATTTTTTTTCACATTACATTTTTTTAGTCCTATATTTATTTGGAGATTTTTCTATTCACTTCATATTTTAAACTGCTGTGTTTGTTAGGTTTAATTTGTAGCATCGGTATTCCATGCAGTGTTGACATTTGCATTTGGTGTCATCATATTGACAAAGCTGAAAGCATTGCGCACATCATCATGTAACCAGTAATTATGTAAAAAGGCACAATGGTGGCAGAAGTTGCGCATGGGTGTTTTTTTTATCATCACATTTGTGTGCTTAATACTCCTTGTCTGTCTCTGTACATTTTACACAGTGATCTTAATCTTCAACAGACAATGAGTAACCTTGCTGTACAAAAAAAAAAAAAAAAAAAAAAAAAAAGAGCTTGATGTTTTGTTATGGTTTTGTTTTTATTTGTTTTTTTATTTTTGCACTTTTTCCAATGACTTTTAATTTTGTCAAACTACAAGTTTTGTTTTTTGACTTTTTGTTTTGCAAAGTGCTCTGTGGTGTTATTTAGTGTAGTTTACTTTGAAAGGTGTTTTCTTTCATTTTCCACGCTGAGAGTAAATTCCTTTCTCCGTACTAATTCTTAAACTCACTTTCTGCTTTGTTTGCAATGACACTAGTGGTTTGATGATGTCACATCCATATGTTAAGCATATGCTCAAGCTCAGGTACCTGGAATATTAAAGAAGTGGAAGGTGGCCCATGAAATCGCTTGGCTCATTGGGATGTGACATTTGTTCACCACTGCTTAATTGGCTATATATACTCTGGAGTTGCCTTGCCTATGAGTTTATATTTTCATGTAGGTTAAAGCATTTAAAACCCATTTGAATCTGTGATCTATTACTGCCAGTTTGTGCATCTCAACAAGATGAAATTTCAATTCACTTTTTAATTTTGCTTAATAAAGATTCTTGAATCCAGTTACAACTCCAGTGTATATATTTATTCCTGTGCAGTGTTTTTTTTTTTCTACTGACTCTTGTGTGTTCTTTACCTTTTGCAAAATACACTAAACCTCATGTCCTACACTAACCCTCTCCCCTCTTCCTGCTACCATTGTACTTCGCCTCCCTCCTTGATTCCTTCCCTTAAAGTGATAATAACATCTAAAACGAAATAGGGCTTTCATGTGCATATTAAATTATGCACACCTAGTCAGCTATGCGTTGAGTGTCTACTTTGGTATAAATTCTATGGCGTAAAAGTTATGCCAGTAAATGACCGGGTAACTGCACATGCTTTTATCTATTAGGGCTAGCAAATACCTGTTTGAGCCCAGAACAATGCATTTGGTCTGATTCTTTACCATAGGTTTTTATATTAACTGATAACATAGTAACACAACACTGCATCATCTCTAAGGCTGGATTCACACCTATGCATTTTTGGTGCTTTTTGCAGAGTTGCACTACAGTCCATTTAACATGGTTTCCTATGGAACACGTTCTGTAGAGCAAATCTGCAACATGGAAAAAGCACTAAAAATGCATAGGTGTGAATCAGGCCTTATTTACAAGCTGTAGTAAGACACCGCAAAGAGCTAATGGCGATCTGTAACCCATAATGAACCAATCACAGGTCAGCATTTGACTGCATTTTATAAATAAACCAATGAACGCTGCCTTGTATTTTTTCACTATACGTTATTTCACACCACTATTTGTACCATAATAAAAGCCTTGTACAAAAAAATCTATATGGTATTTGGAATCGTTGAGCTCCCGTTGCATTCTTTATAGTGTAAAATAAAATAAACCTGTGTATATATTGTAATAGTGCTAGAAATACATATTCAATACATATATATATCCTAGCAACGGAAAACCTTTATGCCTTAAGATTTGACCCAAGTAGACACTTTTACAGATATTGACTAGGTATGTGTGCCCTGGTTTATTCTAAGGTGTTACTGTTCTTTTAAATAAAAAGGGAAAATGACCAAATCTCTTTGTGACCTATTCCAAGGCTTTACTCTATCAGTAATCGTAAAATGCCTGTGTATATGTTTTAGGTATACTAACAGAACCTGTAGATGCCAATAGCTGCTGTTTGAATGTAGTTGGAGAAAATGAACTCATTTTCTTCATTCATTAGGCTGCATTTCCCATGACCTTCCCTATTGGTCCTTGTCTGGTTTTCTCTTCTCCTTGCACCTTTTTCTAATTGTTTATAACAGAGGTAAATGCTGCCAACTTCCCTGTTTTATCTTGATGTCTCCAAACGTCTGGAGCCTTCCCAGCCTTCTTAATGAGTTTGAAAAATTAGTGGCAATGTTGAGCTACTGGAGGTTCAGTTTATTCCATGCTCTGCTTAGTTAATAGGAGTATTGTCTTATTAAATGCACGTGTGAACCCCAGGTTTGTTTGAACAATTCACCTTTTGTCTTTCTGCTTCTCTCCTATTTGGTAATTGAAAATGATTGTGGTGGCTTTTCATTTTGGCTTACATTTGACAAACCATGATTAATGGTGTGTTTTTAAGTGAAAATGGGATTTAAACGTTTGCCTCTGAGAAAATGTAGTAGACAAACCATTCAGAATGTATGCAATCACCCCTTGTTGTCACATATGTGTCTCAGTGCAAGGTGCTCAGGATTTATTTTTACAGTTGGCAAATTTTGTATTTTCCTTTCACAGAATATAATAGGGGCAAGCTTTTTTTTTTTTTTCTACAAGAACATACTTTTTTCAGAAGTGTTTCAGAAATAATAAAGGTAGATATAACTGACATGCATGCTTTGGGGGGCACAACATAAATCTTGCTTCAAGAAGGCATATTGCTGCACTGAAAGCTTGAATTATATATTGTATAGTTAGTATATTACTGTATTTATATTTTTATATGTGTGTTTTTTGGGCCAAGCCATTGCCATGAAAAAGCTTGATCACATTATATACTTTTTACAAATAGATATCCTTTTCCAAAAGTTGAATGTATAATTGATCATAGTAATTTTGTCCACGCGCTTTTTCATAATGATATCATATTGATAGAAGAGCTTTTACTAAAGGAGTAGTGACTGTTCATCTAGGAAAGTGAATCAGTAAGGCAAACCTGTGTTAACAATGATCACATGGTGTCAGTGACTCAAACCCTTCCACTCTCAGATCCCTGCAACAAAAGGTTAATCATCCTATGGTCCAAGTTAAGAGGCTTAAAGCTTCCTATACACTTATGTTTTTTGCAAAAAAACAAAAAAAAAAAACATTCCTCTATCAACAGACGATTTGGATGGAGGAATCCCTTCCCCTGCTGGGACAGAACCCCCACTGTCAGAATAGACCAACCAATTGCTGCAACTGATTGACGGTAGCGTCTAATCAATTAAAATTTTCAAACATGTCCCTTCAACGGAAGTTGATCAAATTTTGAGCAAGGATGGCCACTCACTGATTGAAATTCTTCTGGTCCCTGCTGCAGGGGATATCCCGCATAGCTGGTCAAATTTCAAAAGTGACAGCTGCTGCAGGGGAGAACTACTACAAGCTGTTAAGGGAAGAGCCTTTTGGAGGTTGGGGAGTTAAATTTGCACCACGTTACAGCCTAAATATGGGTGTAACATGGTCCAAAAGGTAGAATTTGACTTTAAAAACTAGGACTGTTTGATAACACAGGAAGATTTCAGAGGAATCTGAAATTTAGGTATCAGTCTCCAATAGTGCCAGTCGAGAATTCATTCAGGTTGTGCAGATAATGCCTGGTACACGATTTCACACCTTTCTTTCTTTCTTTCTTTCCCAGCAGACTGAACGAACAAAATGGAGGTGCTCACTGCACTAACTATCCAATGTTAGTACAGCAATCTCCCCGCTGAGCTATTGTGTTCTGACATGGGGACTGCTACCCCACCAGAACACACCAGTCAGCGCTCTCAGCCATTGGCTGCCAGCGCTGATCGGATACCGAATGGATGCTGGTTTTCCACCATGCCCCCGTTCGGTCTGCTTCTGACGGACAGACTGGTGTACACACGGGCCGAATGTAGTCCTGTTTCTGTTGAACTGGACGATATTCTGCCCATGTGTACCAGGCTTAAAGAGAAAGTAAACCCAGATGGGGTTTTCCTCCTCTGTATTCCCCTGAAAAGTAGATGCATAATGGGCTACTATGCATTGCATAGTAGCCCAGAATGTGTCACTTACCTGGAAACTAAGCATGTGGCGTCCAGCACTGTCCCCTGTGCTGGCAGCATCCATCTTCTGCCCCTCTTCGTTCCGGGGGTGCGATCTCCTGCTTGGTAACTAGCCGGAGTCGCGTGACGGCACTCCCGTGCATGTGCGTGGGAGCTGCCAGTCACGGCACAATCACAGTTAAGGAACGGCATGGAGGCTGTTTCTTCACTGCGCATGCGCCGACGTCGGCACATTTAGTATACTGCATATCTCCTAAACCGTGCAGATAAGCCCGATTATAGGCTTACCTGTAGGTTAAAGTGGTTATCACTTGTTGACAACCACTTTAAGCTTGTGAAATTGTTAGTTTTCCCTAAAGCGAATATGGGGCTGTCTGTGTGCTGCTCCCATTTATATCCTCCATTGCTTGAGCAGCAAGTTAACCAGAGCATTCCTATTCAGTGCTACAGCTCAGCCAAGAGACTTATGGGATAGCTTGCAGAACCTACTGCTTCAACCTATGGCGGGCTGATGTGCACATGCTCCACATGAAAAATATAGTTTTGCTTAATGACACAATATTACAAGCACAAATCACCTGCTGGACCACACACCTTCGATGACAAAAATCACAAACTGGCTTCAACTGGCTCCCCAATACATTAGGATACACTCCCCAATGCATTTCTTTCATTTAGAGAATTAAGTCCTAAACAGGTGAAATGCATTAATGGGATGTATTCTGATGCGTTGGAGAGCCAGCTGAAGCCAGTTTGTGAATTTTTGTCAATAGTGATTCACTTCAATGGTGTGCAGTCCCGTGGGGGATTTGTGCATAGATAATTGAGCTAGATGGGCTCTTAAAGTGGGTGTAAACACTCTCCAATACCCAGTGAAGTGAACAGCCTCGGATGGTACACAGAGATGAAACAAATCTCCCTACATAAGTTTTACATGTGTTGCATGTTTTCAGCTTTCTAGACTCTTTAGAAAGTGCACATCATGTTAGAAATGTTTTTTCCTGTTTCAGCAGTGTGAGGTGAGTCTGGGCATACACTGTGTGAGAGATGATTGGAGTAAAGGTGCGCACACACCCTCCCTCCACATAGACAGAGGAACGAAGGTACTTGCAGAGCTGTGCTGTGAATATACATGCTCTCTGCTGATCTATCTCTAAGTTCTGTCCTTGACACAAATTTTCAGCTGCTTTTATAACCCGTGTCAGCGAGCTTGTCAGAAGTTTTTATGCTGATAATAGAGGAGCAGAGCAGCAGAAAGACATGGGACTTAGTGCTTTGGAGAGAGATAAGTAAACTCTGCAGCTATGTGCCCAGGTCAGATTTCATGAATGAGGTTTACATCCACTTTAGATTAGCACCCAACGGCAATGTCTTAACCAGCCAGGGATATTCACAGGAGCATTGAGTGGTGCTTCCTTTTTTCTTTGGTTTATATTAATATTACATGCGTTTTATATAGCACTGGCAATTTATGCAGGGCTTTATATAAATTATACTTTCACATCAGTCCCTGCTTTCAATGAGCTTACAATTGAAAGCCCCTATACATACATAGTAGGGCAAATTTAGACAGGAGCCAATTAACCAACTAGCGTGTCTTTGGAGTGTGGGAGGAAACTGGAAAACCTGAAGTCAATTCGCATAAGCACAGAGAGAATGTGCAAACTCCATGCATGTAGTGTCTTGGTTGGGATTCAGTCCAATTAACCTAGTGCTGCAGAAGTGCCAACCACCAAGCCACTGTGCTTCTATAAGCAGCTGGATCTGTTAATTAATAAAATAAGATAATTAATGCTATTTGCAAAGTTAACATTTCATTGTTCTGTATTACAAATTAAAGTGTCAGATTTGTCAGGATGGCACAGCTGGAGTGATGGCATCTAACTCCTAGCAGCAGAATATAAATCAGCGAGAAACCAGTATTGTATTTAATTGTAGACATTTCAGCTTGGTAGATGCACATTTTATATTTATATTTCCTAGCAAGGCTTTTAATGAAAACTCATTTGCAATAAAGATTTCCTGCAAACGGAATGGATTTTATTCACACACTAGTTCTATTAAATAATGGCCAATAATGTGACAACAAGAAATCTGGTAAAATATACGAAGGTAAACCTGTCGCAAGCCTGGACAATCAATTGAACTTATGATGGAAAAAAAATGCATAAGCAGATGTTACCTTCAGCGAAGTCTGCATATTACACTAATCAGAATCCAGAGAAACAAGCAGCAGAAGTTTATGCAAATCTTCTTTTCCTGTTCTTTTTTTTTCATTTTGTGCTCAGTTGGAGGAGTTAGGGTTGTGACGGGTTTACCTTAATACCTTTTTTATGTAAGTGGAATATTGACAGTAGTTTGGAAAACAAAAGAACCAACCCATGTCAAACTACACTATTTGCAACTATTCAGAACTAATAGAATCTTTGCTATGTACTTTACTAAGTAGGACATTCCTTGGCTGGGGAAGTGGAAATGTCTTCAGGAAGAGGAAGTCTGTTTCAATCTAGAAACTTGACAACACAGCTCAACATAACATTCTACAGATGTATCAGACAATTGTGATTGGAGGATTGCCTAAGAGTGCTTTATCTGCTCTTTCCATATAAACATTGCATTTAGGTATACACAGCATCTATGAACATGGCTGCGAACTTAACGATAGGCAATCTATTCTGGTAACCCTTTTATTCAAAGAACTATGAAAGCGTGCATACTTTTAACTGTCTACTAGAAGTATCATGCATTCATATTCATATATTCATTTGTGTTAATAAAATTTGACTGGGAACAGTGGCAACAATTTATCGGGTGGAATGTATGCATGTATGTATATATCTGCCTTGGGTTCCAAAAAAGAAGCCTTAAATTCCAGTCCTTCCATATAATGCATAGATCATATAGCTAAATCTTCAATATGTTCTGCATAATAATAAAGTATTTCGTGTATTTTGCCTTAAAATAATGTTCTATTTTATAATCTGATGAAGCCAGCAATGGCATGCAATAACTCAAAGGAACCTCAAATCCACCTAATGGAGTAAGAATAATGGTTGCTTGCCTTTGGGTATAACATCACTTTGTCCTTTATCTGCACTAGTCAGCCCTCTCGCGGTCCTCCTGTCTTCCACAAAAAAGTTTGTATGGCTGTAAAGCCAGCCATAGATGATTATTCTCTTTCCTGCTGTTAATGGGGGAATACCTCCCACAGAGCTATTGTGTTCTCCTGGTTTGGTGGAGGTGGATGGGTCATGGGGAGCTGTCTCTGTCCCTGCTGGTGTGTACAGCCGCTGGCAACAATCACATACTAAAAATGACACATTGGATGGATCAACTTGGGTACAGTCAGCCTGCCCATACATGGTTCAAGTCTTGGTCAGTTCCTGCTGAACTGGCTGAGTTTTGAACTGTCTATGGCTGGCTTAATGTAGTCTGTGTTTTTCATGGTGGACCTCCTAAATGTAATCAATTTCTGTTTTACCTGTAAGGTGGTATTCATTATCAATAGAGGTACTTTAAGAATGCAGCCACGAAAGTACTAAATCTACACCCCTTAGAATCTACTTACTTTGTGTGACTACATGGTGAGAAACACTGCTGAAATAACATTGCACAATCAATCCTGAATCATGTGTGGTAAGCTGGCCATACACTTGTAGATTTTTGAATGAACATTAATATCCATATCAACATTCATACAAAAATCCATAGTACATTTGATGACTTAATGAATGTACTTCAACATGTCATTTGGCTTTATTATTGAATTTTGGAATGAATGGGCTTTCCCAAATGAAATCTAGGTTGTTAGAAATCAGTTCACAGAAAAATTTTCCATCCCGCTCCTTTAGAATTTCTCTTCACTGCAGTGGAAAACTAATATAGACTATGACCCCCACTAATGATTAGAAAAACAAACCTTCCAAAAATAAACTGAACAATTTTTATTCCTAGCAAGTGTAATAGGAGTAATGGCGAATTCTTGGTGGCGCTGATAGGTTTTCTGCCCCTTTTCAACGTCAAAGCTTAAACTTATGACAAATTGTCGTCAGATTTGCTCATTAAACCAGTGGAAAAAAAACCCGCTGATTGAAAGCTGACGTGTCCTCTGGGCACTGAGTCTGGAGTGCCCTTTCATTAGGCTAAGTTGGTTATATTGATGATTACTACAGCTGACTGTTCCTTACCGAACACAGGGGTCAGAGCTTATGATGAGCATGACAGAAGGAAGGATGGCTAGTGCTGAAATCTATCTCATTTGCCTCACATTGGTAAACAGAACATGCTAGATAAATACATTTATTATAGTAAATGTTGCTTGGTATAAGAAATACATACCAAAATGAGGAAAGTGTGATGCTGTGTCGTCTTCAGTGCCAGAGCACTCTTATAGGAAGCACAGAACTTATGGCTCTTGTCACATATAGTAATAAAGCTTTCAGAGGTCATAGTTGTAACTGCCACCTCAGGAATCGTGCTAGAGCTGCAGCCACCACTTACCTGATTCATCCTTCTGTCTGTGTCTCCTCTTCTTTCTCCATCAGTGAAAAGAGAAATTGGCAGATGCATAAGTTACATAGTAGGTAAGGTTGAATAAAGACAATAGTCCATCCAGTTCAACCTGTGTAGGTGTATGTGTGCCAGTGTCGATAATTTCCCATGTCCCCAGGGGCGTAACGATAGGGGTTGCAATTGCAACCGGGCCCCATGGTCCAGGGGGCCTGTGTGCCTCGCTTGTACACCTGGATAGGAGGGATGGCGGGGGTGGCATTTAGAGGACCCAATCACCTCCATTTTCCGCTATACAGTTTACTTGTCTTCTGCTGTTTCCAGGGTCCCTGTGTGCTTCCCTGGTCCCTATCCCCCCACAGAACTGCTGTCTTCCCACCTCTTCTCTCCTGCCAGCTGCTGTAGAAGGATGTGTCATGGAGATGGGAACGGGTCAGTAAATTTGTCCTTTACTGCCTCATTCTTTTTCTGAATTCACGGAGTCAGTGGTTGGTACCAAATACTTTTCATAACTGAAGCATAGTAAACTGTTTTTACTATACTTCCATTTCTGAATGAATGGGAGGCTCGGTACATAACTATTCCTGTCCATTTATTCTGTGCAGCTGAGGCTACACAGATGGAGATTGAGAGCTGAGGTTTGTTTAGACCCCTGATATCTTATCAAAGTCCCCCAACAGAGCTCCTAAATTGTAATTGTAAAAAATTGTAAAAATAAAATTGTAAAAGAAATGGTAAAAAAAAATAATAAAATTAAAATAAAATTTTAAAACTACTGACACCAGTAAGGGAATGATCAGGATTACAGAGGTTGCAATTGTGACTGGGCCCTGGTATTTCACCACCATGGGGAGACCCTAAGATGGCAGAAAGGGCTTGCTGCAGAACTTGTGAAAGGGCACCATTGTGGGACTGTAATAAAGAGACCTGCGATAGGAGTAAAGGGCCCCAGGATCAGTTGGAAGGGGGAAGGGCCCTGGACAGGGGTCAAGGGGGCCCTTCATAATTGCACCGGGGCCCTGAAGGTTCCAGTTACGCCTCTGCATGTCCCTGTATGTTGTGTTTAAGATGCACATCCAATAGTCTTTTAAAATATCAATACTCTCCGCTGACACCACCAAATGTGGAAGAGAGTTCCACATCCTTGTCGCCTTGACAGTGAAAACCCCCCTACGCAGTTTAAGGTTAAACCGCTTCTCCTCCAATCTCATTGTGTGACCTTTACACTCCTCTTACACTCTCTGGGACTGAATATTTTTTTTCCTACACTGGGAGGGAGTTTTCTAAGTGAGTGGTGATGGGCAGCTAGGATGGAAAGGTGGGAAGGAGTATCTGGTTCTTACCCATCACCAGTGCATGGAAGACAAGATGCCATATCATATGCTTCAAAGACAAAAAATATTGAATTATGCTTCACCTCCTGCCACCCACATTACATGAAGGGAGCATGATAGAGGATGGGCTTTAATGCCTACATGCGGCACGTGTCCATTGGCAGATGAAGTGTTTGTGCTCTTAACACATTGACTGTGTGACAGCCAATCATAATGGTCGCAAGATTGGGCAGTCATTACCAATCCCCCCCTCCCAATGCTAAAAGGATGCTGGGACTTTGTAGGAAGTTGATGACTTTATTGAGCTATATAAATACAAGAGACAGCCCAGGTCGGAGGCACCCCCCTCGACAGAACACTCCGGTCAGGAACACTCATTATGAGCAGGTCGGCAGACCTTTTTCAGTCATAAGCCTTCAACAGAAGCCGACAAATGTTGGCTGGCGGCTGGTTTCTATTGAACTTGCCAACATTCGGCCCATGTATACTAGGCTTTAGGTTTAAATTTGCCCTTCCCCTTATTCCCCCAGCTGTCCTCAAGGTATTTGTAGATTACACAGGGATTCAAATGTCTCATTTGACAGCTTTGACTGGAACAGTGCTATCACATGCTCTTCCACACCTGGAAGTACCAGATTTTGACACCTGAACGAGGGACAGGGGAAAGTTTGAAGGAGATGTGTATGCTGGGGTAGGGGTGGCGGATTTAAGCAAACTCGCTGTTGTGCTCTAAATTGGCAAAGCACAGGTTGTCTTTCAAACTTGCCAAAGTGCACCAACTAGTAAGCAAGCAATTGTAGAAAAAAGAATGTTAGTTTGCTCAGAATCCATCAACAGCATGTTGCAAAATGGTAGCTGTTGTGCAGACTGGAGCCCCTTGCTGATCAATGCAACAAAATCTATGACAGCTTTTTCTCTTGCGGGTGTTATTATCCACAACAGTACATACAATATTTCAAGCTCTATCTCTATTGTTCCTAGAATAAAACAAGATGTTTGGAAAGGCTTAGCTGGTCTCTGTTTTGTTGGTAAAATAAATGTATCAAATAAAGATTCCTGACAGAGAGAATCACTCCTGTGGTTTTGATGTGCTCGATTCCCATAATAAAATGAGACATCTAATTTCAATTCATGCATTAGCATCACACAATGTAGAATGACACATGCTTAAGTCAATGTTTGCCCAAGAATATTTATCAGGGGTAAACATGAGGATGAAACACTGATAAATAGCTTATCAGCCTTGTGCTGTATTTACATAAATTAGCTCTTGCACTGTGATATAACATGCGAAAATGCTAATTTTACATTTGCATATTTGCCAGCACAGTTGACACTTCTATACTGAAGGAGACTGTAATGCATTTTTTAAGAGTGCAGTGCAGATTTCTTGTCAACAGAAGCTGATTGTTTACTTTATTGGGTACATTTTGATAATGTTTGCATGAATTAGACCAATAAAATCTGTTTTACCATTTAAAGGGATGTATTTGCGAATCTAGGCAGCACTTTTACAGTACCTGTTTGTTTTTAGCTTTACAGTGGAGTTAACTGAGCTAGATTCTGTTCATCATAAAACTTTTGGTAATAAGTTCACCTTCTGTTTGGCTTGTTAAATTTGAACTTGTGTTAAAGAAAAAAAAACGCTCTCCAATAACTTGCCTTTTCTGCAACTTTCTGCAGGTCAGCTGCCTTTGTTCTGATGACACTCCTAAGCTGGTTTATTAATGGATCAAAATTCAGCCAGTTCAGCAGAGCCTGGTCAAATCTTAATCCATATATGGGCTAGCTGGTTGTACGCAAGTCGATCTATCGATCGACTTGTGTACAACCTGTCTGTCAGGATTTTCCCGAGTGATCACTGCCTGTGGTTGGCAACACTGATCATTGTATTCTGCCAGCAGGGAAGCCTTCCCCGCCAGCAAAATACAATAGCCCAGTGAGCGGTTAATTATTATTATTTATTATTATTTTTTTTTTCCAACCTGCAGGTTGAACAAAATAATAAAATTCTATATGGCCAGCCTTGCACTTATCACATCCTATGGTCCTCACTTGCACCATGATAGTTGCATACCCTGTTTGATGGCATTTAAGCACCAAGCACTGCGTTGTAGCAAGATTCAGAGCAGCATAAGAATTGGCAGGGGAGATATGTAAAAGCCTTCTACGTGGGCAAGAAAGGAGTGTTTTTTTTACAGTTTTTCTCTAAATTAGCTGTAAAGATTTAGTCTCCATGCACACTGGACACTCTCTGGGTGTTGGAGTATGTGGCAGGAGATGCTGCTTAGAAAACGTGCTTTTAGCAGCGCCTTGTAAGCTGCGTTTATCGGTGTCAGTGTTTTTGAAGGTTTTTTTTTTTTTTTGTTTTTTTTTACTTGGCTTCCATTGGCTACAAAAAAGTGCTGGACACCGATAAACTGCAGTTTAGCGGTGTTTGAGCGTTTATTGGCGCCCAGCATTTTTGTGATCAGAAAAACGACTCCTGAACCCCAATTCAGGACGTTCAGATAACAGCCCATAAATGCCACTGCTGTTAAATGACAAACGTCCATGTGTGCATGGAACACATAGGATAACCTAAAGGGGCTTTTATGGGCTGTTAAAAAAAATTAAATCACCCAACCGGTCGTTTATCAGCTTGAGTGCACATTGAGCCTAAATAATCATGACTCCTTCCATAGATCATGATGTCCATTAATACCAAGTCTCACATCAAAATCAAGTGAACAGGTCTTTGGGAAAATTCTTTAAACCATGTTGGATTTGCTGGCCAATGCATTGGGGATGTCTACTTGTTGTTAACTAATGTAAACGCAAATCTGTGAGGCTTTTAGCTGGCTTAGATTTTTTTTTTTTAAAACTATAGTAGCCGCTAGCGATAATTGCAGGTAAAACCCAGCATACTGGTTGTAGCCAAGTTGACCGAACTATCATCTTGGTATATTATACCTGCCCATACGAACGGTTCAACCCATGTATGGCCTGCCTTAGTCATGCAACACTGTACCCAAATAAAATTGAAATCCTTTTTTGAGAACAAGCTTTCTTTTGGTGGTAATTGTTCACCACTGTGTTTCTTTTCTCTTTTATAAAGGAAGAGAGATCATAGATTTTGAAAAAAAAAGTTTCATTTTTTTTCTGTTAAAAAGCATGTCAGGACATTAGACACCCCTAAAATGACCATTTTGGAAAGCAGACACCCCATGGCCATCTTCTTTTTTTGCAGCATTTTTTTTTTTCAATTTGGAAATGAAGAAACGTTGGTATTTAGGGATAAAAATATGGAACTAGGTAATAATGAACTAGATATAGCACATACTGTACAGGACAATGTGTAGGTCACTTATTGTGGGAGGATGGAAATTAAATATGGAGGTGCAGATAAGCAAGATCAGGAAGGTGAAGGATTAAAACACAGATCACCTAGATACAGGATGTAGATCAGATGTATAAGAGAGCAGGGAGAATGAAAGAGTAAAGAAAAAAACGTTGCCTATGGCTGCTGCTGCCGTTGTCTGTACATTGATCAGGAAATAAGACTAACTCATTCAATAGTTCCTCTTTTCTCCCTGCTCCTTGTTGCCAGAGGAAGGGGCAGACTAACAAATGTATTCACTATACACTATTTACATCTGTGATTGGTCTCTCTATGACCAATTGCAGAACTTCCTAAGGCGCAAAGCTGCTCACATCAGCTCTCTATACAATGGATGTGACCAAGCCATCCAAGGACCGCTCTATTCACATCACCGGATGCAACATATATATTATATATATATATATATATATATATTATAAATGACACTGAATAATAAATGTCCGCTACTTTAGATGTATGGTGGCACAAAAATGGTTAAAAGGTAGGTATACCCTAACTGGAGTTGGGTGCCTGCTCTGCAGTACATGGAGCACCCTTCCATATGAATAAATAGATGGTCTGCCTCATCCTTCTGTTTCTTTTATAGCTGAGTGACTCCATTGTGCCAACATAGTTATTGAATAAGGTTATCTCAGATGACTTATTGCTCTTTTAATGCCAACATTTTTATAAATTCCAATTTCCTTCATATTGGTGTATTTAAATTTATGCAAATATTGGAATTAAAAGAGCAATAATTCCAAGCCCTCTGTGTTGCCCTAATTCAATACGATCAAACTGTGCCCTCGATGTGCCTGAGGGGCTAAGTCTCCGCACAGCGCAGGAGACTATTGTGTGAGGTCTCCTTTCTGTATATAGTACCACCATAGGGTATAGATAACTCTTCTATGGCTGTAAAAAAGACAGATGTGCAGTTACTAAATCATCTCATTATTGACTCACCTAGGATTTTCAGGTTCAATGGTAATTCAGATTCAATACCTTGAATGTTTGTGTTAGATATTAAAGGAACACATGGCAATGTACCTCTGCAGAATGCAGTCTTTGCATAACTGCTGCTACTAGCCCAAGTGTTCCATATCATTGCTCATTTGGACTAATAGAGTCAACATATTTCACCTTTACTATGGTTGCTTTAGTATATATTATGCAGCAATAAATGTAATTGAGTCTAAAATAATTGATAAGAGAGAGCAAACACTTAATACAGCATATCAAATTAAAATTCATTCTGGTGTTTGCCATGGCTTGGTGCAATTTTCAATGCATAGTGTATGTACAATTCATACTGCTCAGAGAAAAATTGCAGATACCGCTCCCGACGAACTGATCCCACATTAACCCGTTCTCTGTGAAATAGGGTGTCAGTCTGATCCGTGGTTGAAGTAATCCAAACATTCACAATTAGAGGTTGACTGCACTCGAATAGCAGAAAAATGTATATTGTACAAAACTATCACAGTTCTTAGACACGGGATGACAGCAGTAGTTAACCAGTTTCAAACAAAATGCACTTAGTCACATTATGACTTGCATTCTGCGTGAAACGCCTTAACAACTACTGCTGTCATCCTGTATTTTGGAACTGTGAGGTTTTTGTATTTGGATTTTATACAATAAAGTTCACGTTTTTTTGACTATTGGAATGTGGTCAACCTCTACTTGTGAATGTATGCATAATTCATGTTTCAAACTGCATACAATCTTTAATGATCCTGTCATTAAGCAGAAAATATAATCCAGGACAGGAAGGAAGAGGAAATCACCAATGGCAACACAGACAGATATTCAAAGTTTTTTTTAGTTATGTAGGGAAAATTCTAAAATATCTGTTTTTTTACTTTGTTTTCCCTGTTTTTTTTCCCCCCACTTACTGTCCAGTAAAAGGTTGTCCCTGGAACAGAACGTAAGGGAAAATCTCTCTAACGGAGCCGCTGATAGCACTAAAACATGACAGGCGTTCTAATCTTCCACCATTCTTGAAAAATTAGGTTTTGGGTATGGGTGCTATATCATGAGCCAGAATATTTACCTAGTATTTTTTTTTTTTTTTTAATCAGATTCATCTACATTACAAAATATATTGAACAAAAATAAATCATTGAAGATTCTATAGCATCAGTGGTATTAGTATTGTGGCTGTAAAGTAAAAAAAACAAAACCAATGAGCATTATTTGCATAGTGTTTTATGCTTCACGCCTTAATAAAGGTTTCATCTTTCTGTACAATATGAATATTTAACTAAATGTGTAAAGCTGAGCACTGAAGGAATGCATTTAAAATGTGCATAAATGTGAACTGTTTTACTTACTGGACCTCTTTGCAGACCACATGGAAAATTAAAATAACATGGAAATAATTTTTTTCATTTATAATTTGACAAGGTCAGGAGAATATAGACAGATTAAGACTGCCTCAGGCCACAGAGCTAGGGGTAGTCAGATTAGAAAACTTGTCATATTTCTATTTTTTCCCTTATGGCAAGTCGGGTCTTGTTTAACCACTTGCCTACCAAGCCAATTTTGACACTTCTCTCATATAAAAAATAAACATTTAGGCCTCATACACACGGGCGTACCTAAAAAAATAAACAAAACATCGGGTCCGACGTCAAGGAAAAAAAGTCGACGTTTTTCGGCGTTATGCATTGCCGTTTTTTGAGCGTTAGGGAACGTCAGCGTCAATAGGCGTTTTTTAAAAAAAAATCATCCCTCTGCTATTTTTCAACCTAAAAACGTCAGCGTCAAATAACGCCGGAAAACGCCGGTACAATATTAGGTGGCGTTTGTTGGCGTTTGTTGGCGTTTTGTGGCGTCGGCACGTTACAGCCTCAGAACGCGATGGCCATGGGTTCTACTTTCTGCTCACTAACGCCGACGCCACCTACAGCTCAAAAACGCCGACGTTTTTATGGGGCCATTGACTAACATGGAGAGCTGCAAAAAACGGCAGAAAACGCCGGCGTCAAAAAACGTCCGTGTGTATGAGGCCTTATGCTCACCTAGGTGGATGCAGTATCGGTCTGATGCCTCGCAGACTGAGAACTGAACAATTAAACACCACTGATGGCTTGGTTTTTGGCCTTCAGTTAGGAGAAAGCTAGTAACAGTCACTGTCTCTGCTCTGCCTCTTCAATGTTTACTGGGGGCACTGGGCTGTGCAGGAGGTGGGAGTGGCCAGCTCAAGCTCTCAGCAGCTCGCTGAGCCATTTGTCAATCTAGGCATCTGGGTGGATCCTGACATTATGGTCGGGATCGCTCCATTTCCTTGACCAGCTGAGTGCTGTCAGCGGACTTTAGCCTGCTGTCATGGGTCACTCCCATGCACTCATGTGACCCGAAGGAGACGTAGGGCCAAAAGGGCTTTGGACCTACTTCTCCATTAATGCTTTTTATCTGTGCTGTGAACAGTGTTTTAAATAAACCTGTACTGAGACAACATGTCAGCCATCATTGCTGACCACTACTTCTAAAAATGCTGGTTGCTCTTCTTGTATCATGATCCAATGGTTTAAATGCTTTTTTCATTGGTTCAACAATTTTTGAAACGGTTAGTTTTGACTTCTCTCTGGATTCACATTATTTTATTGGGTTAAGCCACCCATACACGATTCATTTTTTTTTTTTTTTTGTTTTTTTTTTTTTTTTATATTCAATCAGCTCGTTGAACGAAAAAAAATTGAGCCGATTCCCCCATCCTCATTGAATGTATGGATGGGGAAACCGGCTCATTTTTTTTGTTCAATTA
This sequence comes from Glandirana rugosa, assembly GCA_018402905.1. Lineage (NCBI taxonomy): Eukaryota > Metazoa > Chordata > Amphibia > Anura > Ranidae > Glandirana > Glandirana rugosa. Next base: position 384,992 of record BLSH010115851.1, read on the forward strand.
ATTCTTTCAATCCTCAATCATTCAATCCTTCCTACTGAGTTATTGTAGATTGACTTATGTACAACCCATACATGGCTCAAAATGCTGAACCAGCCGAATTTAGATCCATGTACAGCCAGCTTTAGTGACTCAAAATAATGAAGCCAGAGACAGCTTAAAGCTCATCCTCCACCCCCCTCAAACACCCAGAAATGTAATGCATTGAAGCTTACCATAGATGGCCATCCTTAGATGACCTTGGCTGCATTCGCATACTCTCCAACCTATTCATCCTAGTTACTGGAATATTCTCATCTCCACCCAGTGTCCACTTTATAGGCAGTCCTGCCCAGATCTACCCAGAGCAAGTCACATTTGCAGCTTTTATACCCCTATGCGTTTTTGTTTTCTCTTTTCAGGCTTCCTTTATTTTAACCTAGTAATCCTACAGCGAACACGTGTTTTACCTGGATGGCTGCGATCACTGCTCCACTCTATGATGGGAGATGGGATTATCCCTCTGTCTTTCTCTCTCCATCATTATAAGGCTTCATGCACGCAGGACTTTAAAAAAAGCTTATCAGTGATTTATTTCAGCTTTTACCAGCGTTCTATTACCGCCGTTTTTAAAGGGCCAGCGTGGTTTTTTTTTTCTCCCAATTGATCTAAAACATCTAAAAATGTTGGATCGACGTTTTTGAGCGTTTGAATGTTTTTACAGTTGAAAAACGTCCAAAAGAACCCTCTGGTCTTGGGTTTTTTTTTTTTTTTACAGCTCAAAAACATCACTGCTAAAAGCAGCTGATAACAGCCTATGTGCGCATGAACCCATAGGATAACACCATGGAGGGTTTATTGACTGTACAAAAAAACGTCTGCAGCTGAAAACAGCTGCTGAAAAACAGTCAAAAAATGTCCTGTATGCATGAGGCCTAACAAGGGAGCAATGGGATTAGTAGTTTACACGAGAGAGATAACATTGTTTGTTCAAGTGAGCTCATAGGGATTGACAAGGACTTGTTTTTAGCTTCACCACTTGCTGTCTGCTCCGTAGCAGATTTACTGCTACAGAAGGCTCTCATGCGCAAGATCATGTGTATATACGTGATTCTGCACTTCTGTCTGTAGGGGGCACGTGGACTGCTTCTGCTGCGAATAATCAGAATAATCACAGCAGAAGCTGGTGACAGGCACTCACTCCTCTGGCACCCGCCGATTGTTGGTAAATGGAACAGAATGGTGACCTACCTAAAAACAGGGCAGATCTCGATCTCCTTTCTGACTGGGGGGGGGGGGGGGGAGATAGATTTTGTGACTACAAATACGTCTCTTCTAGTAAAAGCACCTGACACCATAAACAAAAACCGTTAACCCTTTGCTCGCTTTAAATGCTTAACCCCTTCCCAGCCAATGCCATTAGTACCGTGAATATTTTTTTTAGCACTGATCACTGTATGGGTTTCACTGGTTCCCACACAATGTCAGCGTCCAACTGTCCATTGCAATTTCACAGTACCGCTAGAAGTCAGTCACTGCCATTACTAGTATAAAAAAAAAAAACCATAAATATAAACCATAGGTTTTTTTTTTTTTAAATTGTCGGTCTTTTTTTGTTTATAGCTCAAAAAATAAATGCAGTGGTGATCAAATGCCACCAAAAGAAAGCTCTCTATGTGGGGAAAAAATTGCTTAAATGTAATTTGGGTACAGTGTCACATGGCCGCGCAATTGTCAGTTAAAGTAACGCAGTCATGAAGTGAGTAAATCTTCTGGAGGTCATGTGGTTAAAAAATGAAATTGAATGTAGTCACCACCTATATAACATACACAATTGTTACTTGTGCTATTTGCAGTATATTCTAAAAATGTATTTTATCACTGGTTAAAAAAAATAAATAATGCAAGCAATGCTACCTACACTTGCCCACCGTCAGCTGCAAAGTCCTGTCCAACTGTCAGTGAAAGGCCAGGCTGAAGCACCTGTGACATTACTGATAAATATTTCAGGAAGCAGATGTCTCTCAAAGCTGAAATGGATACTGATCAGCTCAGGAAATTCTCCAGCTTTCCACTCTGAAAAAAAGAGACCCGCTGTTTTTCCATTACCTTTTTGTTTAAAGATGTATATATTTTTTCCAGTAAGCGTTTCACCTCTCTGCATAATAATGATGCTATTGTCAAACTGTGTGAGCGAATGTTTATGTGGACTTTATTATGTGTCGGTGTTTGGAAGCAGTGTTTTAGAGCCGGTTTTATAGCCAGCTCACAGACTCCGGAATTCTCAAAGACCGGAGAGCTTATGGGTTTTAATGCTGTTTGGTAACTGGATTGTCTGTGTCATCCAAACTTCTACAAGGGCATTGCTGCTAAGGAGGGGTAGCTTGATTTACACATGCACACAAAGTATTCTGTATGAGGGATGCAAAATAGGTACATTTGCTATGTTCAGCATAGAGCGTTCAGCCCAAGGATTACAGAGTGATAAGTACTGTAAGAAGCATCTGTTAGGACAACATTTGTCCTGCGCTGCTTGATATCATCAGTGTGTAGCAAGGATCAGATGTGCTTGCTAATAGGTTTCACAGTTGCACATTTCCAATCCAAGTGGATAGGGTATTATTATGGTATTGCAATGCCTATTGTGATACTGGTCTGTAATGGGAGAGACAATAGTCAGATGTCTTTTCTTAAAGCTGAGCTGCATTGTCAGCACGTTCTTGGGCTGCCCTGTTTTTAAGTGCCTTGTTGTCTTTCAAGCAAATGAGCTGTCATTATTATTACTCTGTTGAGTAACAGCCACTTCAAGCAGAGATGCCAACTGGTCAATATATATTTGGCAAGCTGGTATAAAATGAACTTGGCAGCATTAAACTTTCTGTTGGCATGGTTTCAGGGCGAAGTGAGGGATAGGAGCAAGGTTGCAAGAATCATACAAAGTGTGTTTGATTATTGTTTTTATTATGAGTATTTAAAAGGCACTATCTGTTCATGATTTAGCTACTCTACCCAGGCATTTGTGGTAGCAGAGTGTGGTATCATGTTAACCATCAAGCAAAGTAGAAATTTAAGTGATCTCTTCTATTGACTGGTTCAAATTTGCAAGCTTTCAAAATACATTAGGTTTTTTATTGGTGTAATACCTGATTAAATAACCTGATAATTGGTATGCCTTATTGCAGGGGTAGGCAATCTTAGAAAGGTGGAGATCAACCTGAACACCATGGGAGAAGTCAAAGATCACCGGGCACAGTGTCCCCTCCTCACACCTGATTTAAACATTTAATTGCTGTAGAATTTTGAATGATCAATTGTGTGCATGCTTGAGTTGAATGGTAGGTGATTGTTCCAAGTTCCTGTAAGAGATATTATTGATCAATGCTTTGAGTCTGGCCGTATCTGACTGTGGCACCTTTGCCAATTACTTCAGGTTATCCTCCCCCATTTGGGGGTCATGCGATTATGTTATTGCAACATATTGTTGGCTATGTTGGCTGTATGTTCTTTGTAATCAATGTATTACTGTATTCTTCAGTATACCTGGTTGCTGTAAATCCTACCTTTTCTAAAACAAATACTTAAAGGTTTTTGGGTTTTTTTTTTTTTTTTTTTTTAATTGCCATAGTACCATAAACGTAAGCATTGAACGGCAATCATGGATTTAAATCAGGTGGTGAGTAGGCAACATATCGCCTTCTCACCTCCTATCAACACACGGATCGCTTTTCAGAGGAGCAGCAGCAGCACCTGCTGCGCTTGTGAAAGAACCCTTAGTTGCATTCGGCAGCGGAACCCTTAATTGGGGGTGGTAAAACAGCAGGATATAATAGAAATCAATGGCTAATCACAGGAAAGCTGCAGGTACACTGCACTGCACCCGTGGTGTGGGTAAACCGCAGCACATCAGTGTGAAAGCAGCCCTATACTATTATGCCCAGTGTATTGCTTTACACTAACCTGAAGATCTCTTCTTTCCTGCTGCTGGCACCACTCTTGAGACTGCTAACAGGTATAAGAGGTGGAGTGCAGTTGGTATCAATCCGCATGGGACAGGAGCCGGCGCTACAGAGGAGGCATCAACATATGCGGCTCTTGCTCCCTACTACAGCTTCAACTTTACACTGTTTGATGCTCTGGAATGATGGGTCAGCAAGCACAGATCTCTATCTACCAGTCACCTATTTGCAATCTACTGGTAGATCATGATCTTCAGGTTGCTGACCCCCGCCTTTAAAGGTTATGTTCATTTTTTACAAAAAAAAATAATGCACATCTTTTTGCAATGTGCATTTATTTATTTAGTTATTTATTTTACTCCACAGCTTGTAAGGCAATGCCAGGCTTCTGCAGACACTCAGTACAGCTGTCTGCCTATATGGGCAGGCAGTTACTAAATGGCAGGAAGAAACGAACTATGAGGACTCCTTTGCAGTTCATGGAAAACTACAAGTCGGTCGCGAAGGACAACAGTGGTTGTAGTTCATCCATTCACAGAACTTTGTGAATGAATGACATGGCTGTGTAGGCCTGTATGACCACACTGTTTTTAAATTGTGACAACGGTGTGGGGAGAAGATCCCCCGTCTGCTATCACAAGGAGAGGGGATCAGGGAGTAGAGGAGGCAGGAGCTGGAACATGTTACAGGTTCACGCTAAATATGGTTGGAACATGTAACCGCTTCCAAAAGTGAACTTATCCTTTAATTTCCAACATTTCTACCTAGAGCTATAACCAAATATAGGCTTTTTCATTGTTGTAATGCCGGTTGAAGAAACCTAATAAAGGTATCCTTTAATTACTAACCTACCTATGAATATAACAGACTTTAGACTTGAAATATACAAGGTTTTTTATTGCAGTGCTTGATGAAGAAACCTAATAGGTATCTTTTAAAGTGCTTCTAAAGGATTCAAGTTTTTTTTTCCTAATGCTTTCTCTACGTTAAGGCCTCATGCATACTGGACATTTTTACTGCTGCTATTTTTGGCTTAAGGATTTTTTCCTGCAGCCCGTAAACTCCCCAGCATGTTATCCTATGTTTCCATGCACACATAGGCATTTACCAGTGTTTTTTGGCAGGGGCGTTTTCTGGCTGGGAAAAACCCCAGAACTAGTTTTGAGAGGAGTTTTCAGCTGTAAAAACACTCTAACTCTGATAAAAGCTTTAAAATGCTGAAAATACGGCTATTCAGCGTTTGAGCATTTTTTTGAGCCATAAGGTTTTGTGGAAGTGTAGTTTTTCTTACAAAAAAGCTGAAAAACGCTGCAAAACGTATTCTACAGCTAACGCTACTGGCATTTTTAGAACATCCAATGTGCATGTGGCCTTAGGGAAAAACCTTGTGTGCACAGGATCGCCCCTCCTAAATATTTACCCAAGATTTATCTTGATCCAGCGATGTGCCCAAGAGCCACGACTCTCTGCTCGCTCTCCTCACAGGACAGAGGCAGTAGTGGGAGTTATTGTCTCCTGCTGCTGTCAATCAAATCCTGTGAGGGTTCAGGGTTCTGGGTCGAGTCACGTCACGCGGTCTGTATATGGATCAAGCCTGCACTCTGAAAAGGGGGAGCCAGGAGCACCAGCAGAGGACACCATTAAAGGTTTGGAGCTGCTCTGTGCATAACATTGCACAGAGCAGATAAGTACGGTATGACATGTTTGTTAGAATAAAATAAAATAAAAAAAAGTTTACAGTGACTTTAATTCATAACTTAAGTCATAACAATATTCATAATTTCTACATAAGGCTAGATTCACACTATTGCTGCATGTGGCTCCCAGCAGGGGTCCGGTGCATCCTGATTCACCGCTTCAGGTCAGATTTCAGCCCGAATTTTTGGCTCAATTCAGACCTGAAATGGACCAAAATATGCACAGGACTCCTATGCGAATTCGCTCTGGAGCCACAGCGGAGGTATGTGAACCGGCTCCATAGAGAGCCGGCCAAAATCTCCTACTATTGCGAATTGAATGCGGTGAATCCACATCCAATTTGCAATAGTGTAAACCCAGCCTAAGGTTATGAAGTAAAATGATTCTACATCTAATCCTATATAATAATACTAGAACAGATTTTACAGTCCATTTCTTACCTAGCAAAAGTTTGGATCATATCAGGGGAGGGGGTCGTTAATTGCACATTTCCATTTTATATCCTATCCAGAAAGATATTAAATGCCAACAAAAAGGTTTTTTTTTTTTTTTTTTTTTTCCCAGCAGCCTGATTGGCATATCTATGGATTTCTTTAACCTCCCATGTAAGTCTGTCAGTGGGCTCATAACTGCACACTGATTTTGAGTTACTAATATTAGCTTAGGTTATGTAGCTGATGGTTAGTAAGATTTGTTTCAGTCAGGACAGCTCATCAAGGCTCACAAGGTTTCTAGTGGTGTTTGCAAATGTGTAATTGCAGCCCATACCAGAAATAATATGGAAAGATGTATGTAGGCTAGGTACACACAAGTTTTTTTTTTTTTTTTTTCCGTTCAACCCAGGGGGCTGAATGGGATAAATAAAAGATGGCCGCGTTAACACAAGCAATGTTAGTGTAGCGATCTCCCCTGCTGTGCCTTTGTGTTCTGACGGGACTGCCTCCTTGCCAGAACACAGTGATCAGCCATTGGCTGCAAGCGCTGATCTGATGCTGATTTTCCAGCATGTCCCTTTGACAAAAGCCATTCCTTGAGTTGGCTTTGTCAGACAGCTGCACACATTGATCACTCTTATGTTGGGTGATTTCTGCTGAACCGCTCGATATTCGGCCCATGTGTACCCAGACGAAGGCCACTTTCACTCTGGGGGCAGTGGGGCGGTAGTGGTAAATTTCAGCGGGAATTTATCGCTGTTATAGTGGCGATATGATGGCGCGAGTGTTGCGCTTTTAACTCCCCACAAGGAGTTAAAAAGGGGTTAGAAGTTCTGGCGCGCTGCGCTTCTGGGGTGGTGTGCAGGCGCTTCGGAAGCGATGCGCCATTGTTTTCAATGGACAGGAGTGGTAGAGGAACGGTGTATCACCGTTCACCACACCACTCCAAAGATGCGGTTTGCAGGACTTTTTGTAACGTTCATTGGAAACGCATGTGGCAATAGTCTCCAGTTTCTCTGTAATTATTATTGTAAGGATGATGGTACCCCCATACCTTCTAATATAATATACTTTTTACCTCTTATATTAACAGACACTGAAATACTGTATATGCACAAGGAGGATCTCTCCTCCATTTTGCTGGTGAAGTTCTGAATTTCAGATTCCAGATCGGTGTTTTTCTGTAGTAAATCTGATTGATCCAAATGACCACACAACTAGCATTATACAGAAGGGATCAGTTAGGGCAGTACTGTATTTATCTCATGAAACATGTTTTTTAAATTTAAATCTTTCTCAGTTTTTATTAACATGTCCATAACCAACACAAAGACTTTCTTTATATCAGACTCTGCCAATTTTCCCAATCAAGGCAGTGACCTAATTGCTTTAAAACCTATCCCAACCCTACTTCTTCTTTCCTGTACTCTTGTGCCACTTTGCAATTTTGATCTTTTGTAAACTGTGTTGAAGCTTATACTGGGTTAATGATGTCACCCCCTCCATGTACCACCATTCGGACCTCACAATGTGCTGCCTAGGCCTAAGCACTGTATATGGAAGGAGGTCACATGTTCCTTATACCTGGTAACGCTGACCATATCTGATAGGGCAGCCATGTGGTATAGGAATACGGAAAAGGCAAATAGAAGTAGGTCAGCGCTGCGGTGCTCAAAATAGCGCCCCCCCCCCCATTCTCCCCAGTGTGAAAGCCTCAGTGCATTCACACTGGGGCAGTGCGCTTGCAGGATGAGAAAAAAAATTCCTGCTAGCCGCATATTTGAGGCGGTGCGCTGAGCAGTGTATACACCACTCCTCCGCCGCCCCCTCCATTGAAATCAATGGGCGGTACTTCCAAAGTGGCTGAACACCGCCTCGAGAAGCCCTGATCGGTGATGCTTTTGAACCCTTGTTAACCCCTTCTTGGGGGTTAAAAGCCCCCTGCTCCTGCCTGCATAGCTGCGCCACAGCTCCACTAGAATAGCAGTAAAGTGCCACTAAAACTATAGGCGCTTTACCACTAACTGAAAGTAGCCTAAGACTGCTATTTTCACTCAACAAAGACAGTATTAAAAGCTACTGAAACACAGGCTATGGGCATTCCTTTCAGTTTAAATCATTTTTTTTTCCTTTTATATAATATTTTTTTATTTTAAGCTAAATATATTTAAATAAACCTTCTAAGTTTGACATTACAAGTATAACAGATTAAACACAAGTCACTGTTATTTGTAAAGTAATTACTCGTTTTTAGTGTTGAGCGAACCCGGACTGTAACGTTCGGGTCCGTACCGAACTTTAGGGTGTCCGTGGCACGGACCCGGACCCGGACATTTCAAAAATCGTTCGGGTTCGGTCCGGGGTTCTGCTATTTTACTCCACGTGTTGAGAAGCTGCAGGGCAGCCAATCAACAAGCGTTTCACTGGTTTGCCCTTAGAAGCCATCACAGCCATGCCTACTAATGGCATGGCTGTGATTGGCCGGTGCATCATGTGACCCAGCCTCTTTATAAGCTGGAGTCACAGTGCTGCAGTCACATGCTCCTTGGGTTAGTATAGGGAAAGGTAGCTGACGGCGTGAGGGACAGATTTTAGCCATTTTAAGACCTGATCCTGCATCCTGAGATAGATTACTTTACTACTGCTGTCTGTGCTGTTGCT
>BLSH010115851.1:406816-428762 GCA_018402905.1 Glandirana rugosa
GCGTAGACCTTTTTTTTTTTTTTCTTCGTATATGGGAGGATATTACACATGAACGGATATAGGTGTTTCATACTAAAGAGGAGAGAGTAAGGAAATATAGTCCCCATGCCCTAATTTTAAGTGTCTCCAGGCCAGACATTGTAAAAGGAAAGAGGTCTCCAGACTTAGATTTAAAGACAAGATGCTGAATCCAGGAACTGTAGTGTCCCATCGGAGGGGTGGAAATGTAATCACAGAAGTCAGGGGAGAAAATTGTGTGTCTGGGGGGGAAAGTGTAGGTAGTGAAAAAAGTGTGGACTGTGATGTTAGGGGGGCTGTGATGTGAGAAGGGGTTCCGATGGATGTGAAAGGGGGGGTCTGTGTGTTAAAAGAGGGGACTGAAGACACTAATGTAAAGGTGGGGAGGCTACCCTGTGATGTCAAGGACCTAAGTCGTAGAACAGAAATTTAGATTCAGACCTCTGGAGAAAGGAAAATGTTACAGACCGGACCTCTGTGAATTTTAATCCCGTACCCCTGATATAAAGGAATGAGAGAGGAGAAATCATACTTTGTGGATATAGGCAAGTACACATTATAGGAGGGTATATGCTTCTTTTTTTTTTTTTTCCAGATGCGTACAATCACTTTAATAATACCAAGGCTCTTATTTACTATTCTGTGCTATTTTGGACAATCAGCCTCTTGGGTTTTGAATACTATCAAGGATTCTGTTGGTGAGATTTAACCTCACTTCAAGACCTGTTGTCAATGGTTTCACCAGACAGGAATTGAGGGAAAAATCGACAATAGCGACACAGACTGCAATAAAAATCTGATGAGGGTTGTAGCCTTCTGCTAATCTACCAAAGAAAAGCTTTCAATCTTTCTATGTAACTGTTGCAAACTTCCACTCTGTCTGGTAGATTGACAGGACGTGAAGGAAAATTTCTTTAATAGAGCCCAGGATGTTGGTAAAAACTTGTGAGGTCTTAAGTAATGATTGGTTCGGGGGGGGGGGCGTGTTCGGATCAAACCCACCAGGAAGCCGGCATTGCACACCGCTAATCATAGGCAGAGTGTGGTTTGAGCAAAGTCTTCCATACTTTGTCCAAAATGAATATCCATGTTGACTGGACGTACTCTATAATCTTACCACATGCCTTGCTAGTAATGTTTCATGCTAGTGCTTTAAAATGTGATGTTGCATCTTTGGCAGAAATTCCATTTTTTTGCTTTCTTAGTAACATTCTTGTGTTGATATGCACATTTAACATAGACAAGTGACATCACTTTGAAGAGAGCTGGAGTCCGGAATGAACTTTTGCAAAAATCTGATTCTCCACCTTTCAGTTGTTCTACTAGTACAGTGTTAATGGAGGGTAAAACTGTCAGTTAGTAAAGCTTTTAGTTTTCTTTCATGTGATCCTGACAGCACTTTTATTGTATTCCAGTTTTTTAGGTGCCTGTTATCAGCATTGAGCTCAGGCAGGAGATAGCCTTATAGCTTGACATTTCTGCTCTGACAGGAAGAGAATAAAAGTAAATAAAATAAAAAAATCCAGAAAATCCTTAACGCTTCATGCACACAGGACGTTAAAAAAATAAAGTCCTAAAAAAGTCAGTAGCTTATCATTGATTTTTTTTTCAGCTTTTATCAGCGTTTTTACCAGCCTTTTTGGGTGTTTTTCGTGTTTTTTTTCGCATTTCGCATAAAGGGGCAGTGTTTTTGTTTTTATTTATTTTTTATTTTTTTCAATTGATCTAAAACATTCAAAAACGTTGGGACCGATGTTTAGCCGCGTTTTTGAGCATTTTTACAGCTGGAAAAACGTCTCTCAGAACCCACTGGTCTTGGGTTTTTTACAGCTCAAAGTTCCCTGCCAAAAACAATTGATAACAGCCTATGTGTGCATGAACACATAGGATAACATGATGGAGAGTTTATTGACTGTAGAAAAAAACATCTGCAGCTGAAAACAGCTGCTGTAAAACAGTCAAAAAACTGGAAAAGCTGCACTATTCTATTTGGAGTTAAGATTACTGATGCCCATTTACTAAACTGTTCTTTTTAAAGTCTTTCTCTAGGCACATATCTATCTTCTCTAATTCTCTAAACCCCCCCAGCCCCTTCCCATCCATTTATCAGCTTAAAAAACTTTCTGTAGTGTGTGTTTGTATAAATCTATCATCCATGGGACGCAGTGTGTGCCCATGACAACCAGATGTCTCTTCGTGGTCATCACGCTGTGCATTCTTCTAGAGCCTGACAGTACCCTATCACTGGACAGAAACTAGAAAGTTGTCACCAAGGCAGCAACACTGACACCCAAGGAAGGACCTTTCTCCTCTGTGATGAAGAGTAGACTTGGGACCTGGCACATCACATGACTATGGAAGTTAGGGAAGTTAAAGGGTCAACTTTTAGCTAAGGGGCATAGGGTGAGGGGGGTTAATGCATACGTTTCAGCTTTAACCAGTGTGAATTGCTGATTACAAATGGCCATCAACAGATTGACTCACAAGATCGATGCTTTCAAAGTCACAGTTCCACTTTGAGGGCCAGTTTACACCAAAATGAGGCACCGAGGTGCATTTGTGTGCGTACCTCGCACTGCAGGTGAATGTGCTGCCCTTGCAAGACGAATGTGGGTGCCAGCGAAACGTCAGTGGCACCACAAATGCATCTCGCAAACATAGCACATTTGGGGCCACCGCATTGCATGTTACTCCAGTGCCTTGCGGTTTGGTACAGTGTGCTTTTAAAAAAGTAATGCTTGCACTACCTTTTTCTGTGTTCCAGCGCATTTTGCAGCCTATTCAAATGAATGGGCCGACATAACGGACCACATGGGAATGGGCAGTTATCACAGGGGAATTGCATGCATTCCAGTGTGACCTGGCCCTTACTACAGACAGAATTCTGAGATGCATAACATGTGCAGTGGGCCATTTTGATGCTGTCCAAGCCCCTTCTGGTAAATTAAAAAACATTCTAATCAAGTTTTAGAAATATTTCACATTTGTGTTTGTGTAGGAGCAACTTTCACTATAAACTTCTATTTTTTTTTTCAGTACAAAACTAGCAATCTATAGTGTTAGGGAGTTTGGCTTTATGCAATAAGAACATTGTGTTAGTGCCAAGTAGATGTCCCCTGTTGTTAATGATTAATGCTTCTAAGAGGGAGTTGACCTCTTTTCAACATTCTTTAGCTGAACTGTTGGGTTATTCAGTATTCGCATCAGGAAAATGATACACTCTGACTTGGAATCCTAATATTACTATAGCAGTTCTCCTGTCCCCACACGAAATCTCACACCACAATGCGGTGTGTGTGTCCAATGCTCTAGAGCTGAGCTGTCATCTGCAGAGTAGGCCTGTGGGGCGCACAGAGTGGTCACTGGCAATAGTCAACTCAGCACATTTGTGGCTGGATGTCTTGGCTTTCAGTACATTAACAAGGTATTTGCTTAGCAGCTTTTTATTAACAGCCTACATTTAACACCAAGTATTGAGAACTCTAGGTAACTCTCTAGTTTATATCTGCTTAACCTCAGACCATTAACATACCATAGTGAAATTTTACAGTAAGCTGCTTTGGTTTAGCAATGAATTCTCTGAAGTAGCAGGGTTTTACTCCTATGTGCATTGCATGATTTATGGACATCTGCTGCCAGTGTTTTCTCGTTCCAGATATTTTATACTGCCAGCAGGGAGTGGAAGATTTATTTTTATATGTGGTCCACATTTTTTTTTATATATGATCCAAACATTTGTAGCATAGCCTTAATTTTATTGTTGCCATTCTATAGGGATTTAGCAAGCTAATTTTTGTAGAAAATGCCAACATACTTTAGGTTGTTACAATTTTGAAAGACACAAAAGACAATTGAACTCATTCACATCATGTGTGTTGTAAAACCCAGACATGTAACTGCTATCATTGTCATTTTGATGCGTTGAGATACAGTATGTTACATTAGGCTGTCCATTAATTTCAAAAGGGGCCATGTCAAACTCAGCTTTTTTGCTAATCTATTTTTAATGGGATGTCAATTTGAATGGTTGACCACCACACATCAACCTTTGAAAATATCACCTGGTCTGTTGCAGTGCACTGCAACAACTGGCATATCTACCTCTGTGTTGTGGCACTATATATATGTGTGTGTGTGTGTGTGTGTGTGTGTGTATATATATATATATATATATATATATATATATATATATATATATATATAATATGTATTGGGTCTAATTAAAGATGACCACCTGTCTTTTTTCAACTTTCCATCTATTAAATCTTCTGCCCTTGTTTTAACTTTGGATAGTAAAACATTTTTTTCTTTTGCCAGTAATACCTTATACAGCCCGCTTCCTGTCAGCTCTTGCTCTCATTCTCGTGAGAGTTTGCCAGAAAGGGAGGGGGGTGAGTCATAAGAGGGCAAATGAGAGCTGTAGAGCCAGAGGTGTTCCTCTGTGTGTCTGTGTAAATCCAGGAAGTAAACAGGTGGCAGCTTCAGCTGCCCACAGTTAACCATTTAAGGACCAGCCACCGTCGTTGTTATACGTCGATACTTTGACGTGGAATGCCATTGTTATGGCAGCAGAAAGTTGCCATAACCCTGATATCCTCTTAAATGGTGGGCCTCTGGCAGATTCGCCGCAAGATCACTTTTATCGGCGGCGGGAGAGGTGCCCCCCTCTCGCCGCTCTCTGGTCATCTCTGACGCTTACCGGATCCATTGGTAGCGCCGGAGATGGTCCGATCTTTTCCCCCTGTGAGGCTGGATGCCGAGTGAGGGAAAGATGGCCCCCCACTCTGCTCCATAACATTGGATGACAGAAGCGACGTCAACCATCACTTCTGCCCAATGCTCTTAAAGGGGAATTTTTTTTTATGACATTTTGTTTATTTTTTTTTATTGCATTTAAGTCTAAATGTGAGATGTAAGGTCTTTTTGACCCCCAGGTCTCACATTAAAGGTTCTGTCGTGCTTTTTTTTTTTCTATTACAAGGGAGGATTACATTCCTTGTAATGGGCATAAAAGCAACCCAAAAAAAAAAATTCTTAAAAGGACAGTGTAAAAATAAAGTAAAATAAGAAAAAAAATGTAAAACTCCACGTCCCGCCGAGCTTGCGAGCAGAAGCGAACGCATACGTAAGTCGCGCCCGCTTTTAAAAATGGTGTTAAAACCACACATGTGAGGGATCGCCACAATCACTAGAGCAAGAGCAATAATTCTAGTACTAGACCTCCTTTGTAACTCAAAACTGGTAACCTGTAGAAGTTTTTAAACATTGCCAATGGAGATTTTGAAGTGCCAAAGTTTGTCGCCATTCCACGAGCGGGCATAATTTTGAAGCATGCAAGGGAGGGAGGATGAGTCCTAAGGGTTGGGTATCAATTTACTCAATTTAAAGTGTATTTTTCCCAAAAAAATTGTGCTTGTAAGATCTCTGCGCAAATATGGTGTGACATAAAGTATTGCAATGACCGCCATTTTATATAAAATATAATGTTTGGAGGTTCTAAGTAATTTTCTAGCAAAAAACAACAAATCTCAAAAAGAGGTTTGGTCCTCACATGGTTAAAGAGTTCCACGCAGAATTTTTTTTTTTACATCATTCAAGTCCTTGGCCTATATAGGCTTACCTTTGAAGGAAAAAACATTTATACTCAAGTCGCTTGTTGCTAGGTGGTCCCTGTATTCTGCCCCTTTTTGGTCTTAGGCTCTTCTCACTTCCTGCTTTGCCTGGCCTCCTGGGAGATGACTCATCATTTCCCAGGAGACAGTGGGCTTCCCTGTACTGTAAAATCATGTTATTTCCAGACAGGAAATGACGCAATTTAAGGCGGACCGAGATCGAGGAGTGCATGATGGTTACCAACCATGCACTTCTTTCAGGAAGAGATTCCAGGAGACCCAGGATGGGCTTCAGATGCCCTCACCTAAAATGGAAAAGTCCAGCAGTGAGAGAAACGAATTGTGAGTAAAAAATACATGTAATTACTAGGCGGTATGAAAGGAATGAAACGAAAGGTTACATCTATTTAGTATTAAGAGTGGATGCCCAAAAAAAAAAAAAAATTCTGGGTGGAACTCCGCTTTAAAGTGGCTGTGGCCAGACTTGGTAGAGGGAGATTTCTGCAGTATATTTGGCAAGTACAGAATCACAGTATGTATGAAATATGCAAATTGGTTGGAGGGAAGCTTCAGAATGGCAAATATGTTTTTATTACCAATTATGTGAGCAGGCTGCAGTTCCTCTTTAAGAACACGCTGTAACCCATCACAACACACATATAGTTTGTTCTATTGCTGTAGAGTGCTATAGTTTGAATAAGCCTTATGTAAGCGTAGGCAAGTCTGCTGCCCAGTCTATGTAGGAGAGAAGCCCTAAGTTCTGTGATAATGAATCACCATGAAGCTTAAAGCGTATGTATAGCCACATTTGTTTAAAATGCCTCAGATTTATTTCTTTTTGTTGTGTACCATTGGGGAGATTTCTCTTCAATTCCTGTACTTGAGACACAACAAGACATGAAAAGAATTCCAGCAATGTGAAGGGAACTCCCCTCTTAGACAGTTGTCACCAGAACAAGTGTCTCCATTGGAAGATTAACCCTTACTGGGATTTTAATTTTTCTCTACTCTATCCAAGAAAAAAATGTGGCTACACATTGACTTTAGCTAAAAAAAAAAACAAAAAAAACCTGTGACTTGCCATTTCATTATTTATATTTCATTATATTAGGTGGTGTTTTATAAGGTGGACCTGATCAATGTATATACTATATCTGAGTCCACCTTAATTTATATGCAATTAACCAAATAATACAAATACATATGGATGAGTTTGCAGTTGTGGGAGAATCATGGTAAACCAAACTGTTTAATACACGTACAGTATGTGCTAAGCGAAGTCTTCATATTATGTATTTCTCTGTGTTCATGGTATGGATGGGAGTTTCTGAACTCTTTCCCAGGAAAGCCCCAAGGAGTGTCACAGTGCACAATGATGCCAGGTTTGGGTGTACAATAGCATATGACACTATATTAATGTACTTAATGGTTAGAAAATTGGGTTCACTTCAATGTATTCCAAATACACAATGAATGCCTAGATGCTGTCAGAGAACAGAAGCAAGGTTTAGTTGCATTTCTAGAATAACTTGCTGCTGGAATGTTGCGTTGGGTGCTTCATCTGCATTTGTCACATAACAAATCACCCATCACAATAAAGCACGTTTGTATGTCTACTCTAATATATGAAACCAAGTTCATTCAGTTTCACACCAAGCATCTCTTCACCCCATATATGTGATGTGCAGGGTAGTTACTGGCACAGCAATGACATATAGCTGGGCCCTAATCAATAGAACAGATTTCTGACAGCAAGACAGAGCTGTAACAAGTTTGTAAGAACAGCTATGGCCTTTTTTTGTGCTTCTAAAGAATTCAGACACTGCACTTTATTTCTTTTGCAGTCTACATGATTGGTGTTTCAACTAGCATTCACATTAGAGCTCAGAGCAAAGCTTTATTTGTATGCCTTAGATGTCATGTCCTGCTTAGAAAGTGCTCAGCGAGGTTAGCAATGGCTGAAAACAGAGCCTCCATACAGTACATGATCTGGGTGAACAATCAGCATCATACATGACTAATGCATCACTAATTAAGGCTTAGAAAAAAACAAGTCTACCACAGCTGCATATTGGATCAAGCTTAATCCCCCTATGAAATGTTTGCTTAAGATTTTGCTTAGCTGTTAAATATCTTGCCTTCTATTGAGGCCTATACAGAACCAGAGCAGTGGTACATGTTTAACGTATTCTTTCACAAAGTGAAAAAAGTAGACTGTAGTTTTCCTAGCCCTGTATGAGCAATATCCGCATAAAAAAAAAACTACCACCGGTTCTTTCTTGTGCAGCATTTTAATTACTGCATTGTTGTTGCTGTCTCTATTGTCACGTTTTTGGGTTTTGTTCGATATGTGCAAAGAGATCACACAAATACTTAAGAGTATAACATTTATTAAAAGTAATAACCGATACAGATAAAGATAAATAACTATCAAGAATACTTAACTAAAGGTGCTGTTTCCGCCATGGGTCCCTTAACATGGCACAGGTGACCACAGATGCGTACCTCCATGAGGTAGCTCTGATGTGAGACAAAAACCTTATAGGATTTGGCTGTGGTAATATAGAACTTGTGTAAGGAAAGCAACCACCCCCAGCCAACACCCCTGGTAAGCAACGATATGACCTTCACATTCCTGAGGAGAGTGGACTAGCTTGTCCATATAGCCAGTTCACAGGCCAATAAGTTGAGTCATGCAAGGTAACCAGGATATTTGAAGCTGTAATAGATATGAGGCCAACCATAATAAGGAATATGAAATATGCAATTTCCTAACACTGCCATAATCCTATTACCAGTTTGTCAGCCAATTGTGAGCACATGTTTTGAAGCAAACTGGCATAGCTGGACACCTATCTTCCCCCGTTTCTAAACTGTTCTAAGCCCCACCTTGATTGAGTTTGGCCACATTCACCTATACCAGTGGTTCTCAACTCCTGTCCTCGGGACCCACTAACAGGCCAGGTTTGCAGGATAACTGAAATGCATCACAGGTGATATCATTTGCTGCTCAGTGATTGCAGTATTCTAGTCTGCGTCTCCCCAAGGTAATACTTAAAATCTGGCCTGTTGGTGGGTCCTGAGGACCGGAGTTGAGAACCACTGACCTATACCATTGAGTTGATTTAATAAAACTGGTACAAAGGAAAATACAGCTGCACATATGACTTCATCATCTAGCCTTCATTATAAAGATGAAACTAGAATAGATCTTGTTTGGGGCAATTTTTTTCTACCCTAGTTTTAGTGGTCACATTACATAGCTTTTTTTTAAATATATATATATATATATATATATTTTTTTTTTTTTGTTGAAAACTTTAGGGTACTTTGTTTTTTGTTACCGTTTATAATGGTTGTCTACTAGAATGTTCTGGCCACCATAATTTCCTTGTGCAACAGCAATTCAGTCACTTTTCATGTGATACTCCAGTGTAAAATTCCAGTTCATGCTTTGGAGCCCTGCAGGATTTTTCTTTGTGTTTTTTTTTTTTTTTTGCAACAGAAAAAAAGTCCTCTTACGAAAGACAACTAATTTACTTGTAAAATGTTCATGGGGTCTATGAGTTATTACTTGTAGACTGTTCTGGCTCCATTCTAACTTTCCATAGCTAAAATGGAGGTTGATGACTCGACTATACACACAAATAACTCTAACACAGAAATATTAGGTGGGTACTGCTAAAGATTTTATTTGTTGTAAATGTTTTAATTTTTTGTTTCTTTTTTTTAGCTTGCTTTTATAATTGGCCCTAAAACCTAAAACACAAGTTGCTAAAAGTTTAAAGTGTCTTTTATAACATTCACAAATGTATGGTTTTAAGAATTTCAAGACCTTTTATGAATCTGGTATCCAGAACTCTTTAGCAATCTTAGTAAAGGCTTAACCAAAAGGCAATGGTGGCTTCTCGTAATTAAGAAGCTCTGCCTTGCCATGGGTCAGTTAATAGCAAATAAAAATAATTTTGGAGCTTCTGCACCAACATTTTATAGAACCTTTTTTTTTGAGCTTAAAATTATTGAGGGGAATTCATAAGTTTAACCACTCCTGGACCACCCTATAGCAGATTTACTGCTACAGGGCGGCCCTCCTGTGCAGGACTGTGTGTGTGTGTGTGTGTGTGTGTGTGTGTGTGTGTGTGTGTGTGTGTGTGTGTGTGTGTGTGTGTGTGTGTGTGTATATATTTGCACTTCCACCTGGGGGTGGGCCGCTTTTGCTGTTAATCACAGCAGAAGCCGATCTGTAGGTGCCGGGCACTGGATGTCCGCCAGCACCCGTCGTTCGTCAATAAAACACAGAGCGGAGATCTGCCTATGTAAACAAGGCAGGTCTTTGTTCTGATGGAAAAGGGATGTATTTTATGCCCCTGCAAAGCAAGGAATAAAATCCATCTCTTCCCTAAGTAAAAGCAGCACACAAAAACACTGCCTAGGCACACGGTTGAGCCTTTGACTGCCTTAGATGTTTAACCCTTCCCAGCCAGTGCCAGTGCATGTATTTAGCACTCATCATTGTATTGGTGTCACTGGTTCCCACAAAGTGTCAAAAGTGTCCGTTATTGTCCGACTGATCACTATCCCAGTCCCACTATACGTCGATAATTGCCACCATTACTAGTATAAAAAAAAAAATCCATAAATATATATCAGTTTGTAGACGTTATAACATTCGCGTAATCCAATCAATATACAGGCAGTCCCCTAGTTACAAGCACCCAACTTACAAACTACTCCTGCTTACAGAAGGAGACAACGGGAAGTGAGAGGAAATCTACCCATAGGAAGGGGAATTCACTCCTGTAAGACTTATTATGGGAAAAAGGGGTCTCCACTGAAGCTTTATCACCAATCCTTCCTTCTTTCCACAACAACCCAAAATTTTCAAAATCCAAGTATCATTGGGACAGGAAGTGAGGTGAAATCTTCTGAACAGAAACCTAGAGTGCAAAACAAACATTATAGGGGTGTTAACCCTTCCCTGTGCTATCCAAAAAGCTTAAAAATCGTTTTTTTGGCTGAAGCTACACTTAAAAAATGTACCTGTTCCGACTTACAAACAAATTCAACTTGAGAACAAACCTATAGACCCTATCTTGTTTGTAACCCGGGGACTCCCTGTACATTTACTGGGTTTTTTTTTTTACCAAAAGCATGTAGCAGAATACACATTGGTCTAAATTTATGAAGAAATTTGATTTTTTTTTTATAATTATTGTATAGGTTTTATAGCAGAAAGTTAAGTGGTTAAGAAGTGTCAAAAACGCACATGTAGTGAAAGATGGCAGACTTTTAAAAGTATATTTGTGAATGTTAAAGGAGTCAAACTCATTCAGCTTGCATTTTAGGTTAATTTCCTTTTTTTTTACCTAGAACTTGCTAACTCTAAGAATGTTTTAATCTTACCCCTTTTAATGTGGATTAACATCATGTATGTAATACTGATTTACATAATTGCATATTTTTTTTTGTTTTTCATGTTTTTGGTATGTATCAGTTGTTTTTTGTAGATAATTTTGCATAAATAGCAATGAAAAATTGCCATTTTTTCTTTTTATGTTTTTAATAGAAGTTATGTACTTAAATTGTTTCTTGCATTGTTGCTTAATTTTCATGCCCAAGTAATAATTGGGTTGAATGTTAACTCAATGAACAAAACATTCTACAATTTGGGCTTTTATAGACCAAAAATGCTTTTGATCAATCATGTATTAAAAATGAGTCCAGGATTTCTAATTAACACACTTTTTTTTTTTTTCTCTCTGGCTACCCTTTAAAAGCCAACACATTTTTACATTCAAAAACCCTTTGGAAACATAACTGTCAGTTCTTAAGTGGCACATATTTTTGGCTACTGAATTCAGAATTCACCCCAGGACATCAATGCATATTTAAAAGTCTTTTTTTTTGTGCTTTTTTAAAATCCTTTTTTTTTTTACTTAATGTTTATTTTATTTTATGCATTTTTTTTATGATCGCTTTTTTGCCTTTAGTGCCTTTGTCTTTATTGCAAAGTATGTTTTGTATAGATAGACATGTACTAACCAAATCTAATCAATTAAAAGTGGAAATTGTAGATTAAAAATAAACCTATAATTGAATGCAATGTTTAACAAATGCATGGCTTTAAACATTAAAGTGTTACTAAAGTAATTTTTTTTAAATTTAAAATAAAAAAACATGTTCTTCTCACCTGCTCTGTGCAGTAATGTTGCACAGAGCAGCCCTAATCCATCTCTTCTCAGGTCCCCCAGCGAAGGGGGGCACACAGTGTCTGCACGCTCCCGAGCTGTGTGTTTAGGGAGCTGCGCTTCATAGACTTGGGGTCCTTTCACACAGGCGTTCCCCATTTTGCTCAGCGGGGGATCGTTCCGCTGCTCCCTGCTGAGCAGTCGGGTGACAGGTCCATCTTCACTCACTGTGCAGAGACTAACCTGCTCTATGGTGAGAGAGGATGAAAACAGACCACCTGTCTGTTTTCATCCGATCCCATCCGCCAGACGGATGGAAAATGGGGTTTCTTTCCATCCATCTGGATTTCACGGATCGGATAGTAGCAGGTGTCAGCGGACATGTCACCGCTGACATCCGCAGCTACATAAGGCTGCATGGAGCATCTGATCAGGTCCGCCTGAAAAACTGACAGGTGGACCTGATTGGAACGTCCATGTGAAGGGGCCCTTACACAGCGGGACTTGGCCCCATCCCCACTTCTTCCTCACTGTACTTGACCGCAACAGGCGCCAATGGCTCCTGCTTCTACTCGAGTGCTGTTTGAAGAGGAAGAAAGGGGAGAATAGATGCAGCTGTGCACAGCGCTGAATCTATTCTTCCCTCTCTAATCCCCTCACATAGGGGAAGAAGGGGTGGGGGCAGAGAAATAGAAAGGGATGCATTAAGGTAAAAAAAAGTTTTTATCTTTAGTATCACTTTAAAAGAAAAAACTGAATTTGCTCACTACATCTTTTTAGATGTACATATTTAACTTTCAACCCAAATAGAGCAATGTGGGTAGTATTCATATTACTTGTAGATTATTTTTTAAAATGATCTCTATTTAAACTACAGGCATTCTACTCCAAAATAAGTATACTATATTCTCTAAAATTTAAATAAACCCAAAAATCAAGAGGTAACGTATTACATTTTACCAGTCCTTATATGTGCTGGCTACATTTTTTTTATTTTTTTTATTTTTTTTATTTTTTTTTTCCATATACTCCTGCCAGAAACACTTATTTCCTGAATTGACAACACTTACTTGCCCTTCTGTATCAAGACAACCAAAACAAGATAGGACTGGGGAACCCCTCCCCTCTCCTGTTGTCCTGTAGTCCTCAGAGAACAATGAATATGAATTAGATGAGGTTCAACACATTGGGAGAGCATGGCAAGTTTGGCTTACAGAATTTCTGACAGGATCAACACATTTTATTTTTTTTTATTTATCAAACACTTTCAATTTTATATTTAGGATTTACATAAACTTTAAGAGTAATGAACCATTTATATTCTAAAAATCAAAGACGATAAAATAGAATAAAAAATAGGAAGCAAAAAATCGAATTTGCCACCATGGGCAACAGCTGCATTTCTTCCCATAATTTCTTATATACTTGTATACATCCTCCAGCATCAGGTGCACAGCACTATAGACAGGGTTTCTGATGCTGGTAATGGTGGACCATGCCTGTTGGCAGTTTTAACCGGGGCTGTATGTGACAGGGTGACCATGTAAGAGCACAGTTGGGAGGAAGTGCCTGAAAAAGGATCACCAGGTGAAAGCTGCAGGCTCAAAAAGATTGAAATGAATGAATTAACATATTAAGGCTTGTAGAAATTGATCGGGGTTACCTCCAGTTAGAACTGTATTCTTTATATAACCTACATTCGATTATCAGCGTATTTAGAATGCATTCATATACAGACGTGATTTTTATTTTTTATTTTTTTTTATGTGCACCACATGCAATTTATTACATTAATTATAATGCCATCAGTATTAGACTTTGTACATTAAATTCACCCCAGGCCACAGTTCTGACACTTAGAATAGTATATGTTATTTTTACTTAATTAATCAAACATGACAATGTGACACATTCATTTTTATGCTGTCAAGATGATGGGGGAACATATGTATAATTGCAGTAGACATTCTTGATTATCAAGTAAATAGAAACAGCGACTTTACAATCTTCCCTGAAAGTTAAAGTTTAACACATTTTTTACCAAATTCAAAGCATTATCTGATGCCAGAATAGACTGAAAGCTTGGAGACATGAGATGCTTAAAAACTTTTTATATTTTTTTTTAAATGTGTCAATTTTTTTAATATAAGAATGTATGGTATTGTTTTAAGCACTAATAACAATCACTTTTGTTATTTATACACTTTAACTTGGTTAACTTTTTGTCATATTTGTTGCAGGGGTGATTCGTGAAAGTTATCTCAAAGGTCACGACCAGCTTGTTCCAGTCACACTTTTGGCCATTGCTGTAATTCTTGCTTTTGTCATGGGTGCTGTCTTCTCTGGAATTATTGTTTACTGTATCTGTGACCACCGCAGGAGAGATGTGGATGTGGTGCAGAGGAAAGACAAAGACCTTAGTCACTCCCGTAGAGGTTCAATGGCAAGTGTTACCAAGTTAAGTGGACTCTTTGGTGATGGTCAGGGCAAGGAGCCAAAACCGGAGGCCATCCTTACACCTTTAATGCATAATGGAAAACTTTCCACCCCAGGCACAACTGCAAAAATGTTAATCAAAGCTGAACAGCATCACCTAGACTTGGCAGCTCTACCAACTCCTGAGTCCACTCCAACTTTGCAACAAAAGAGAAAGCCCAGCCGAGGTAGCAGAGACTGGGAAAGAAACCAAAATATTATCAATGCCTGTACAAAAGATATGCCACCAATGCCATCGCCTGTTATACCAACTGATTTGCCTCTTCGTGCATCACCCAGCCACATTCCAAGTGTAGTAGTACTTCCAATAACTCAGCAAGGGTATCAACATGACTACGTAGACCAGCCAAAAATAACAGAGGTGGCACAAATATCTATTGAAAATCAGAGTTCCACTCTAGAGTACAAAACAATTAAAGAGCACCTTGCCAGCAAAAGTCCAAATCACGGTGTCAACTTGGTGGAAAATCTAGATAGCATTCCACCAAAGGTACCTCAAAGGGAGGCTTCACTAGGTCCTCCAAGTTCCTCAATGTCCCAGAATGGAATGGGCAAACGAATAGACATGCACTCTTCAGCATACAGTGTGGAATACAAGAGAAACTATCCTACAAACTCGCTCACAAGAACTCACCAATCCTCAACTCTCAAAAGAAACAATACTAATTCATCAAATTCGTCTCATCTCTCCAGACATCAGAGCTTTGGTAGAGGGGACAACCCTCCCCCTACACCACAAAGAGTAGACTCTATACATTTCAATGCTGCTCAAGGGCAGACAGTGACTCTTACAAGGCAGCCTAGCATCAATGCTTATAACTCTCTGCCCAGATCAGGTGTGAAACGTACTCCCTCCTTAAAGCCAGATGTACCTCCTAAACCTTCATTTTCATCTTCTATTAAGTCCAATGATGCATGTACATAATTAGATCACAAGGGTTCAATACCAGCTAAAAAGAATTTGCCATTATGAGCCAGTGTACTGCAACTTCATCAATAAACTTCAATTTCCAAGAAGGCTATCATTAAGCTACAAACTCTTTGGAAACGAAAGTGAATATTTTCTTACAAAATTATGTGATGTATGGTTTATATTTACAACTGCAGGACTTGCACACAATTATAAACAGTTGTCTTTGTTAAGACTTAACCCCAGAACATCACATCTCATGAGCCAAAAGCACAAAGTTGAATGTTACCTCCTGAAACTCCTCCAGGACTGGTAGACGGAGGGTAGAAGAGTAACGGACAACGAGACAAAGGAAAGGGACGCATGACTTCAGAGACAATGCTAACGCAAAGTTGAATAAATGGCAGACGTTTACTATGTGCAGATACTGTGAAATGCCCATCAGTGTTACAGCCGCTTGATTAGCAGATGGATGCCTAAATGGGCACAGTTCCTCCTGATCTCTGCTACACTTCTCTTTATATTGAATAACATGTGACCAGTTAACAATAGTAACTTTGATTATTTATTGTTCATTTTGTCTTTCCTAAGGAAATGACTGTCCTGCAAATCACCTTATGAGCAGCTTGTGGAGGAAAAAAAACAAATAAATGACAATGAACTTATGATTCTTATTTAACATGACACTGCTAACTAAAGTAGTTGAGTTATTTTATTATTTTTTTTCCAATAAATTGGCAGAAGATATATTTTGTGCTGGCATTCTAAAATTTGGATTGCATTTCAATCTTCCTTCATGTTCATCTTCTGTTCCGCCTTTTGTTTATCAACTAGTTTTTTATACTTTTAACTCTATCATCTCCAGGAAGGGTATGTGACTTCCAAATAGTATGTTGCAATACCATCCAGATCCAATAGGATTAAAGGGGAATATTTATTTTCTAATTGAAAGGATTCACTGGCTGGGCCTTTGACATTTATTTTTCATTTCATATAGAAACAAGGATCTCACTTTTAATTTGACTTCATGTAGGAACTGTAAAATCCTCCTTGTGATATGTCTTGCACTCTTGTGTACGCCATTGCTGTCAGCATTGTCTCGTCAGTAGTAATTATTTTCTGTGAAGGCACCATTTTGTGCTGTGCCATCCTACTTCATGTTGCATGTGCGTCAGCAAATGAGATCCACCGATGGTGTAAAATTGAGTAATCTGCCAGCTTTGAAACCATGCATAGACTGATCTTATGATCTTACAGGTTGTTTATGGGAAAATTCTATCTGTGAATAACCTTTTCTTCCACATGTAAATTTGTGCCTTACACCTTGAGTTTTGTGTACTTGTGAGCTGTAGTACCTAAACCTTTTCCTATCAGATAGATGCCCAATAATTATTTACCCATACCTCCATGCTCCTGACCAGTGCTTGCAGTGCCTGCTGGGTATTTTGGAGATAAATCCACAGTAGTCTGGAGAAGAATGTAGCGGTAAGACACAGCTCCATAATCCCTCAGACAGTACTGCACCCTGTAATACATGTGATCATTCTGGATGTGCCAACCTTGTTCTTAGTCCACCCTTGTATCATACTATCAGTATGTTCACTGTTGTGGGTGGCATTTTCCTTTTCCAATATTACCCCTTTACTCTATCATATCATTTCAGTATGGTGATATTATGCATCAGCTAATGTACTGTCTTAATGTCTGGTGTGCACACTGGATGTAATACGGAATGTGATTGGCTGGCTTCCGTAAGAACTATCCAAACCACACTCACAGTATGTATGTACAGTCTGAAATTAAGTTAGTTTTAAAGCAGGCTGGCTCCTGCTGTAATTAAATACTGCTAGAGTAGGGAAAACCGGAAGGACATGATTTTTTTTTATTTCCTTTTTTTTCATTTGATTAGTTTCTGTTCAGAGGATATATTTTACAAAACCTACTATAACATCTGTATCAACATACTTTAGAGACCTTGTGGTTTTTTTTTTTTTTTTATTTGATTTCTTGTGTTGACTTTTATACCAGGTTTGTCCGAATTTATTTAATTGGTTAAAATTAG
Source organism: Glandirana rugosa (assembly GCA_018402905.1). Lineage (NCBI taxonomy): Eukaryota > Metazoa > Chordata > Amphibia > Anura > Ranidae > Glandirana > Glandirana rugosa. Next base: position 424,103 of record BLSH010115851.1, read on the forward strand.
TTATTTAAAGACCTGTCATATAGAAGTGATTTTTACAAACTCAAGATGGGTTAGAATGTGTATAACAAGGGTGGTTGCATTTCATTCCATTTTCTCTGGTTTGTCATTATTACACATTTTTTATTCTTTGTGCTTTTTAAGGATCTGACCTATCAAATTCAAACAATTTTCATCTCCTCTTCTGTATGTCCACAATAGCCATAGTTAATGGCTACATTTTGGTAGGCGATTAAATGTGTCAATGAACTTTGTGTGACTGAAAGTTGTCGCTTTGCAAGGGAAGCCTAGCATTCGATCATAGACATATAAAATTGTTCTGTTGCTCTATGCGTCCCAGAGAAATGAAACTCTTCTGTCTGTCTTTACCCTAGATACACTTTTTGACCCGTTTATTTCTTTGTCTGTTTTAAGGGTTTCATGTATGAAAGTCTCCAGTGAGTCAAATAAAACAAGAATGTTCTAAGATTGTCTTAGGTTAGTGTTTGATATGCAGAGAAAATCTGAAATCACACTTAAGTTAATAGTGCATATTAAGAAGCAGGGGAGGGATTGGAAGTAGTTGTTTTAAAAAAATCCCCCAGCCTTGCCTTCTAGCTTTCTCATTACACACAGTGCTCCCCACCCCCTCTCCTACAGGTCTATACTTACCACCTCAGATGATTGCGACGGCCTGTCTGCCAGACGAATATCAAGAATCTATTGCCCGTTTGCTAATGTGACCCAAAATCTGCATTGTGTACCACTCAGGCTCTCTGGAAGGGGTGCAAGTCCTAAATGTCCACTGCTGGGAGTGCTGCTTTGGGAGGGAGCTCTTCCTGGCTCCTGTAATGGATCAAATTGAAGACAGGTCTCCTTATGACTGCACATCCAGACCATCCCTGAGATGAGTGTAAGTGGCCACCTCAGTCTTGATTCTGACCAGGCCACACCCCCAGTGTGTTTCTCTCTGCCCCTCAAAGCTTAGCCATGGGTATCATGACTCCGAGGGGCAGAGCGAAACACATTGGGGGCATGGCCTGGTTGGAATCCAGGCTTGGGTTCCCAATTACCCTTATCTCAGGGGTGGCATGGATGTGCAGTCATAGGGAGACCTTTCTTCACTTAGGATTGTTTACTAATTTCCTATAGACTTGAATTAGACGTATTCCTATAGCAATGTCCTAATCAAATCTCTGAGTTGATGGTGTGTAGGTATAGACAGTATGACACTAAGTTTTTAATGTTTGGGCTGCAGTGAGGGAGGTATGCATGAACACAACTGTGTATTGAAGGGAGCTGGGGGATTTCTTACAAAAAAGTACTCCTACAAGCCCCTAGGGTTTTTAGAGAAGAGAGCAGGCAAGAGAGACTAGATTTTAATTATGACTGATTTTGTAGCTCAAATCATTGTTTGGGGCAAGGTAAATGGGCACCATTTTCAACCCATAAAGCACCACGTGATTCCTTACAGGATTTATGGTGCCCAAGGTGGTTGTTAGTTGTGGAAGCCCTGTGTCTATTTTCTATCACCACACTTATTCTATGATTTGCAATTAAATCAAACTCATCTGTGTTACATCCGTTTGCCTTTTGATGTGGCCTTAATGCTGCTTAGCTCATAATGGAACAATGCATGACGTGACCATAGTATAGTTATTTAAAAATCTATGACAGGATAGCTTTCAGTCCAACTGTACAGTTCATTCTAATTATACAATTAGTCCATTTAAAACAAAATCCAACACATAACAGCAAATTGTCATATTCCAGCTAGGAAACTTTCTGTATAATAGTAATTTGTTTAGATTAGATGTTTTCATGCTGTGGTTTTAAATTTCTAATATAAAGAAAAATAATAACTTTGATTTATACAACTACCCAAGTTCTAGCTTTCAAACAAGCTACTTGCATTTTCTGTGCTTTCCTGTACTCCCTATATTGAACATAAAGGCCAGACACACCAAATCTAGTCGATGTTGCATTCCAGGTGTGTCTTCTATTTGTGTGAATATGTATGTGCCATGAGGGTCAATGACCACTGCAACAGCAGACGTACTGATTGTATCTACTGCAAAGTGGATGACACTAACTGCAGTGCAGTTAAAATACCATAGTTTTGCTTCTTGCTAGTAAACTCTTAAATGTGTGGGTTCTAGGTTTACTTTACATGAATTTTTGTAAAAAGTAGGTTATTGAAAAAAAAATGCAACATATATCTACATATATGACGCTGAATAAGCAAGTAGAACTCAATTTTGAGTGGTCTTTGAATATAATAAAACGTAAAGTCTGAAATTTAACAGGATTTGCTTACAGTAGTATGGCAGCAAGTAAAGGGTTCAGCATTCTGTTTTCTACACTTCATCATCGGTTTCTTAGAGCCGGTTCACACTTTTACATTTTTAATGCAGTTAAATGCACATTTATACAGGTTTATCAAAGCAAAAGGTATGCAATTTCTTAACATTGCCTCGCATATTGCAGTCAGGCTGTACAATCTCCTTTAGGTTTACCAACAACTATACAGTTTTGTATAGAAAGCATAAGTAGGTCCTCATACTAAGTTTTAGTAAATCTAAAGTTGATTGTTGTATTGTACTGTATAGTTAGATTGTAGGGTGTATGGTGAGCTTTATAGTTTTATTTTATTCATTTTAAAACGGCTGCAGCCTGAGTAGAAAAGTCTGTTCCCTGCCTGGATGCTGTAGAGAAGAATCATTGTTTTCTGTGTAGCAGCAGTGCTCCCTGTGAAAGTCTGACACGTACATGCAGAAAAAGGTTGATCGCACTCCAGTCCTCAGATAAATGCAAGCTTTATTGGATAAAATCCAGATAAAATGTACACCGCAAGCCCAAGACATGAGATGACATACTTTAGTTTATCTCGTGTCTTGGGCTTGCGGTGTACATTTTATCTGGACTTTATCCAATGCATTTATCTGAGGATTGGATTGCGGTCAACCTCCTTTTTCTGCATGCATCTCAACTACTCAGTTTGCGGAGTGGACCGGCACCCATCTCCTTGAAATAAGGGATTTCAAGTATTTGAATTCATTCAAGTCTGACACACATCCTGTTGAGTCAGAGCTTGAGCACTCCATGAGCAGGGAGCATGAAATCTGTTGATTTCCATTCTACAGCTCAGACTTAGCAATGGGTGTGTTGGACCTCTGCAGAGAGACCACTGCTTCCACACAGAGCAATGGTCTTTTTCTACAGCAATACACATTGGCCATACGCTTCAAGATGATAAAGTGCGAACCAGACAAAACTACAAAAGACTACTTTGCAATGTTCACTCCCAATAGCTGCAGTCTGTGGCCTGATTTATTAAAATGTGAAGTGAGTTGAGGTAGTGAGCTTACAATAAAAATCAAATTATACCTAGTAGGTACAAGAAAGCTGAAAACCTGTATTCTGATTGGATATTTGAAGTTGTCCCAGGTTCACTGCTCTTCACCTTCACACTTTAGTAAATCAAATGTTCACGATAAGAACCTGTCAGATGCAATGAAGTAGTAATTGGTTTCTCTGGGAAACTTCAGTTTTTAATTCTTCCACTCATATACTCTGCCCCCCAAAAGTTTGTTTTTGATATAGTTACAGTATTTTTGGAACTGGCCATGTGTTTATGGCTGAACATTTTTTCATTCTATTTATTTACTTTTTCATAAACCTATGTGTGCCTTTGCTATCCACCCTTGTTATACACTAAGAGATTGATCAGATTCAGACTCCTTGTGTATTGTTGTAAGATATTGTGATGTCACCAAATTTTTTCTTCATATCCACATCCCTTAACATCTGATACACAAATTAATGTATGTTGTACAAAAATGATAAAAAATAATAAAAAAAAGTTTATTACATAAGGTAATAAAACCGACTGTTCTACATTTGTTGTGCTTTGTGTTATATATTGAATTAATTGGTTAAAAACTTCAAAATGAAAAATGTAGTTTGGTAAAAGTAGGCTACAGTATCAGAATGAATTAATATAGTCTGATTCCAAGTTTGGCAGAAACATTATACACATCTTATAGCATTAAAATGATACAGCGTAGGTCAGTGATCCTTGCACAGCATTTTAACAGACTACAATTTGGGACCACCGTCATGTTCTGATGACCGCTAATGTCTATTGGAATAAGGAACTGATAAACCTATATATTGTAAACAGAAAAAAAATATAGCACTCTGGGACCCCCAAAACCTTGGGTACTTTTACATTAAATTCCTTGTCTCCAGTACTGGCAGAGCCAGTTCCCATTTGGACACGTCTTATTCGTAGTTAGGCTTCCCATCACCAATAGTAAGGCTGCTCATTTATCTGAAGTACAGATCATCCCCAGTTTTGGGCAGTCCAGGGAGCTGTATAGCATATCCAAGGCCACAAGTAGGAACATGGAAGTGGTGATTCTATGGTGCTGATTTACTAAGCCTGGAGAGTGCAAAATCTGGTGCAGCTGTGCATGGTAGCCAATCAACTTCTATCTTCAACTTGTTCAATTAAGCTTTGACAAACCTGGAAGCTAATTGGTTTCTATGCAGAGCTGCACCAGAGTTTATACTCTCCAGTTTTAGTAAATCAACCCCAACGTGTTGCCTGCCTACAGATTCGCTTACAAAAAACAATTACCATATATATATATATATATATATATATATATATATATATATA
>BLSH010115851.1:428772-487479 GCA_018402905.1 Glandirana rugosa
GTTTTAATGACCCTTAGAAAGATAGTCTCCATACCGACACACAATGCCCATTCGTCAAGACTGTATAATACTCTAACAAGAACTTACGTTTACAGTATGCATTGTTGCCAATGCCACACAAGCATTTCTATGGAAACAGGAATGACTGGGTTTTACTCTGAAAGGTGCTTGCCAACATACCAAAATGTGCAATACTGCCATTTGCATAGCATAGCATTTCTTGTTTCTGTCTGGTGTGTACGGCCAGCCTAAAATATCAAGCTTATTCAGCAAAGCAGCACAAAGTTCAATAACCCCAGCAGCCAATTGAAAATCATCTTTAAACTGCTCTAGCTTTAGCAGTATGACATTTGCATTCAAGAACAATCTCATAATATGTCAGAACTGCTTACCCGTAACACACAGCCATACCTCTGATAGAAAGATTCCCAGTAATTTTGTAGCTGGTCACGGTTTACATGCATGTATCCATCGTGATTGCTTGACATGGGTTGTCATCGTCCTTGTTTCCGTTTACACTTCCTACTCGAATAAGTGTGTATGTTTTCCAGCTGGATTATAGCAGTGTTGCCAACCGCCAGTAAATTTACTGACAGTCTGTAAAAATCAGTGATTTTTACAACTGTCTATAAATATCAGGGTCTGATAATTTGTCATGCTGTGCTGACTTTTTAAGTGTAAACCGGGCAAACTACTTGATATGGGTATTGTCAGTGTTTCCGTGTTGTGTTTAAATATCAATTGTCTTAGTTTTTAATAGGAGTTCAGTTATTTTTCAGGGTGCCAGTAAAAAAATGTACTCCGCCAGTAAATTTTCCATGTTTTGCCAGTAAAAAACGCTGCGGGAGGTTGGCAACACTGGATTATAGTAGCAGTCCACCTCCCAGACACAATGCACAGCCAGGGAAAAAAATGTGGGACCTGCCCACTGTGTTAACCTGGGCAGTCAGAAGTTTTTTTTTTTTTTTAAACTGTCTAAGGAATTTTTGATAGCATTAAGAAAAGGCCACAATAAATTGTAAATGAAGGATGAATAATTATACATCGCTTCCTGAAAAGTATGAGAATGCATATTCTGCATTGTCAGTCAGTACTCCACTGCAACATTGGTGTACAGTAAGGCATAACAGGCAACATCCTATATTAAAATAACACATAATTGGCATACAGTCAGGTCCATAAATATTAGGACATTGCCACAATTCTAATCTTTTTGGCTCTATACACCACCACAATGGATTTGAAATGAAGCGAACAAGATGTGCTTTAACTGCAGACTTTCAGCTTTAATTTGAGGGTATTTACATCCAAATTAGGTGAATGGTGTAGGAATTACAACGGTTTGTATGTGCCTCCCACTTTTTAAGGGACCAAAAGTAATGGGACAGATTAACAATCATACTTTCACTTTTTAATACTTGGTTGCAAATCCTTTGCAGTCAATTACAGCCTGAAGTCTGGAACGCATAGACATCGCCAGATGCTGGGTTTTATCCCTGGTGATGCTCTGCCAGGCCTCTACTGCAACTGTCTTCAGTTCCTGCTTGTTCTTGGGGCATTTTCCCTTCAGTTTTGTCTTCCGCAAGTGAAATGCATGCTCAATCGGATTCAAGTCAGGTCATTGAATTGGCCATTGCATAACATTACACTTCTTTCCCTTAAACGCTTTGGTTGCTTTTGCAGTATGCTTTGGGTCATTGTCCATCTGCACTGTGAAGCGCCGTCCAATGAGTTCTGAAGCATTTGGCTGAATATGAGCAGATTATATTGGCCGAAACACTTCAGAATTCATCCTGCTGCTTTTGTCAGCAGTCACATCAATAAATACAAGAGAACCAGTTCCATTGGCAGCCATACATGCCCACGCCATGACACTACCACCACCATGCTTCACTGATGAGGTGGTATGCTTTGGATCATGAGCAGTTCCTTTCCTTCTCCATACTCTTCTCTTCCCATCACTCTGGTACAAGTTGATCTTTGTCTCATCTGTCCATAGGATGTTGTTACAGAACTGTGAAGGCTTGTTTAGATGTTTGGCAAACTCTAATCTGGCCTACCTTTTTTTTGAGGCTCACCAATGGTTTACATCTTGTGGTGAACCCTCTGTATTCTCTGGTAAAATCTTCTCTTGATTGTTGACTTTGACACACATACACCTACCTCCTGGAGGGTGTTCTTAATCTGGCCAACTGTTGTGAAGGGTGTTTTCTTCAACAGGGAAAGAATTCTTCTTTAATCCACCACAGTTTTCCGTGGTCTTCCGGGTCTTTTGGGGTTGCTGAGCTCACTGGTGCGTTCTTTCTTTTTAAGGATGTTCCAAGCAGTTGATTTGGCCACACCTAATGTTTTTGCTATCTCTGATGGGTTTGTTTTTTTTCAGCCTAATGATGGCTTGCTTCACTGATAGTGACAGCCCTTTGGATCTCATATTGAGAGTTAACAGCAACAGATTCCAAATGCAAATAGCGCACTTGAAATTAACTCTGGACCTTTTATCTGCTCCTTGTAAATGGCATAATGCGGGAATAACCCACACCTGGCCATGGAACAGCTGAGCAGCCAATTGTCCCATTATTTTTGGTCCCTTAAAAAGTGGGAGGCACATATACAAACTGTTGTAATTCCTACACCGTTCACCTGATTTGGATGTAAATACCCTCACATTAAAGCTGAAAGTCTGCAGTTAAAGCACATACTGTTTGTTGTATTTCAAATCCATTGTGGTGGTGTATAGAGCCAAAAAGATTAGAACTGTTGATGTCCCAATATTTATGGACCTGACTGTATGTGTGCGAGGACCCATGACTTTGACATTAGTTGGGTTGAGATGAAGACATAGGGTGCTTACAGGACAGCGTGTACATTTTAAATAAGCAATGAAGATAACTTTTAAGAGTTTAGCAGATTTAAGAGTGGACGCAAAAGAGAAAAAAAACTCAGAGGAAAGAAGTAAAAGTGGTAAAGGGTATCTGATGTTCTCTGTAGCCTGTTAGGATCTGTAAGTGCACTATTCAGTCCTGTTGTTAAGAGAGTCATTTTGAGACCGCCATTAAATATTCCATCCTTTAGGACAGATCCTAGGCTAAAGCTCAATCAAAGAGGGAGGTTCATGTTTCCATTTAAGGACTACTAAACCATATGCTGCTGTGAGTATGTGTGACAGACACTTTAGAGAAATTAGAAGGGGGTAAATCCAAAAGGTATGTTTTCAGTGTATATGGGATCCAGGAGCCAAATATTTGGTGGATGAGGGTATGCATAGCTTGCCAGAAAGTGGGTAAAACAAGTAGATATGGTGGATTGTCCCAAGATCATTCGTACATCTCCAACATATGTTATCTGCTGAAGAATAGATGCAGTGTAAAACCAATGAAAAGGTGTATCATTGATTTTCTTTATATAAAGTGCAGATTGAACTCTTAGCCACCTGAGACCAAATTGTTTGCCCTGTTGTGAAAGGCAGCTCCTCCCCCAGAATTTGTTCCCAATTTTGCATACAGTGGTGTTTTGGAGGAGACTGGAAAGGCAAAGAAATCAGTACTTTATTTGGGAGCAAAGTCTTTGCTTGATAGCACATTCAGGCAAATTTTTTCAAACTAAGTCAATTTGGAAAGTTGTGGGAAGTAGTCAGGAATTGGGCATAATGGCAAATTTCCAAGTATCCATAGAAAGCTTGTTTAGGGAGATTGTAAGCACTCTGAAGATCCTGGAAAGATAAAAAAAACTAGTTCTAGGGTCCACCTGTTGGCCATAATGAAATAGGCCTCTATCTTTCCAAAACAAAGACATCTGTGAGGTCAAGCTATCTGGGACAAATAGGAAGCAGGTATTTAAAGAAGCTGCAGCCACCAAGGTATGCGGTCTATGGGCATGTCTCCACAAGACTTAAAGGAGGGACCTAGGTTGCAGTAAGACCCCTCTCACAGCAAGGTGCTTTTCAGGCACTTTTGCGCTAAAAATAGCGACTAAAAAGCACCTGAAACCCTCCCCAATACACCCCAGTGTGAAAGCCCGAGTGCTTTCACACTGGGGCGGTGCGCTTGCGGGACGGTAAAAAAAGTCCTGCAAGCCGCATCTTTCCAGAGGTGTATTCACCACCCCTATACCACCCCTGCCCATTGAAAACAATGGGGCAGCGCTCCGGAAGTGCTTACCACCGATTCGGGAGTGCCGCAAACCAGCACTTTTAACCCCTTGGGGGGGTTAAAAGCGCACCGCCCGAATAGCAGCGCCATAGCACCACTATGAGTGGTAAAGCGCTGCAAATTAGCGGTGTTTTACCGCTATCGCTCGGGCGCCCCCGGTGTGAAAGGAGCCTAAGGGTGTTGTTTGTTGAAGAGGTAATGCTCTATAGCATGGATATGCAATTAGCGGACCTCCAGATGTTACAAAACTACAAGTCCCGACATGCTTGTGGCTGTCAGAGTTTTGCTTTTGCATCATGGGACTTGTAGTTCTGCAACATCTGGTGGTCCGATAATTGCATATCCTTGCTCTATAGCATAGAGTTAGGGTGGGCGGGAAGCCATCCACAGCATCTCTATCTCTGTACACCCATTGTTGGAGGGTAAAGTAGGCCAATACGCATAGCTGAGCCACTAAACAGAAGTTTTTTTATGATGGTGGAATGCAGCTAATGTCACTGCACCTGAGCAGAACTGACATAAACATTGTTTTATAGTTCAGCCACCCAAGTACACCAGGCACCTAATTAGACTGGTTTCTGTTTTTGTGGCATTTTGCAATAGCAAAATTATATATTTTTTTAATGTAATTATTTGAATATTTGCTATATATTCGAATAAACCAAATATGCAATGAAATGTGCACTAAGCACAATTGGTGAATTAGAAACAGGATTTGCAGCAGTCAGGAATGTATCCTGCTCTTGTACCAGGGGTGCCTAACAAGGTTATGTCCCCTTTACAGCCCTACAATGGTAACAGAGTGTGCATTAAAAAACCACAGGCAAAATTTGCAGTGATTGTATACTTACTGCAATTACAGTAAATCATTTTTTGGCTGGCTTAGTCTATAATGGAATGTTTTGGGCTAAAATAAAATTGTGCTACTAGTCAGAAGAAGCTTTGTTTGCAGAGGTTCTATGTTTCGGACATAAAATCCTTTGTTCAAGCTATAGAAACAACACTTTCATTACACAGCTCTTCATGACCCTTTCACTATTCAGCTCAGCTAAGCACTGTTTGCATCTAAAATTGTCCTATAACATAATCCCATAAGAATTTAAGAAATATGACTTTTCTGTGAATAGAAACTTGGGGATTAGGTTGCCCCAATGTCTATACTTGCTAGAAACCTGTATGCAAATTACAGTATATGTTTAGATTTTCTTCAGCGTGGGCTGAGCAGGTTTGGCATTGGGCCTGAATCCGGAAACAAAACCCCAGCTTCTTTAATGCAACAGGAGCTTTCGTCCTTTGACAAAGCTGGACAACACGTTCAGGAGAGCATTGTAATGAAGCCTTCTTATTGCAGGCTTAAGTTTTAAAGTGTATGTCAAGCCAAAAACTTTTTTGTTTTAGAATGGGGAAGGCTTAGAGCTCCCACATTTTATACACTTTTAAGGGGTTAACTGATTTGGAGTCTGACTATATATTGTATTAATGTGGTTGCAACCCTAAAAAAAAAAAAAAAAAAAAAAAAAAAAAAAAAGTCACGTGATTCCCCTGTGTTGGACGGCCCCGATCTATGGAGAGAAGTGGGAGGGGCTACGATTCCCCTGTGCTGGCTGACGTCACAGGTGAATCTCGGGCCCCTCTCTCTCTTCTTTCCATAGATGGGTATGGCCAGCACAGGGGGATCACGTGAGGGCACAGCTGCGGTGTGACAAAAGGTATTTAGCCTTTTCATTTTTAAGAAAATGAATCCACTGTACTGAATGGAAGCATGCCCAGAGGGGATACATGTAAAGTCATAGTGACACAGGGAAGCGTCATATTTGGAGACCATATACAGCAGTGGTTCTCAACTCCAGTCCTCGGGACCCACCAACAGGCCAGATTTTAAGTATTACTTTGGGGAGATGCAGACTAGAATACTGCAATCACTGAGCAATCACTGAGCAGCAAATGATATCACCTGTGATGTATTTCAGTTATCCTGCAAACCTGGCCTGTTAGTGGGTCCCGAGGACTGGAGTTGAGAACCACTGATCTACAGTAATGCAGATCAAAATGTTACACTCTGTATTTTACTTTAGACAGATTCAGACTTGTCAGGATAGATGTAGATGTGGTTCCAATTAACCTGAACATACACTATATTACCAAAAGTACTGGGATGCCTGCCTTTACACACATGTGAATTTTAACCACTTCAGATCCGCGCTATTGCCAAAATACGGCTCCAGCGCGGATCTGAAATGCGGGGAGGACGTCCATGCGCATGCCCCAGCGCGCCCCCTGGCGGCAGCGGCGGCGCGCGCGGGTTGGGCGGACTCTATGTCCGCCCGAGACCCGCCGATCACATTTAGGAGCCTCAGAATTGGGAACCGCTGTTGTAAATACGGCGGTTCCCCGTTCTGTGACAGGGGACAAGCAGATCTACTGATCCCTGTCACTGGGATCAGTTAGATCTGTTATGTCCCGGCCAGCCCCGCCCCCCCACAGTTAGAACACAGCCAGGGAACATTTATTAACCCCTTCACTGCCCCCTGCTGGTTAACCCCTTCACTGCCAATGACATTTATACAGTAATCAGTGGACATTTAAATTTCTGATCGCTGTATAAATGTCATTGGTGTCAAAAATGTCCGACATGTCCGCCCCAATATCGCAGTCCCGATAAAAATCGCAGATCGCCGCCATTACTAGTAAAAAAAAAAAATAAATAATAAAAACGCCAGAAATCAATTCCCAGTTTGTAGACGCGATAACTTTTGCGCAAACCAATCAATATACGCCGATTGCGATTTTTTTTTTTTTTTACCAAAAATATGTAGAAGAATATAAATCGGCCAAAACTGATGAATAATTTTTTTTAATGGATTTGTACTTTAGCAAAAAGTAAAAAATATTCTTTTTTGCAAAATTGTCGCTCATTTTTTGTTTATAGCGGCGATCAGAAATGACGCAGAGGGGATCAAATACCACCAAAAGAAAGCTCTATTTGTGGGAAAAAAAGGACGCAAATTTTATTTGGGTACAACGTCGCACGACTGCGCAATTGTCATTCAAAATGCGACAGCGCTGAAAGCCAAAAATTGGTCTGGGCAGGAGGCGGGTTTAAGTGCCCGGTAAGGAAGGGGTTAATGGCATCCCAGTTTTAGTCTGTAGGGTTCAATAGTGAGTTGGCCCAGCCTTTGCAGCTATTGCGGCTTCAACTCTTCTAGGAAGGCTGTCCACAAGGTTTAGGAGTGTGTCTATGGGAATGTTTGACCATTCCTGCAGAAGTTTATTTGTGAGGTCACGTACTGATGTTGGATGAGAAGGCCTGGCTCGCAGTCTCCACGCTAATTCATCCCAAAGGTGTTCTATCGGGTTGAGGTCAGAAGTTCCTCCACCTCGAACTCACTCATTCATGTCTTTATAGACCTTACTTTGTGCACTGGTGTGCAGTCATGTAGGAACAGGAAGTGTATAGTGTATAGTGTATATGAAACTCTAAGTACTAATTTTTTTTTGAGGACTTCACTACAGCAGGCTTGTCAGGTAAACAAGTTACCAGTGATTAGAGATAAGTACTCAAAGCCTTCCACTTATTGATCTCCAATACCCGTGCCACACATCCACATAAAAAGCACCGATATATAAATAAGTGGATAACGGAATAAATCAAATAAATAAATGGATGATTAAATAAAGCCGCTACTGTTAAGAAGTAATATCATAAATAACATATGCCAACAAAGACGACATATGCAGCAGCACTTATAAAGTCTATCCATATGTATCCACAGTTCATTTGTAAACAAACATTTGTAACTGTTTCAAAGTTGTGTGCAGTAAGAGTAAAAGTCCACGGTCTATGGTAATGAGGTCACCATCCAGTTTCTAAAGGTAATCACATTCCACCTCGTGCACAGAGATAAACTGAAGTGAATCCCTTCACCCTTAAATGGACTCTTACCGACTTTCCATGCCTGTCATTCTCATGAACAGGCTATTGTGCTTTCGGTGTACCCAAGACACTTGTTCATTTTTAACGGTCTTGTCCCCTCCACAGATTACAATGTGTATCCATATGGGAAGAGCAAAAGAAAATCGCAATAGCATGATACCACTTAAACAACTTTTATTAAAAACGTAAAGTTAAAACAAGACAGGGTGAGCTCCTACTAGAGGTCAGCCCCTCCAGGTAATCTCCTTACTCGCTTGCAGATATAAAACAGCTTTAGTTTGTATGAGTCGGAAGTCGGCTATTCATAAGGTCTCTGCAGGCACCGCGCCTATTATCGCCACTCACTGCCCCATCCAGCAGGGTATGACAGGCAATCCCAGGACACCACCATCCGAACCCTCTGTTGCCACCGCACAGCCTCAGATGTGTTTCGTCGTATTTGACTTCTACTTGTGAGTAACTGTGCGATAGCGTAGTGTTAAATACTCTCCACCCCCCTCAGCTGCAACTCTTTACTTCCAGTGTCTTCAGTCACGGTCACTTAATACAGACATAGTCCATTGGACTTTTAATTGAGCGTTTTTATGTATATATATATATATATATATATATATATATATCTCTTATACAATCTATAGACACATACTGCATATATCGGGCTCATTTCAATGTGCAGTGAGGGAAATTTTACTTTCAAATAAACTGTAAACACAAAAAAGTTATAAAACATATCAAATGTTACATGATTATGAGTTCCATTACACCTATTTAACATATGGAGGTGCAAATAGTATTCACCAGTTTGTACCAAACAACACACAATACTCAGTACTACCCCTTTCGATGGGGGGCACTGCGGCTGATAAATAGACCCTATACTGAAAGGCCCCCTTAATATACCTGACATCTCCTGCCAAAGCATCAAAAAAATATTTTTCGATTTCAAGCACAATATATGGTTACATATACTGATATCAATAGAATTAATAGTGAACTTTAAATAATACGTAATCACATATACTGGTATCATAAAAACATTAAAAATGAAACTTTAAATAGACTAAGGAAGGAATACAACGAACACATACAATTATAAAAAATGTCCAGCCATGGCTAGTCAATTCCCAGGACACTGTGATCAAAAGCCCACCCTAGAGGGATTAATAAACTTCATAGACCTCTGGTCCCTATTCATGGCCAAGACACCACATCCCCCTTATTTATCTTCCAAATGCCCCTACAATTACATCACTCATAGATTCATATTTGAACCCCACCAAAACCAAGGCGGCAGGAGGGAGTTCCAAATATCACTTATGAAAGCATTCAGGTCCAACTCAATGTTCAGTCCCCTCGGCGTTAAACAATTATCCATTGAGTTTCACATTGGGATAAATCTCTCACATGATTTGAGCCCCTCCATGCAGGATACACACAATCAATACCACAGAACTGCAATAGAGTAGGGTCTCGTTGATGTTTCTCTCTAAAGTGCATGGAGACGCTATGGTATTTAAACCCTTTTTTTATATTAGCCAAGTGTTCACCTATACGGGTTTTCAAACACCTTTTTGTGCGACCATCATAATATAGGCCACATGGACACCATAACATATACACAACATGCATTGTACTGCAAGTAATAAATTCCTTAATCTCATACTTTTTACCCTCTGGATTATTAAACTGTGTGCGTCCGCTGTTAGATGTTCTGACAGTCCTACACGCTTTACATTTTTTACATGCAAAAAAACCTTTTCTATTTGTAGGAAACTTCTGTTGCCCCGGGGCATTGAGTACTTTTTTTCACAACCCTCATCCCAAAGTTTGGAGCTCTCCTATAAATACATTTCGGTTGGTCTGGTAACAGAGGTCCCAAATCTCGGTCCATACATAATACTGGCCATTGTCTTTTAAATATCTCCTCGACCTCCTTGTATTGGAATTGAAAATCCGAGAGAAAGCTAAATTGATGCTGATTTTGTTGGGGGGTTTTCTCTTTGTCTACCAAACATTCCTCACGTGATGGATTTCCCACCTCATCTATTAATTTGGTAAGGGTTGTCAATTTGTATCCCTTTTCCTCAAACTTTCTTTTCAAATGTCCCGCTTGTATATGATCATCCTTTAAATCAGTGCAATTCCTGCGTATACGCAGGAACTGACCCTTTGGGATGTTTTTTTATCCAGGCTAGGTGGTGCCCACTGTTGATCGATAGATATGAATTTCGATCCGTGGGCTTAAAATATCCCTTTGTCACCAGGCTGGATCCCACTCTCTCAATCTCTACATCCAAGAAATGGATGGAGCGGTCACTAATGACATAATCAAGTTTGATATTACGATCATTCTGGTTCAGACCTTGCAAGAACCTTTCGGCTGTTTCCCTCAGTCCCTTCCAGATGACCATCAGATCGTCTATATATCGATGATAGAATATAAGTTGGGGTATATTGTCTTTATAAACCACTTTATCTTCCCATTCGGACATAAAGGTTGGCGATGCTGGGGGCAAATTTAGCCCCCATAGCAACGCCAACCTGCTGTGTGTAGAAAATCGCCTGATACCAGAAATGATAGGGATTCACTTCAGTTTATCTCTGTGCTCGAGGTGGAATGTGATTACCTTTAGAAACTGGATGGTGACCTCATTACCATAGACTGTGCACTTTTACTCTTACTGCACGCAACTTTGAAACAGTTACAAATGTTTGTTTACAAATGAACCGTGGATACATACTGATAGACTTTATAAGCGCTGCTGCATATGTCGTCTTTGCTGGCTTATGTTACTTAGGTAAACAAGTTAGCCTTTTTAATGTAATACCATGTAAGCTGCCATTTCTGACCCAATCTCCCAAAAAATTGCCTGGTTCTTAATCTGTTTGTGTAATGACTTCGGACATGTAAAATCAGCAACAGTTAAATGTTATGTTGATCTTCTAGTTTGATACTAGATCAAAGTCTAAAACATATTAAAATGTGTTATCTTTTGTTAGGAGAGGTTAAACTCTCATCTTAACCAATTACTATCCTTCTAATTATCCTCTAGTTATCTTGGTGTATTTTCAAGAAGCAATACAATTACCCTAATCTTGATTTCCACCTTAGTGTGTGAACGTTGCAGTGACAGGTCATTGTAATGGCATGTAGTCCCTGGTTTTTACCAAGCAGCAGTCAGTCACCAATCATCAAATTAACCTTCAACCATCCCAGATCCTGTGGGATTGTCCTAGGATTTCACACAAATTCCACTGGTCCAGGGGTCTAGAACGTGTACTGCTGCCAAAAGCTCCAGCACCTCACAGCTGGTCTTTGCCAGCAAAGGGGTGAGTGTTGAAATGGACAGAGATGAGGGTGTTTGGGTGCAGGTTCTTTATGTATGCATACTCCCCTTCCTCTTTTCTTTATTCAGGTACAGTCAGCCTCCCCAAAGCCAGCATCAGTGGGGTTCAGAACACCAGCAACACTCCCTCTAAGCCCTCTGTAGCATCCCCACCAGCAAAAACAATTTATGCAGGGAGGAGCAAACCCCCCTGCAGCCAAACTCACTGGGGCTACCTACATTCCACTCTCCTCATATTCATTAGGTCTCTCAGCAGCTGCTTGCTTCCAAAGCATCATCTCCCAGTCTCTGCTTGCAGAGAACTCTGTGCATGGCCTTTTCTGCATGAGCCGGGCAGCACAGCCTGCAAAGAGGTGAGACTGGTACAGACCTGGGAATCGGAGCCATGGAAGCCAGCCACCATTGGGAGACCCAATGAATGGAAGAGGAACCAGTACTCCAAGCAATAGTCTACCTGTGTATATTTCAATTGTATAAAAGCTAAATGTACATAAGCTTTTGGCTGCTTACCTCAAGAGTGAGATGCTCTTCAGCCAGTAGGAGTGAAACCCCTTTAGTAGTCTCAGAAAACTAGTAGACCCCACACAACGTTGGTAGCAAGGCAGGGGCTGCCTACAGCCAATAAAAAGTACAATTAAAATCTAAGTTTGCCCTTCTTGCTGTTCTTTTTATCACATAGTGTTGCCCGATCCTTAATTGTATGCCATCTTATACTGTAAGCTGATCACTTAACTCTGTACTATTGATTGATATACATATCCTGTTCATGACAAACTGTAGTCAGCTCCTTCACTTGTTATTTCATCAAATGTAACATACTGAGGGCTGATGCTTGACACTGCTCCCATTGTACATTAGATACTATGAGCAGCTTCTTAAGTCTGTATGCCTTCTTGTAAATCCCATACTCTGGGGATGTCAAGCCTCCCAACTGTCCCAGTTCCCACAGGACTGTCCTGGAATTTGACAAAGATCCTGGTGACCCATGGATGCTATGTGGGTGCCTGAAACCTTGTCTTAGCACCTAACAGGAACTCTTCGCAAGCAGTGTCAGGCGGAGTGATCTTGTCAGAGAAGGCAGGGCTGGACTTTTGGATAAGTAGAAGCACAGGGTCTTAGAAATTGAGGGGAAGAATTGCCTTAATTCAGTGCCTGACAGTTGTCAGAGAATAGGGAGCCGGGAAGAATCTAAACACAACACCCAGAAAGGAACAAAGTTTTAGGAGGTCTCGGAAGGGAGGGGGACAAAGTATTTCAGGTTGTATATCCAAACATGATCTGTAATTCCAAAATGGTGTAAAATACACAATTTTATTTATCCATTGAAAAACTTTTACAGTCTGCATTGCAACCCATATCTGTGTGTAATGATTGGGATGTTTATTGGTTAATGTGCTTAAATGGATGAATAAGACTGGATTTTACTTCAATTTGGAAGTGTAGATGATCATGTGGAACGCTGTCATTTGAGCAAGGTAAATATGGGTGAACTGGCTTACTTACCCATACTTGCTATCCTAACTCTTCTAAGTATTCCAGGAGCTCCCTCCTTATCAGCAGGGGTTGAGGAATTGAGCACATTTATTAAAAAAAAAAGAGGATGGACACAAAGTATATGGGAGTAACAGGTTAAGTAATCTACTGTATACCTGTGTTTGTGACTGAGCTCCCACTGACACTAATGAAAGGGACCGCTGACACCATGGCTAGACAGGTTGTCTATCCCTATTCCACCAATGCTAGGGGTGATTTTTTTTCCCAACCCCTGACACATGCTGGGGGATAACTTCCCCAGAAAGTTAGGATTAGACATTATTTTTCCTCCAACAGTCAAACAGTGCCAGGACATCCTCTATTGTAATTACCATCAATTTGAAATGCATTGTTACATTTTCCTGACCAGTGCTTGCGCCATACGTTACATCAGGGGTGTCAAATTGGTGGCCCTCCAGCTGTTGCAAAAATACAAGTCCCATCATGTCTCTTTGTGAGTCATGCTTGAAACTGTCAGGCTTGCAATACCTCATGAGACTTGTAGTTTTGCAAAAGCTGGAGGGCCGCCAGTTTGAGACCCCTGCGTTACATGGTCCTTACCGCTGCACTCTGTAATATGTTGTATACTACATACTCCTGACCACTGTATTCTGTAAATCGTGCTGTGTATTACATACACCTGGCCCAAAGTGTATCTCAGCAACTGCTAGTGGCTAAGTAGTAGTCAACTGTTTTAGTGACCAGCATTATCAAGATAGTCTCAGACAAATTGTTAGCTGTCTGTATCCTGTGTACGGAACAGCAATGTAATGTTAGGCCTCATGCACACAGGACATTTTTTGACTGTTTTACAGCAGGTGTTTTCAGCTGCAGACATTTTTTTCTACAGTCAATAAACCCTCCATCATGTTATCCTATGTGTTCATGCACACGCAGGCTGTTATCAACTGTTTTTAGCAGTGACGTTTTTGAGCTGTAAAAAAAACCCCAAGAGCTGAGTGGTTTTTTTTGGACTGTTTTCAGCTGTAAAAACATTCAAACATTTAAACACTCTCAAAAACGTCAATCCCCAACGTTTTTGGACGTTTTAGATCAATTGGGGAAAAAAAACAAAAAAACAAATGCTGACACTTTAAAAACGTGAAAAACGCAAAAAAACGGCGGTAATATAACGCTGGTAAAAGTTGAAAACATCCCAGATGAGCTACTGACATTTTTTGGCTGTTTTTTTTTTTTTTAAGTCCTGTGTGCATGAAGCCTTAGAGTTAAATATTTAATACTGTATTTTTGTGTTGAAGTTTGTGTGTCAGTGAGACTGTCACGTGTAGCACAGTCCTTAAGGAATATTTAGGGGTATAATGACTGCATTATATACAAGTGCATCTCATAAAATTAGAATATCATCAAAAAGTTAACTTATTTCAATAATTAAATTTAAAAAGTGAAGCTCGTGGCCCCTCAAGTCATCACGGCCTGTGGAAAATTTTGCATTTTATTTGGAAATCAAGCTCAGAGTCTGGAGGAAGAGTGGCGAGTTGCAGAATCGAAGTTGCATGAAGTCCAGTGTGAGGTTTCCACAGTCAGTGATGATTTGGAGAGCCATGTCATCTGCCTCTGCTGACCAGCTTTATGGAGATGCTGATTTTATTTTTTAGCAGGACTTTGCACCTTCCCCCACTGCCAAAAGTTTACACAGTTTAGGAGATATATGCTTGCGCCAATGTCATCGGTGCATGTGCAGGGAAGAAACAGCCCGCCGCGCCGTTTCCTCATTAGCATTGTGCCGTGACTGGCAGCAGGAGTGATGTCACACGACTCCGGCCTGTCACAGAGCCAGAGTCCGCAGCCCCGGAAGGAAGAGGGGCAGTCATGGATGCGGCCTCCACAGGGGACAGCGTGGGCTTTGATTGCAGGTAAGTGTCACATAATGGGATGGTATGCAAATCATACTAGCCCCTTATGCTTTTACTTTGCAGGGAACTAAAGAGGAAGTAAAACCCATTAGAGTTTACTTCCTCTTTAATTGGCCAGAAAGCTTACCTGACCTAAATCCCAAGGAGAATCTGTGGGGTATTGTAAAGAGAAAGATGAGAGACGCCAGACCCAGATGAGCTGAAGGCTGCTATCAAAGCAACCTGGGCTTCCATAACACCTCAGGGGTGCCACAAGCTGATCGGCTCCATGCCACACTGCATTGATTCTGTAATTCATGCAAAAAGGGCCTCGACCAAGTATTGAATGCATACTATACTGTACATGGACATACTTTTCAGTAAGCCAACATTTCTGTATTAAAAATCATTTTTTTATTGGTCTTATGTAATATTCCAGTTTTCTGAGATACTGAATTTTGGGTTTTACACTAACTATAAGCCATGATCATCAAAATTAAAAAGAAATGTTTGAAATATAGCACTCTGTGTGTAATGCATTTATATAAAATATGAGTTTCACTTTTTCAATTGAATTACTGAAATTAACTTTTTATGATCTAATATTATGAGATGCACCTATATGTGCAGTGTATACTGCAGTTAGGCTTAGACTGCTTTTAAGCCATGTTTAGTACAATGTAGGCATGCCCTCTTTTTTGTGGCATGCTCTATGCATCACATTATCCCCCCCTCCCTTTAGGGTATGACTCTCTTCTTCATGTTGTAAAGTTGGGAGGTATGCTGCTAGTCTTACTAGATTTGGAGTGAGGTCCGGGGATGTCACTACTGTTCTTCTAACTGGTGTTCTTCCTGAAAACCTTGGCATAAGGAACCCTGTCTTACAAAGATGGCTGCTTCCACGCAGTGCAGAACAAGGCATGGTAAGTCAGTAATGGGAAGACCAGCAATAAGAAAACCACAGGCAATACTGGGGACTAGTCCTTGACGGGCACAGCTTCAAGAATGTAGTTCCTCCTTAAACTTGCAGTACTCATAAATAAAGGGACTAACTTTAAAGGCAAAGGGGCAGAATCTCTTTAAAGCCCACTGCCCTCACCCACATATATTCACCTTCACATAACACTCCATGTTGCTGCAAAATATCCAGGGCTTCCAGGTATGATGCAGCGCTTGGGCCTAGTAGCCAATTTCCAGGCTGTAACACTGTCATGAGGAAGTCAACAATATCATCAACCCTGTCTAAGCACCACCACCATCTGACATGGGTTAATTCACTAAGAGCAAAATGACTTTACACTTTGTATGCAAATTCTCCCTTAGTTTAGTGAATGTGATGAAAATTTATGTGCAAAAAAAAGAAAAATATATACAGTATCTCTCAAAAGTGAGTACACCCCTCACATTTCTGTAAATATTTTATTCTAGCTTTTAATGTGACACCACTGAAGAAATGACACTTTGCTACAATGTAAAGTAGTTAGTGTACAGCTTCTATAGCAGTGTAAATTTGCTGTCCCCTTGAAATAGCTCAACACACAGCCATTAATGTCTAAACCGCTGACAACAAAAGTGAGTATGACCAAATCGGTCTGCCTTAACCCTCTTGGGCATGGAGTTCACCAGAGCTTCACAGGTTGCCATTGGAGTCCTCTTCCACTCCTCTATGATGACATCACGGAGCTGGTGGATGTTAGAGACCTTGCTCTCCTCCACCTTCCGTTTGAGGATACCCCACAGAGGCTCAATAGGGTTTAGGTCTGGAGACATGCTTGGCCAGTCCATCACCTTTACCCTCAGCTTCTTTAGCAAGGCAGTGGTCATCTTGAAGGTGTGTTTGGGGTCGTTATCATGTTGGAATACTGCCCTGCGGCCCAGACCCAAGGGAGGGGATCATGCTCTGCTGCAGTATGTCACAGTACATGTTGGAATTCATGAGTCCCTCAAACTATGGCTCCCCAGTGCCAGCAGCACTCAGCCCCAGAGCATGACACTCCCACCACCATGCTTGACTGTAGGCAAGATACACTTGTCTTTGTACTCCTCACCTTGTTGCCGATACACACTCTTGACACCACCTGAACCAAATAAGTTAATCTTGGTCTCGTCAGACCACAGGACATGCTTCCAGTAATCCATGTCCTTAGTCTGCTTGTCTTCAGCAAACTGCAGGCTTTCTTGTGCATGATCTTTAGAAGAGGCTTCCTTCTGGTACGACAGCCATGCAGACCAATTTGATGCAGTGTGCGGCGCGTGGTCTGAGCACTGACAAGCTGACCCCCCACCCCTTTAACCTCTGCAGCAATGCTGGCAGCACTCATACATCTATTTCCCAAAGACCACCTCTGGATATGACGCTGAGCACGTGCACTCAACTTCTTTGGTTGGCCATGGCGAGGCCTGTTCTGAGTAAAACCTGTCCTGTTAAACCCCTGTATGGTCATGGCCATCATCTGGGCAATTTTCTTATAGCCTTTATGAAGAGCAACAATTCTTTTTTTTCAGATCCTCAGAGTTCTTTGCCATGAGGTGCCATGTTGAACTGGCAGTAACCAGTATGAGAGAGTGAGAGCGATAACACTAAATTTAACACACCTGCTCCCCATTCACACCTAAGACCTTCTAACACTAATGAGACACATGACACCGGGGAGGGAAAATGGCTAATTGTGCCCAGTTTGGACATTTTCACTTAGGGGTGTACTCACTTTTGTTGCCAGCGGTTTAGACATGAATGGCTGTGTGTTGAGTTATTTTGAGGGGACAGCAAATTTACACTGTTATACAAGCTGTACACTTACTACTTTTCATTGTAGCAATTTCTTCAGTGTTGTCATCTGAAAAGATAGAAAAAAATATTTACAAAAATGAGAGGGGTGTACTCACTTTTGTGAGATACTGTATGTATGTTTTTGTATTTTTGATTGCAGATGATTGGATAATGGAAAGTCAGCACAGCTTCCCCACATTCATTAACCACTTCAGCCCCAGCCACTGCAGTTACACTGTGGCAATGTGGCTTGGAATGTCACCGGAGCTGAGGCACGTGGCCACAGGCCACCCATGATTACTTCACAGCGAGCCAGAACAGGGATCTGTCAGTGTAAACCAACAGATCCCTGTTCAGGGAAGTAGAGAGAGATCTGCTGTTCCCAGTGATTGGGAACAGCATTCTCTCTCTACCCCCCATCCAGTCCACTCCCCCCACAGTTAGAAACACCTCTCTAGGGAACACTTAACCCCTTGATCACCGCCTAGTGTTAACCCCTTCCTTGCCAGTGACATTTATACAGTAATCGGTGGCTATTTTTAGCTTTGATCACTGTATAAATGTCATTGGTCCCAAAAAAGTGTCAAAAGTGTCCGATCTATCTGCCAAAATGTTACAGTCCCGCTAAAAATCCCTGATCGCCACCCAAAAAAAAAAATAATGATAAATATGCCATAAATCTATTCCCTATTTTGTAGACGATAAAACTTTTACGCAAACCAATCAATATACGCTTATTATTATTTTATTTTTTTTACCAAAAATATTTTGTAGAATACATATTAAATTAATAGCATAGTGTATACAGGTTTAGAACTGTGGTGCAACAAGCAGTTGGGAAGATGAGTGCACATGGTTTGTGGGGGCTTTAACCACTTAAGAACCGCCCTCCTGTGTAGAATTGTGTGTGTGTGTATGTGTATGTGTATATATATATATATATATATATATATATATATATATATATATATATATATATATATATATAGTCCCTGACAAAAGTCTTGTCGCTTGTATACAAATTGACCTGAAGTGCCACTGAAATATATTTCTAATCAAGATTTTTTTTTGCAAGAAATGACTCATTTTAATCCCAACAGCTTTTGTAATAATGTTTCAGTGCAAAACTAAACTGTCAAAAAGTATTCTAATATTCACAGCTTGGTAAAGCCCATTGAGTCAATTTTTGCAAAGACATAAGTGTTGTCGCCTTGTCATATGAGCTTCACCTGTGACTAATAATGGATCAATTAGGTCTCAGGTGTGTATAAAAAGAACCCCAGTACACTAGACCGTCACATCAACTGCAACTAGACCTCTGCAAACATGCCTAAGATTCACCCTGAGACTAAAGTTTTGATTATCAAGAGGCCGAAGACCAGATCCACTGCTGATGTGGCAGACACCTTCAATGTGTCTCAGCATCAAGTACAGAGGATAAAAAAAAAGATTTGAAGAGACTGGAGACATTTTTGACAAGCCCAGGTCAGGCAGACCCCGCAAGATAACTGCTCGAGAGGACCGTTTGTTGGCTCGAAAATCCAAGGCCAGCCCATTTTCCACTGCAGCAGAGCTCCACGAGACCTGGTCACCCGAAGTCCCTGTGTCAACCAGAACAGTTTGTCGGATTCTGTCTCGAAATGGCCTCCATGGTCGAATCAGTTTTCAGAAGTCAGCACTAAACAAAAGACCATTGAAAAACCGTATGGCATTTGCCAAGGCCCACAGCCTGCTAAAAGGTTGGACGCTGGAAAAGTGGCAGAAGGTGGATTTTTCAGATGAATCTTCTGCTGAATTACACCACAGTCGCCACAAATATTGCAGGAGACCTACTGGAGCCTGCATGGATCCGAGATTCACCCAGAAAACAGTGAAGTTTGGTGGCAGAAAAATCATGGTCTGGGGTTACATACAGTATGGGTGTGTGCGAGAGATCTGCAGGGTGTAAGGCAACATCAATAGTCTAAAATACCTAGAAATCTTAGCTACCACTTATATTCCCAACCATAAAAGAGGCCAGATTCTGCAGCAGGATGGTGCTCCATCACATACTTCCATCTCCACATCAAAGTTCCTCAAGGCGAAGAAGATCAAGATGCTCCAGGATTGGCCAGCCCAATCACCAGACATGAACATCATTGAGCATATGTGGGGTAGGATGAAAGAGGAAGCATGGAAGATGAAACCAAAGAATATTGATGAACTCTGGGAGGCATGCAAGACTGCTTTCTTTGCTATTCCTGATGACTTCATCAATAAATTGTATGAATCCTTGCCAAACCGCATGGATGCAGTCCTTCAAGCTCATGGAAGTCATACAAGATATTAAATTTGGATCTCACAGCACCACTACTTAATTTGCTGACATATTTTTGTATTTGCAGTAAATTTGCTCAATTTTTGTATAGGCGACAAAACTTTTTTGTCTTGCCAAAATTTGACCTTTCTGTCTTGATTAAATGATAAATCTTTTTTCAGTGAAACTAATTTATTTCAGTGCATTAAACATCATTTGGGAGGGTTTTAGCTTTTCATATGAGCTATTTATAACACCAATTGATTAATTAAAAGTCAGGTTAATAGCAGGTGTTTCTACAAAATAGATAAGCGACAAGACTTTTGTCAGGGACTGTGTATATATGTGTGTATATATATATATATATATATATATATAAATGATTCTGCACTTTTGCCTAGGGGGCGTGTACACACCACTTCTGCTGTGATTACTCACAGCAGAAGCCAATCGGCGGTAAGGTAAGCAAGGCAGAGTTCCATTGTGACGGGGGGGTGCTGATTTTTGTGTTGTAAATAAAGTAAATCACTTCCCTTAGTAAAAGCACCCAACACAGTGCACAAAACACTGGCTAGGCACACAGTTAACCTTTTGCTCGCCCTAGATGTTTAACCCCTTCCCAGCCAGTGTCATTAGTACAGTGACCGTGCATATTTTTAGCACTGATTGCTGTATTCGTGTCACTGGTGTCAAAAGTGCGAGTTAGTATCTGATTTTCCACCGCAATATCGCAGGCCCACTATAAGTTACTGATTACCAAAATTTCTAGTATAACAAAAGAAAAAAATGAATAAATATTCCAGTATATATCCCATAGTTTGTAGATGCTTTTACTTTTGCACACACCAATCAATATACCCATATTGGGGATTTTCTTACAAAAAATATGTAGCAGAATATATATTGTCCTAAATTTTAAGAAATTTGATTTTTTTTTTCTATTGGATGCATTTTATAGCAGAAAGTAAAAAAAATATATATATTTTTAAATTGTCGGTCTTTTTTTGTTTATAGCACAAAAAATAAAAAATGCAGAGGTGATCAAATAGAACCAAAAGAAAGCTCTATCTCTGGGGAAAAAAAATTACATACATTTTTTTTTTGAGTACAGTATTGTCAGTTTAACATGTGGCTTGATTAGCCAGTATCAAACCTCATCCAGATATCAAGTTATGTGCCCTTGGAATTTGTTGTGAGGAAACAGATGACTAGCCAGACAAAAGCAAAAAGGAGAAAATTATATACTGTTTGAATACGTAGTTCATCCAACATTTTAATATCTCCATTACAATAATAATCCAAAGTGCTTCTTTGTGTTCCTATACAGCTGCTTACACTACCAAGTGTTCCACATACTTACACTACCAAATTGTAATATTAACAAAAAATATTCCATGCGCTGGAAAATCTCTACTTCATTTGAAACCGTAAAAAAAATAAATTCATGTGCTAATAAACATTGCCTAATTTTAACATGTGCAATGTCACCACCTGTGTCAGTGTTATAAAAGTCCCACTATATACATGGCCCTATGTATATCACCTTCTACTTCACACTGTTCATAAAAAAATTGATCGCCATTCTGTCCTCCACACTACATGCTCACCTTCTTTTTTGACCTATAATTGTGATAGGTCAGCGTGCACCTTCCACTTTAAAAGGGGGCTTATTAACTCCCGGTCTTTTCACTCTACTAACCCTCTGGTGGGACCATGCACTTATTCTTCTTGTTCTCCTCCTCCTCCTCAGTCAATGCTATGACTTTTCTTTTTCTACTGTGTATATACTATATCATGCACTTTTGTGGTCCTAAATGGGTGCTCAAAAAGAAAACGAAAGCCATCATAATGATTTTCCACTTAAAACGTTATCCCACTTTTATTAAATGTTAAAAACACAATATGCCATGCACAAAACTGGTGCACTACAGAGAAAATTTGCATATACTGGCCCCTTAAGGGTTATGTTCATGTGTCCGTGCTTTAAGCAAACAATCTTATGTCTAGTTTACAGAGTAGTGATGTCCCTGCTTCTGCCCTTTGCACATTGTGCCAATTACATGGCTTCCACAAAGGGTGTTTTTATATATTGCAAATGTTAGACAGGGCATACATTATACATTTTTCTTTCTTTCAACCAGCCTGTTGAATGAAAAAAGTGTGCCGATTCCCCCTTTCACGCATTTCGAGTTGGATTGGGGGAATCACTCTTGTAGCATTATCTATCAGAATACAATGATCAGTGTTGCCAGCTATAGCACTGATCGTTCGGGAAAAACCTGACAGTCTGGTACACGAGGCGACGGTCGTATGAAAACGGTCATGCAACTGCTCGTTGTATGATCAGATTAGAACAGCCGACGCGCGGCGGTCGTACAACAGGTGTTGGATGAGCAGACTAGAAAACTTTGGTTGTACAACAAGCGGTCGTACGACCGTTGTACCGTGTGTACAGAGAAGTTGGTCCAACAAGTTGTATGTGCAAAACACGCATGCACTGAAGTCAAGAACACTCGGAAGTGTCAGTTCGTGTAAACCTACATTCCTAATTCACAAATAACATTCACCTGAACTTCCTCTTTATACGCTTGTAACATGTCACCACGTTAGGCTTGGTCTTACGATCGCTTAGTGCACGTCAGTATGCGAGACACAACAGCCGACATACGCTTTTGGACGTCCCGTCGTATGACCGTCGCATCATGTGTACGAGGCTTAATGTGTACAATCAGCTAGCCCATATATGAATTGAAATTTGGCTGGTCCCTGCTGAACCGGCTGAATTTTGATTAGTGTACGGCCGGCTTAAAGGGG
Source organism: Glandirana rugosa (assembly GCA_018402905.1). Classification (NCBI taxonomy): domain Eukaryota; kingdom Metazoa; phylum Chordata; class Amphibia; order Anura; family Ranidae; genus Glandirana; species Glandirana rugosa. Next base: position 451,468 of record BLSH010115851.1, read on the forward strand.
TTGTAAAGGCAAATGCATTAACATAAAAAACCTTGTGCAGCAGCCACCCTCCAGCACCCCCTAATACTTACCTGCACTCCATCTCTCTCCAGCGATGTCCACGAGTGCCTTGACCGTCTGAGACACTCTTGATTGGCTGAGACACAGCAGCGGCGTCAATCAAAGTCAGTCAGCCAGTCAGGAGAGAGAGGGGGCCTGGCTGGAGCTCCGGGTCTGAATAGACACATGATTATGGGATGATTATGGTCAATAAATACAGCACCAGCATTACGTTTGGAGTGCCGCCTATTGGTTTTTCCTCTGTTCGGTAGCGAGCCGAGGTGTGCACCCAAGGACGGATAATCTGGAAGCAGTCTGGAGCAGTGAGATATACCAGTTGCCTAATTCTGAATAGACACATGGAACTGTGACTTGGCTCGGGTGCCCCCATAGCAAGCTGCTTGCTGTGGGAGCACTCAACAGGAGGGAGGGGCCAGGAGAGCAGAAGAGGGACCCAAGAAGAGGAGGATCCAGACTGCTCTGTGCAAATCCAACTGCACAGAGGAGGTAAGTATAATATGTTAGCTATTTTTAGAGAGAAAAATAAAACAAGACTTTACAATGACTTTAAGCCAGCTAGGTTGAGATCACAGCCTTAACTGTAAGATCTTATATCCTGTTGCCTTTGTTTAAGATCATTGTCCTGCTACAATATAATTTTTGTTCAATTTTGTTTTAGCAAACTGGAAAATGGTCTTTTTGTAGTATTTCCTTAAACTTTACACTATCCATTTTTCTTTCAGTTTTGACAAGATTCCAGGAGCCCATTCATAACAATAGCCATACAGCTGCTTTTTTAAGGAAAAAAAATACTCTGGCACATTTTTAAAGGACAGTGTTGTGCTTTACAAATATGCTTTGTGCTTCCTGAGCTAGCAAAAGCCCCATTCATTCTAATGAAAGTAAAAAGTGCTAGGAGGGGAGGAAACACGTCACATGTATTTGACAGTTCATATTATTATTATAATACAGTATTTGTATAGTGCCAGCAGTTTGCACACCGCTGTACAAATAAAGGGATACAGTAGTAAACTACAACACAACATGGCTACATAACAGAACACTCCTCATTGCACTGTTATGCAGAGGCCATAGATAGGCACTATATTCTAAATGTTATTAATAAAATGGAAAAAAGGGGTACTGCTCTCTGTTTTAAATTGGCCTCTCAGTCCCTCCACCATGTTTCAATATAGATGTGGTGTGTTTTGAGATGTGAGCTGTGGTAGATTTGTAGCATCAGGGATATTACAGCTGGACCATGGTGGATCTCCATTTCGCAACCTGCCCATGTTCACTTACTACTGTCACTTGTAAATGCAGAAACCCAGCTTCTGTGTTTACAAGTGATAGCGCACCTTTCCCGAAAGTCTCCCATAGAACTTCTCCCTGCTGCTGCACTCATAGCAGGGACAAGGGAGGGGTGCATTGCACGCTGAGCTGCAACCTGGTGCCCAGATACCAACACTCCCACGGGATGATGTTATTTTTGTCATTTCATTAAAGGTGTCAACTGCACTTTCTGTCTCCAGCTGGTTTATGGTTCCTGACACGCCCTTTCTGCTAGTCCGATCTGTAATCTTGCGCATGCATATTGGGTTCTTAGCCGAGCCTCGTTCTAGTTGCAGGATCACCATGGCAACCATATCCCCTGGCTCATCCCCGCTGCAGTGTGCCGTGATGTCCCGATGTATATCAGGTAATGCTTAATGAGACTGTAATATCACGAGATCTCGGTGCTGTGCCACACAGAGGGGATATGACAGATGTGGCATACATCTTTATGGAATTATGGCACAAAAAGCGTGCCATGAATCAAGATAAAGATTTGCATGTGCCGGTGACATCAGCAAAAGCAACTGCACATATTACAAGAAAGCTGAGCAAGTAAGATGACATTTGCATACAATGATTTTAGCTGTTTTTAGTGATGATTGATATGGGAAAAAATGAATGGGGGAGAGTTTGCTACCACTTTAAATCCTTTTGCTATATCTCATCTTTTTTTTTTTTTTTTTACAAGCTTATTCTTACCTGTGAAACTTTGAATCAACAGCTTATCCTGTGCTATCCATCTGGGCCAGTGCTATGCAAATGAATGCCATCCTTATTTACCACCTACTAAGTTCTGCTGTTCCTTTAAAGTGATTGCTGACCTTAATGATCTTTCAGAAGACATCCTGTTTGGACTTGGACATTTGTTTCTGAATAGTATGATGCAGCATTCTCCTCCTGATAGTTATGAGCTTTTTATTTATTGACAGCTGACTTTCACTTTTTCAACTTGAGTAAAGAACCCAAAAGCACTCCTGCAGTATCCTACTACCCTTACCCTTCCCTCTCCACCTCCCTGTTATATTTGTTATAGTTATTTGGCTGGTATAATGAACAGCATATTTATAACACCACCGTATCTCTTACCCCAAGCATACCACTATTATTAGCATTTGAATAACCCCTTTTGTAAAACCAGGGAAGCAATAGGTACTACAATATAGTCATAGATTGACCTGCTACTGAAAATATATTTTTGCTGGATGTGGATCTGCAAGCCCACTTCCTACTCCTCTCCCCCACTATTTTGGGGTGGGAGAGTGGGCTGCAGGCTACTAGATCTCATTTATCCATCCAAGCTTCAGCCCGCTACCAAGCAGACCATTAAACTACATTAAATGGTCTCAATATGCTATGTTATTATAAACAATTTGTATGTACCTCTACTCCTAATCTCTCCCAACATTAATAGATGGCTATTTCTTTTTGTATATGGTGTATAGTGAGACTTTGATATTGTGATACCCTATAAAAACAAATAAAACTTTATTGAAAAAAAAAAAGAACCCAAAAGCTCAAACTTTCTTTTAATGTTTTAAATGGGGGGGGGGGGATGATGAAGCCTCTACAAGGTCTTCATTGACTGTAACCCTGTGGGCTAGATTTGCTATCTCTACTAGGAAAAAAGTGAAGGGATATCTACAAGTATCCAATTGTCATTGGAGTAGGAGCAACAGGTGAGGGAATTTTTTCAGTGGGGAGACCTGTTCTGCTGACTGAGTGAGTTTGTACTCACTTTCTTCCTGTTGTGCCTCTGAGACAAAAGGGAATCTTTACTATGAGAGACAAAAAAAATCCCTGACAGCGGTTTAAACAGGGGTTTAAACATTTTCCTGTTCTATCTAAAAAAACCCCAAATTTTTGCTTTAGGTATCCATTAACTACTTCCCGACCAGCCGCTGTCATTATACTGCGGCAAGGTGGCTTAGTCCCACAAATTGCCAAAGGTGTACATCGCTTCGTGCACCCGCTTTTGTGGTTGCACACGTGCACCCCCATTGGTCAAAGGGGGAGCCAGTCAGTTCCCGACAGTGACAGAACAAGGATTTGCCTGGGTAAACAAGGCAGATCTCCGTTCTGACAGGGGAGATCACACAGATCCTGTCTTTCTGCTATGCAGGAAGACAGATCTGTGTGTTTCCCCAGTCACACAGTCCCCCATACAATTAGAAAACACAAACGGGGAACACATTTAACCCCTTGATCGCCCTTGATGTTAACCCCTTCCCTGCCAGTGTCATTAGTCAATAACAGTGCATATTTTTAGCACTGACCACTGTAATAATGTCACTGGTTCCCAAAAAAGTGTCAAAAATGTCAGTTAGGTGTCCGATCTGTCCCACTGAAAATCGCAGATTGCCGCCATTACTAGTAAAAAAATAAATAAAAATGATATAAATCTATCCCCTATTTTGTAGACACGATAACTTTTGTGCAAACCAATCAATATACGCTTATTGCGATTTTACCAAAAATATGTAGCAGAATGCATATTGGCCTAAACTGATGAATAAATTTGTTTTGTTTGGAAATGTTTTATAGCAATTTTGTTTTTTTTTCAAAACAGTTGGTCTTCTTTTGTTTATAGCGCAAAAAATAAAAACCGCAGAGGTGATCAAATACCACCAAAAGAAATCTCTATTTGTGGGGAAAAAAGGACATTAATTTTGTTTGGGTACAGCATCACACGACCGCGCAATTGCCAGTTAAAGCGGCGCAGTGCCATATCGCAAAAAAATGGCCTGGTCAGGAAGTGGGTAAATCTTTCCGGTCCTTAGGTGGTTAACTGTAAGGGTTTTATACAGAAAAAACCCTATACATAGAAACCCTTTTTTGCATTTGATCAAGAGTCTAGTCCAAGAACTGGCCCAGGATGGTTCAAGTTTTCATAACCTTCAAGAGCCACTTAGAGACCATTGGATCCACCCACCAAATCCACCTAAATATTGCTTTCCCCATTGACTTTAATGAATGAATGAATGAATGAACTTTTATTGCCAGGTATGTTCACACATACGAGGAATTTGTTTTCGTGACAGAAGCTCCACAGTGCAACAAAATGACAGCGACAGAACAAAAACACAAAATGGAATAAAAAATTTAAAAAATTTAAATTTAAAAAAAAAAAAAATACAAATACATATATATATATATATATATATATATATATATAAAGAGAGAAGGGAAATACAGAGTTTGTGTTGAGAATGATCATAAAATCCCCCAAACAAGTCTTTCTGCTCTCATGTTTGTACTGCATTAGTCTGATAGATCATAGAAACAGATAGTGTTGCAGGTTTTAACAAATTTCAGCATAGAGTGGTGCCGTGAGAGATAGCAGCTGATGCTTTACTAAAACTGAGAGCACTTAGTATCTGCTTGCCATCAGATCCAATCACTCTTGTGTGGATTTTTTGTAGCATAATGGATGAATTAAATATGTATTTTAATGTACTCGGGTCTGTCTCTTCTGCTCTATGATAATTAACTGTGACATTTCCTCTCACTATAAATTCACTCTGTTCTTAATTTAAGATGCACCTCCAAACACTGACAACATTTGTTTTAATAAGCTGTACTGTCTACATAAAAAAGAAATGATAAACAATTCAATTTTGCATACTTTTGAGTTCTGATATTTTAATCCATCTCAAAGTTCTGTAGCTAACTTATCGGACACTTGTAGGACACACACTCATCTATGCGCATAAAGGAAATTTTGTGCAAAACCCATTGACAGAGTTCTCATTTTTGGCCCTATAGGATAAGAAGACCATTTTGTTTCAGTTTAGAAAACTGCTTCTCTAATCATTAGTTTAGTTTAGTGTAACTGCCAAGCTTACAGTGCACCTGTGTTACATATTCTTAAGTCCTGTACTCATGGGCCGAATGTTGGTAGACATGGGCTGGTTTGAAAAAAAAATGCCCATCATTCGGCTCATGTGTATGCCATCTGTCCTACAGAAGCCGTTCATTTGGCTGGCTTCTGTCGGGCAAGCATGCTGGAAAACCAGCATCCAAACCAGCTCCCTATCAGCTCCCTATCAGTGCTCTCAGAGAGAGCTGATTGGAGTGTTTTGGTGGGAGGGCCGTCCCCCTGTCAGAACACAACAGCTCAGCGGGGGAGATCACTGCACTTAGCATAGTTACTGTAGCATAGCGGTTCTGACCGACAGTTTTTTTTACATTCAACTCGCTGGGTTGAACGTAACAAACCTCATAGTGTGTACCAGGCTTTAACAAGCAAGATTTCTAAAACAAGCTTTCCTAACCTATTTAGCTGCATGTACTGTGAAATAATTATCCCTAAAGATCACTTAGTCAAGTCAAGTTTTACTTGTTTTCTAACAGTTTAGAACCCCTATTTTGTGCATAGATTAGAGGGCTGGCAGAAAGCCAGGATTCTGCTCTCCATGGAAAGTAAGAGAGAGAAGCTGTCATTTCAATATATTTTAAAGATGAATTTCTCCACAACGCCTAAAGCTTCATAGGTGAAAAGGGGCTTGTTTTAAAGTGATGGTATGTCTTGTTTAGAATATGTAAATAAATTAGGCCAGTTTATATTTGCACAGTAACTCACACACAATGATGTGCTTTGTTGTGGCAGCCCATCTATTTTGAAAGGAAATTACTCCCAGATGTGGCTTTTTGTCATCTTGTTATCCACAGGTTTAAAAGATGACTGTTTAAAGCCTTGGCTAAATAGTAAACCGTTTAGCCTAAATGACAAATGTGTATGTTTGTAGGCAGCACTTCATTTGTTTTATCATAAAACAATCACCAACAGTTACTTCTGCTTTCCAAACTCCAGTGTTGCAGCAGTTGGTACATGTTTACTGTTCTCAGGACAAAGTTTTTTTTTTTTTTTGGACTCCTTTTAAAACCTTTTTTGTGTTGCCTATAGATGTTGACAAAAGACATCTTGCAGTTTGTTACTCTTACTTTGTTCAATGAAATGTAAGTAAATGTTCCTATCGATATTAAACACCCAAGCAGTAGCTGCAGTTTGGGAATATAATATTAGATGATAGTTGTACCATGAGGCTCAGTTGACTAAAATGTGTTTAATGAGGGCAACCTCTGTGCAAAAATAGATTATGATCTGCAATGAGGAATAAACTAGAACAGCCATCAGTGTTGCTCCTTAAGCCTCGTTACACACGATGCGACGATCGTACGACCAAACAGCCCAAATCATATGTTGGCTGTTGCATCTCGTGTACTGACATGCACTAAGCGATCGTACGACCAAGCCGAACGTAGGGATGTGTTACGAGCGTATAAACAGGAAGTTCAGGTGCATGTAATTTGTGAATTAGGAACGAACTGACACTTCCGGGCATTTCTGACTTCTGAACATGCGTGTTTTGCACAGTACAACTTGTTGGACCAACTTCTCTGTACACCGGGTACAACCAAAGTTTTCTAGTCTGCTCATCCAACTTCTGTTGTACGACCGTCGTATGTTCTAATCGCACGTACGAACGTTCAGATGATCGTACAACAAGCGGTTGTACGACCATTTTCATACGATCGTCGCATCGTGTGTATGAGGCTTTACTGGTCAGAATGGTGAATAATGAATTTTGATTGTTCTCTGCAGTTAAGCAACCAGTTGACAGTGGATGTCTAACAAAGACAGACAAGTGGGGAATCATCTACCTGTCCCCAAAAATGTGTAGATGGAGGGACTTTTTGTTATGCTCATCTGACAATAGTTAAAGTATTGTGTTAATGAAGAACACCAGTTCATAGGGATGATGCTGCTGCTGTGCTTTTGCACAGCAGAGGGAGGGACAGAGTCACATCACCAGAACTGATGCCCATAAAAGGCACTGTTCCAATGCAGCACAAAGTTAGAAAGGTGGCTGTACATCTTGCAATCACTCAGCAGATCATAGAGCATAGAAAAAAATAGTCACTTAGTTCTCGGCCTTCAGTGGGTAGAGAGCCAATGACTATCAGTCACTGGCTCTGTGTTCTGCCCCTTCAGTGCTCACTGACATGCCGGACTGTGGAGGGGGCAAGAGCAGCTGGCTCAGGCTCTCAGTGGTGTGTTGATAGGCTGAGCCAGCTGCTGGCCAAGCATCTGGGCAGATCCTGACATTAGTCAGGATCTTTCCAGAGCTTGGACCTGCTGAGTGATATCAGCCAACAGCGGTCTTTAGCCTGCTGTCAGCTGAATATGGGTCATAGGAGTGTAGAACGAAGTGCACTCCTGTGACCCACATGAGTAGTAGGGACAAAAGAGTTTTGGACATACTTCTCCTTTAAGTAAAAAAAATCTATGAAAGAAAAGTGATTCACATATAGAATAAATAAAAGCAAGATCTTTTTTGATACATAAAGGTTAAAATGATCAATTAAAAACAATATTCTCAACTGTAATATTAGCATTTATACTCTAGTAAGTCCTGCCTTTCCTACCCACATTTAGTCCACTCTCTGCTATACTGATATTTGAATTTGTTACACTATGTCCTTTTTATTACATCATCCAACTCCTGATGAAGCTTTGATGCAAAACATATCAATTATGAGGCTTTTCTTCATCAAGCTGCCAGTTTACTTTTATTGGGCTCTAGGTACAATCGCTATAGTCATTATTTAAGTGCATTTACTGGTCCTTGATGCAGCCTCTATAGCAACATTTTCAACATAGAGGAACCCTTGGAATAACTTTCCGGCCCCAGAGAACCCCTGCTAAAAATTATATCTACAACTCATGATACATTATGGTAATGGTCAGTGGGAAGAATTACCCCCTTACAGATAGCTAAGAAAAAAAAATCAATGGTGCCAATGGGAACTTATCTGATAGGGAGAAATTGTTCATTGCTCAAGGAACCCCTAGCAACTTTTGAAGGAACCCTGATTGATAAACCTTGCTCTACAGGGTATTTATGAATGCTGTTATTGCAGTCAAGTATGATGTTTTTAATTGATCATTTTAACCCTTATGTATGAGTAAAGATTTTAATTTTATTTATTCTGTATGTCAGATTTTTTTACTTTATTCACAATGATGACAGTTCTGAGAGGTTACATTGAAGAGAATACGTTCATTTTTAAGTGACTTTTATGCTTTCTACCTGTGTCCTGTTTATGTCTATCTATACATTGGGCTAGCCATAAGTGGGCAGATGTGTAGTGCTGGGGAAACTTCCTGTTGACTATAGTCCAGTTACCCATTTCTGTCTCTTGTGTGACTTGCCTGATAAACTAAGTAGATATGCACATTTATGATTTAGTTTGCTCAAAAGACTGTGTGCCATGATCAATTGCCATTTCTTCTTTCTAAAGTGTAAGTGTAAGTGTTAAGGAGTCAGACCTCTTTCAGGTTTTCTTTGTTGTCTGTGTCATTTTTGAGAGGTTCCCTACTATTGGTCCCGGTGACCATTGTCTATGGTACAAGTGCTATAAAATCCAAAATTTTGGAGTTGTTACAAGAACAGTTGTTTAGGCATAAACTTTTCGATGGATAAACCTATTCTGGTGGCAGCTCCCTAAAAGGTGATACACGCTACAAGATCTATTATTTCTGTTGTGCCTTTGGAACACAAAAGGAAGGGAAATCTGCCTGATGGTATACAGACAGAAAAATGCCTACGCAGGTCTTAATGTAATCATCCCCTGTTCCATCCAAAACTAAGAAGAATAAAGAACACTTTAAATAAAATACTAATTTTATCACTTTTCATCATTTGTTGCATCTGATCTCCTGAAGCCTCATTGCAGACACCTCCTGCTGTGGCTACAGGGCATATTTCAGGGCAGGATTCCCAATGGTGACAACAGTGGACCATGCTTATGTAATGTGTATGCTGAATTGGTCACCTGTAGTCTCCACTGATAGCCTATGTGACAGGATGACAATGAATGAGCGCACGTGGGAGACAGAGATCAAGGGGAAATGCCTGAACCTTTATAGCAGGTTCACCTGGTATTATTTCAACAAATGCATCAGATATGAAAATATTAAAATGGCCTAATTACTTTTAAATGTTAAAGCTTAAATGTGATTTAGTATTTGGGTTTACATCTACTTAAACATTGCAGGGGCCCCTTAAGAGGACATAGTCTAAGATTATAATGAACTTGCATCACTTCGTATGAGTGCAAATGTAATCTACTTTGGCAATCCTCAGAATAGCCAGAGGTGCTACTTAAAATCTTCACAAAATCCCCAACTTCACGGAAATAAGCTCATGTATACTTTATAAATGTAACCGTCAGACAGATGGAAAAATCACTCTGCTAAATAAATGGCTGGCTGCAGAAACTTATTCCACAGCTAATGTCATTGTTACACGAGTGAATCAAAGTAGGGCAGACATAATATCATTTTCTAGCTATATTGCAAAAATAAATACCTGGCAAGTTGAGTGAATGCTGTGTGAAGACAGTCACTGTCACATGACGCCTAGCAACGTGTATCGCAAGTTATCAGGCTGTTATTACACTCATGATGGAAGCACATCTAAAAACCGGTACAATATAAATCTCAGATTGAAGATTGAGTCACAGCAAGAATAAAAGCATAGTTTCTGTAAATACTGCATGTTCCATGGATGGCAAGTCATTTCTAGAGTAACACAACCTGCAATATCGCTTAAAGTTACAGTAGCCTTTAACGCATCCCCTTTGGCAAATGCTACAATACAAAACTGCATATTGAGATGAGTGAGTGCAGATGTTATTCATTGTTTTATATTCTATTGTGCCTTTGCACACTTTTGAAAGTACCCCAAATGATATTGTAAAAGTTTTGCATTACCCCTGCTTGGTGATTTTATAACAGCCTGACATGAATATCACATATCAAAAAGTATGGCTTTGGTTGAGAGGGAGGAACGTATAGAGAATAATGGGAACACACTGACCCTGATTTACTAAACAAATGAGCATGCTCATTTTGCAAATTGAATTTTCACTTTTCAAGGGAATTTCCACTTAGCTAAATTAATGCAGTAAAAATTTACTTTGCAAATAATACCAAAATCACTTGAAAGGAAAAAATTTAAAAAATAGGAATTTTGCTGGCAAACGATTGGATGACTGATGTCAGTACATATACCCCACATAAGCTGAGTGAAAATTCACTTCCTTTAGTTAATAAATGTCACTTCATAAATTAAGCAAGTAGTACATGACTAATATTATATAACAATACAACCCCTATTACCTTATATTTAGATGGGATGGGGGTGTCTAAAGGGAATGTATAGTGATTATTTATGTATTTCCCTTATTATAATTTATTTTTCAATGGTACCTTGGCTTTACTAATGAGTTCAGTGGAGGCATGTCCATTTATTTTGTAATTGTGACCTGTTCCTCTTTCTGTTTATTTCTCCAACAGAAGGCACTTAATGGTTCTGAGGTCCCCTAGCTCACTATCAGACTTAAAGAGTAACTACACTTTTGTGGGAAAAAGATTAGCAAATAAAAAAAATTAATATAGTGTACACAATTGCGACTGTAATTGAATGTTATTAAAATTACCTTTCCTTTTCAACCTGCAACTCTGTAATTGTCTGTAAAATGCAATGCAATATGGCTACCTGTAGGCATTCTGTACACAGATCGTGTACAGTACACACCCCAGAAATGTGATTTCCTGCTTGAGTGATTGGCTTGTTGGTTTTCGCAGAAGTCTGCACTAAGATACAAGTCAGATTTTTGGCATCTCCTACAATAAAAATGTAATTTTTGGTGAGATACTCCCAATAGGAACACATCTAAAGCGTTGCAGACCCTGACAGTTTCCTCATTAGAGCTCTGTAGGTACAGCAGCTGATTGATAATTATAAAATCATTCCCATACACATTCACTCAATACATGGACACAAACAAACACACCGCTATTTCTTTAGAACAACAAAAGGTAGGAATCTGCAACAAAGTTTTGTTAAAATCCTTGCAATGTACATAAATCAGAGTTTTTTCTCAACTATAGTAGTTACTCTTTAATGAGAAATCCATAGCCCTCATTATTCCAATCTAGATATATTTTTCCACTTAATTGCATGCAGTGTTTCCCAAAGTGGTTATGGTGAACATGGGGTTCATGTCCCATTAAACATTGGAAATTTTATCTAAAATACTGTAGATCTAGACCTTACCTGGATGATATTTACTTTGCTAAAGCACGGTATATCCTACACACTTGCCATTTCTTCATAAAATGTGATTTTTACCTTTTTTCATCTCATTGCTCATAACATCCTATAGCATATTTCAGCCACTTCCTGTTTACATGTCCTTGGTCTAATGGTGTCTTCACATAACTTCTCTGGACAAGCTTCATGGCATTGACAACCGTGGACTGTGCCAATGCAATGTGTGTTGGCATGCCTGCATGTAGTCTCAATAACAGGAGCACAGTTGGGAGACAGTTGTGACCCTACAACCAAAAGTGCCTGAACAGGGACCTTTGTGGCATTATCGTCAGGGAAAATTTTGTTAAAAACTGCATATTTCAAAGGACTGAAAACCACCTTTGAAACAGCGTTATCACAGTAAAGCTTGAATGAGATTTTAGTCATTGGGTTTAGATCTACTTTAACATTGTCTATAAGTCTCTTGTCTATATACACTATTAGTGAATTATCAGCAGATCCAGAAGGGTAATAGCAGTAAAATGGGAAAATATAAAAATCAATGTAATGTCAAATCATCCACATTAACACTATGGGCCGAGAACAGCCTATACAAGCTCTGGGGTTTAAAACAAATCAGCAACCCATCTGTTTAGTATTTCATGACAAAGTTTTGCTTTATTTAACAGAATGGTTAATTTAATTAGCCGGGAGTTTTGATTCCCCATTCATGTTGCAGTTAGAAGTTCAACAGCTGTGAAAAAAAAGTTTGTTTGGCACGTTAGATCATCTAATAAAACAATTACAACTTAAATGCCTTTTACCAGCTGCATCTAGTGACATTACCCTTGAGCGCAATAGCAAATGCAACCAAAGATAGTGGCCAATATTTTTGCTATAAAATATCCATGCCTATAGTAATTATGAGAAAAAAAAAAAACGATACTCTGCTAAGCAGATAAACATTAGTAGTTACATTTTTTTATCACTTGGTTAAGCTTAAGCAGTTATCGTCCTCTCTCAAAAATTTCTGTCACTGCCAAGAATATATCTTGATTTTCCCATCTCAGAATAGCCAAAGGGTATTGGATTTTGGCCAGGTTTCTATTATCAGTCTGGTCCTGCTTGTTAGATTGTACTTTGCAATTGATTAAAGTACGCGCTCAGTTTTATTTTTTTATTTCGAGTTTCAGTTTTTCCAAAACATCCAATGGAGAAATATTTTCAGAGCAACAAGAATAAGCAGATAATAGCAAACAGATAACTCTTGTAACCTTAATATCGCACACAGCTTGATACATTCACTTTGGATCACAGAAGAACTGATTGGTTCTTGTAACACATCAAACCTTGACTTTTTTTCAGCAAGACTTTGAAGGACATGGTAAAAAAATAATGTTGAGATGTTACTTAGATTATGTTTTGCTTAAGAAAAAGAATATCCCTTTCCACCATCATAATAGAAATGTAATTGTTTTCTGTATGGGTTGTCAAAAATCAATATTAGATTTGTCTCTGCAGATAACCCACCTACACAAAACATTTTTTCAGATTTAAGTTAGACATTATAAAACATAGCTGTATGATACTTGGGGTAGCACACTCTGTGTTTACTCGCTATGTGTTTTTATAACTTATTAAAGTTTCTTTTGTATCACGAAGTGGTAATACTTGACTAATGGTAATATAGACTGGGAGAACATATTCAAAATCCCATGAACAGATAAGCTGAGATTTGTATGTGTGTTCTAGAAATTTAATTATGACAGGCATTTTGTAATTTAAAGGTGACCATATGTATAGACTGTATGCAAAAGGACAGTTTAGAATTATTTTATTGGTTTACATATGGACTAACCCATCTAGCGTGGGATTGGAGTGCTGATCTCACAGTACCATCATTGAGACTGGTAAACATTTACGTGGTAAACATTCTTTTGTCTTGTGTATATTGTGCACATTGACTTAAATGAATACATTTATTAACCAAAAATGAATATTAAATGGGTCAGGTATGGTAATGTAGGTTCTATGTATAGTAGGTGCCAATGACAACTGTATGAGCTTGTTGGACATCCTATATAAAGGCATGGACATTAATATGGGGACCCCCCCCCCCCCCACACACACACACCATTATGTCTATATCAGCCTCTCTTATAGGAAGCTTTTCACAAGATTTTGCAGTGTGTTTCTGACAATATGTGTCCATTTCATCAAACAAATATTTGAGAGGTCAGGTACTATCTCTCTTTGCCCATTCATGGCACAGTGATAGTGTTCTCTGATAGACATCCCCTCAAGCAAGGCACACTCACCAATTTTTTAATAGAGCAGGATTTCTGGAAATGAGGATGCGCATGACCATATATTGATAAATAAACCTTGCCGGGGTGGGCTGACAGATGACACTATCATGCTTCCTTATTGTTACATATGATAGTCCCTATATATTGCTTACACAACACTGCATTGTGTACTTTTGAGCTTAAAACTGAATGCACATGTTTGATTTATCTATGATATTGTGATCTAACAACATTCACCTCATTTTATTTAGAAATACCGACCAGTATGATCATGACTGATGTACTTCAGGACAAGGCAGACTTCACTGAGATGGAAGAAGAAAAAGCAGCAATATACATGGCTCCTCTTTCAAGTCACCTTGACTCCATCAAAGAGAAAGATTACTTTATGCTTCAGGATATACAACCTGAAAAAGATGAACAGCACATTGCCAGTGTACAGAAAACTGCATCTGATGAAACGTTCAATGAACTGCCTATGATGCCTCCATTCAGCAGTGATCAAGTTCCTCCCACTATGCGGAATGACATCAGTGAACACACAGCTCTCATTTATTCGGAACAGAGTCAATTGAGGAAAACAATGTCCAGAAAGTTAAATGTCCTTAATGGCCATGTGAAAGATATGAATAAATCTCTGAAACAGATTATAGCTTCGGAGAAGTCCAGCACTGAACTTCTTATGCAGCAGAATGCAATTTTAGAAAAAATTGCGTCTAACCTGCTGTTAATGTCCCAGCACCATCAGCAGTCTGCACAGATGTTCGTAAATGTCATACAGCAAGGCCTTCAACTATTTAGTGCCTCTAAAGATGCAACCTTCTCTAGCAGAACTTGTGGGGGTGAGGCATCTGCTCCTCTGAGAAATGAACATGTGACTGCAGGTCCTAGTCCACCCAAGGCATTTGCTCGCATTCATGGTGGTAGAGCAAGCAGGCCCAGCCGGTCTCTTAACCCTCTAGAGCCATCTGTCATTCTTGGGCATGGAAAACGGTAGTAACTAGTTATACAAATGTATTTTGTGAACTGGGATGAACTATGACAATAATTGTCATACTCCATAAAACTCATGATAGTGTTATTGCTATGAACACTTTTCTACTTAAGTTACTTTTAGTTTGCACAACTGTCTTTACCTAGAAAAAAATTGAAGGGTTTGGGCTGATTTCTTGTTCTATGTCTATTTTCTATGTCTCTTTTTTTAAATACTTTTTTCACAGGAACATTTTGAATCACTATGCATATGTATTAAAAGTGTTTTAGATATTAAAAAGGTATATTTTTCTACTATGTATTAAATAAAAATGTCTAGCAGTATTAGACATAATCTTTAGGCTGTTCTCCTTAAAATTCCAAGCATATACCACTTAAATGCCTTCTTTTTTAGGGCTGAACTGATTGGACCTCCACTTGTTGTTATGGGTGAGATGTTTAGAGATGACTGCACTTGCACAGGGACTGTATAAACTAACCTAAAACCACTACTTTACTGCCACTCAGAAAGTTTGGAAACTTCTACAAATTATTACTGTAGATGGAGAGGCTTCAGTTGCCCCCTTCACCCAACTGCTCCCGGATGTTTGCTGCACAATGAAAAATACAAAGCGTCCCTCCATTTACAGAAGTAGTTTGTGATATGGCTAGAATGGTAGAAGAGGCAGACCCTGCAAACATTCTGCCCTTGGGCTTGCAAGAGATATGGTACTTTATTTAGTAATGTTTTTACAATTCACCTAGTATGAGTTGGTCAACCTACACAGTGCATTAATGTAATGCTATCTGTGTATACATATTTATATATATTATTTCAGTAAAGAGTCTGTACTTTTACCCACATGCTAACTGTTGCATTTTTCTGTGGGAAGTATCAGGGAAAGAAAATAATCTAACAGCTATCTATCTATCTATCTATCTATCTATCTATCTATCTATCTATCTATCTATCTATCTATCTATCAGTTTATCAAGTAAGGTACTCAATTAATAATAGGGATAACATTTTGTCCACATAGTAATTTGGAGCCAACAATAAAACAAAGTTTTGGATATGCCTATTTAACAAAAATCAGTTATATCTCTACTTTGAGGTCATAGTGAATATACAAATCATTTTGGACTGTTGTATTTTATTTCTGATTGTATTAAAGTGTTTATTGCTTGGCTTACCTGCCTACTGGAACCATACTTGGTCATTTAGAGCAGGAACCTTCAGGCCTTTATGGGAACCAAGTTACTGACAGATTTGGAAACAGCAAATTTCTCTTTGGACTATCACTAAGCTCCTAATGTTAAAATAACAGGGAAAGCGCATTCTGCTTTCTGCAGGGTACCTATACATTCTGTGATAATCAGTTACTGAAGGTCAAATATGTGCTTTTTTTATGTCACATTTATTTTACATTTGCTATCTATGAAATGCTGTTTTGTTCGAAAATAATGTTTGCAAAACTTTTTGTATACCTGCACAGTGATAATGTTTTCTTATTAAAATGTCAAATTAGTATTTTGACAGTATAAGGACCAGAGAGGGCAGATGTATCAGTATCTTGCCACAAAGAGGCACAGTTGTAGAGAAAAAAACAGACACTTTACTTTTTATCTGTGTTGTTGAAAATGAAATACTGTATTACAATTTCTCACAATGTAATTAGCTTTTTTTCTGTAGTAAACATTAGCATTAGTAAATTAAAGGTCATTCTTTTTGAGTTTTGTTGAACTATGTATTTTGCTTTATGTTTTATGTTCTTTGTTTTAGGCAAAATTTTCTGCTTTTCTAAACCTATATTTATAGATGTTAGCACTCCACATTGTAGATAGTTATCTAATTGTTTTTCACACTTGATTTATACTGTACTTTGCTGAATAAAAATATATACCCACAGTCTGTTGCTGCTTAATGGTATGAGACAATTGCACCACATAAATGCCATTAAACAAGTTACAACATGTTACCTTGGGCCATTTATTTCACACGTTGCATAGATCTGCAAAGTGTTTTGCTTTTTATTTTTTTAATCATCACTTAATATGATATTAAGATAGCAAAACTAGCACTGACAGGTCCTTTTCCACAAATGTAAGATAAGGTAAGCTATTAAAAGATAAACGCTACCTTTTGCTGTAACTTGCAGAACCCAAAGTGCTTAGATTGGCCATAGAACAAATGGACATGGGCACAGGTTAGTCTTTATTGAAGAGTTTTCTTTTACAAAGTACAATATAAGCCACATAATGCCAACGGTCACCAACAGGAAATTGGATCTAGCAAGGGAGGCATTACGCTGTTTAAACTAGAAACTGACACTAATTAAGGGGTTGGATAGGAAAATGAAGGGTGAAGTGTGGAATATGGAACAAGGGATAGGGATACAGGTAAAGGTGGACAAAAAAAATAGGTGGTTAGGAGTGATAGAGATGTAGAATGGAAAATCACCAAGAGTTTTATACAGTGCTGGTACCATATGATTATATCTTAGTCTTGCTTGATTCTATTTTGTTCTTAGTTTGAAGAGAGTAGTAGTTAAAACCCCTGCTAAGTTGGAGAGATTTCCTTTTCTCTTCAAGTCCCGCAGACATAACAGGAAGTGACAGGAAATCTCTCCAAAGTAAATAAACATCAACCATTAAACAGGTGTCCTCCTTGGAATATTTCCTCTCATCCCCTGGTCCAATGATGACTGTAAAATGTTTGATTTTCTGTTATGATAATGGTCACCAGAGTCACAAACAGAGATGAGAAACCCACACAGAAAAAAATTACAGAGGATTTAACTATTTGCTACTGAATCCAAAACAAAAAAAGTAATAATTGATTAAAGTGAAACCCAAAAAAATTTGCCTCAAGAAAAACCTTCATTAATCAATTTACACTCCTTGATATTCATTAACATAATCCTGTCTGTCGCCTTGGTTACATTCCGTACTTTCATCATACCTCCTTGAACATTTTAGTATACAAAGGAATAAAATGAGAATTAAGTAAATAAAATAAAAATTGCACTCACTCACATTGCACTCACAGATTTTTGTGCTATGTAAATGAGAAATAATAGGCAGAAAATATTTTAGGCTATTAAAAATCTATTGCATAGTTACCTCTGATTAATCTAGATAACACTTTGTACAATTACCAGTATTTGCTACGTACATACAAGAAATTAAATGATACATGTATGTAAACACATGATATGTGTAAAAAGGTAGCTACTGAAAAAAAAAGATTTTTTTAAACAATGTCCTATTGAAATTATATAATGTATCAAAACAGCACTATTGACAATGTAGCTATCTCAAATCAGATTCAATCAGGCTTATAGTGATCTTCTCAGCTGTGACATGATGGGGAAAGTAGGATTTCCTGACAGACTCCATGGCAGCATACGTGTGGGGTTAGCCCCGCCTCCATAATTACCCTATAGGACCCCTCTCCCATAAATCTTTGCTTGATGCCAGCAGCCGTGTTCCTTTTTTGTCCTCCTCCGTAGGACCGAATAGACGGTTCTCTGAAGAGTCCCCCACAGTCAGGAATCGGTGAAGCGGCCAGAGGAATTACGTCCCTCCGATAGGCCCTAGCTGAGAGCAGGGTATGGAGTGTATAAAGCAGAGTAGCGCTGAAGTCGGAGCCCTGGGGAGTAGCTGAAAAGTGCGCCTGGCCAGAAAGCCTAGCTGTGAGCAGGTGGCCCTATCTGCTAAAGACCGGTGCGTGTATACTGTCCTGGACTAAGAAACAAGCCTGGTGTGATCATCCTACATGGCCCGGTCCGATCCGATTGTGGAAGCAGGATTGAAGTTGCCGTGTGCGGTGATGTATACTTTTATATTACCCATTCCATAGCAGCAGTGTGTGTATTTTCTGTTTGTCTGTTTTCCTCTCTGGCTAGTGTCTTCCAGCCTATGGCAGCCGGAGCACATGGGTGTTCCAAGCTGCTGCTCTTTCTTCCGGCCTTGTGTCCCTGGGTTGCTTCTGCTCAGGGACGCAGCGCATGGGCGCTGTGGATAGCAGTGGTGACATTACAGCGGAGAAATTCATTCTGTGGTCAGTACTGCTGATATATGGATTTCTCTGTGGGCAGCTGCAGCAGTTCCCAAAGTGCTGTATGCAATCATCACAGGGGATGGTCTGCATTGTTTGCTGTCTGTGTGATTCTGGCATGATTGATCACCTGGGCAGGTTGTCAGTCTTTCTGGGCAGTTTCACACTGGGGAAGTATCACTGCCCCCCGTGTGGCCAGCCCTGGGATAGCAGGTATGAGAGGGGGGGTTTAACCCTTCCTCTCCTTGCTGTCCGGGTACTCTTTTTGCTGATTTTACTACATTTTCCTTTCTATCCTAGTTTGCTTTTGTGAGTCCTTCTAGGTCAGGTTGATATTACACGGCACGACACGATAAACACCTCATTAGGTCACAACTTTTTTTTTTTTACAGTTGTATTTGTCATAGGTCACTGTCAAGGTCCAGCCTTCACAGCAGAAGCTCTGAATCCTCCTCTACGCACCCACCGCCATGTCAGCCGCTCCAAGGAGGGAGCCTGCTGAGGATGCGGGACGCTGGTCCCAGAGGGCAAATCTCTATGTGAGCTATGCTAAGCCAGGCGGCGGTGTGTTCCAGCAGATGGTATCCCTAGTGAGGCACGTGGTGTAAATTCTCTCAGAGTGAGATGCAAGCCACACACAAAGCCCAACAGCCATTGCGGCATGTTCTCCCACTAGGATGACCAGAAAGAACTGGAGCTGTCCCAACCAAGGTAAAGTCTCCTGCAAGGTAAGAGGAAGTTATGTGGGCACCTTTTGGCTCCATTTCCACTGGTGCGACTTGGAAATGCGACTTTAATGTGGTCGCATGGTGGGTCACAGCCCATTGATTTCAATGGCACCCATTCCAATCTATGCAACTTGGAATCGCAGCAACTTTGAGCGGGGTTCCTGTGCTACTCTGATGCGACTTAATGCAACTTGATCCTGCTCTGCAAATAAAGCTGGCTCATCTCTGAGGATAGCGGCCACAGTGCATCACAAACTCATTCCCAGGCATCAGAGACTATCATTAGCACCCCAGCAGCTATTGCTACAGCATTGGCCAGAACTTCTGTCCAGCATACATTCCTTGTGCCTGTTCCCATGACTGTATCTAGCTTGATCCATGGGCTGTAAAGTTGGATTGGTGCTGCACTCAGTCAGATCGAGGTCACACTCTGAATCGTGCGACTTGGGGGCCACAATGGTGAAACGTAGCCATAGAGTGTTCTAAATTTTCCATTCTGAACAGAACTAAGGGACATCATTGGATAAGGGAAGTAAGGTCGTGAGACAAACCTCCCTGCTCTGCAAATGGCCAAGCTCTATCCATTCATAGATAAGGATATGAAGCATTTTTTAAGGCTGCCTCTCTAAATTTCTGAGGCCTTGATGAGGCGAGCAAGCATGTCGCTCTTCCTTGGAAGATGCAGTGAATAGCCCAAGTGTCTGCCCGGGCTCCTGTGGCCATATCGAAAGGATGAAAATGTGAATGGAGAATGTGGACGCAGTATTCAGGAGCGTTTTCTGAAACTCTGTAGCTCAGAAGCCTGAGCTGGTGTCAATTTTCATAATGAGGCTCCAAATGACATCAGCCGCATAGTGGCACGGTTTTTTGCTCTTGTCATTTACGGCAAAGTGTGTGCTATGGCTGGGGCCTGGGCTTGCTGATTCCGCCTCTAAGAGGCATAGTGTAGCATTCCTGTTAGGGAGCTTCATCTTTTGGCAAGCTGGATAGCACCGTAACCAGGGCCACAGTTGGCAAGTTGAGGTCCTACCTTAGGACCAGCACTGGCTAGGCCACAAGGGGAAAGTCTAGAGAAAAGTGCAGAGCATGCGAGGGTTGCATGTTTTTACAGTCCAGGAAGGGACTTTAGGAAGAGCTGATGAAAAGACCAGATATCCCTCTTAGAAGTATGCTAAAGCTTGAACTCTGGGTGCCACGAAGCTACTGAGTTGGGCTTCAGACTTTGGACGTCAAAGTATTTGTTTTTTCGGGACATGCATGGTCCATCAGAAGTCCTCCCTTTTTTCTCTGAGTAATTTCCATGTTTTTTTTTCCTCACACTGAGGTAAAGAAAGCGTATACTCATGCCTTACTGGAGTCGCAAAGTGCTGCTGTGCCAGTCTCTGAATGAGAGAGTTTACAGGGCAGGTGCTTGCCCCTCTTATGGTCATGAAGTGGAGCAGCTTGTGGAGGCCGGTTTTAGACCTTGCACACTTGAGAATCTTCAGCAAAGGAGAAGTTCAATAGACTTAAGATTCTTACCTTCATGTGCCCATTGTAGAAGACTTCCGCAAGTTCCTTCGGTTCACTGTAGGTCAAGACCATCTCCAGCTCCAGCCATTCGGGCTTTCAACATCACCCTGTGTGTTTTCTCAGGGTTGTATTGTCTGTTAGTCTTATCAAAACAAGGGGCATACGCCGACCTAGTTGCGTGGAGGTCCTTGTCCTACCTCAAGACAGAGGGCAGCTGCTGGTGCCCAGAGCTTTTCTATGCTCCACAAATTCAGCTGGCTGCCGAATCTGGCAGGGAGACACCTAGAGCCCACTCGGTCTCTTGTGGGCCTCAGGACTCAATATGATCTGGGGAATCATTGCCTTGGCTTTGGATCCCAATGTTCTGGATCTGAATACTCCTGGCCCGTCTTCTTCCCAACGGCACGCCAATCATCTAAATTCATTGGCACTATAGTGTCTACCTATCCAAGGATCAAGTGGAAGCTGGAGAAGGTAGCCTTCTGCGAGGGGTTTCTCCAGCAGTGGAAGCCAGGAAGCAGGCCTTTCACCATATAATGTAGGGAGCGTCAGTGTTAAGTTAATCCACTACGGCAGTTTCTTACGTTAGACAGCCTGGGGACTCACAGCCTGTTCTCTATTACAGAAAGCCGACAAATTATGTCTTGGGCTCAGAACAATGAAGCCTACAGCTCAAGCAGCGTATATTCAAAGTCCAAAAAGTTCTAACGGTGTTCTGTCCAGAATCCACAACGAATGGTCTACATGTGGAGGTTTTCAGGTGTAGATCTCCTGATTAATCATTGGGAATGCAGTAGGACCTATGCATTTCTTCCAATCCTGGTCAACCTCGGGTTTTGTTCAAAAATTCCGAACAGAGGCTGTGGTGTTAGTGGCAGTGATGACTTATCGACCAATGGTTCCCCTTGCTAGCACAGTAAAGCTTCCGGAACCCATTACACCTTCTCCTCAGGCCAGGCCTTTTGTCAGTGAGAACAATTCTACATCCATGTCCAGAATGGTTGCGTCAGATGGCCTGGTTCTCAAGATTGGAGGTCCCCGGTTGCTCTTCCAGAGTCATCTCCACTCACTTGAATACTAGAAGAATGAACGCAGACAAAGTTGACAGGAGAATCTGGTCAAAGTTGTTCAATACCTGTCTGCTGCTGACAGATCATGTAGTGATCTAGCAGTTTTGAATATTTCTCCAGTCAGATTTGATTCTGGCTCTAACGGTCAGCTCCCTTGGAGCCCAAGTGTCAGCCTTATTGGTCTTCACAGGTTTTTTTTTTGTTGGTCTAGGCATCTTCCTGTCCAACAATTCATCAAGGAAGCAGCTAGGCTCAGACCTTGGTCAAGATCACCTTTTCCCGGCTATCACATTGGCATAAGAAGCCTCAGAGATTAGTTTACTGATCTTGGAGAACTTTCTTATGTTCTTCCAATTGAGCGGTGCTGTTACCTCTGCTTGACTCAATCCCCTAGGGTGTATCAATCTTAGTGGGAGCCAAGAAAGTGTTCTGCCATCCTTAGAGTTCTAACTTGCGTGGGTGATGGCACAATGTGGCTTAGTTGGTTAAAGCACATGTACAGTAAACAGGGATTCATGATTTGACTTCCAGCAGTGCTTTCCTTTAATTTTAGGAATCCCTCAGAAATTGTAAAGTCATATCTACAAGCATAGCTTCCTTCAGCCTTCAGAATGCCTGTTCATCCTTTTTGCCAGAAAGGACAGAGGAACGTGCCCCATTTAGGGTGACTGTGGCACGGATTGTTATGGATGTTATGTTTCTTTAAATGCATCTCTATGGTGCATCTGTGTTGTACTTATTTCCTGTGTGGTGTTTCCTGCTCCTGCTGGTTATTCAATGGACATGGCTTCTGTAAAGTAATGGCTTGTGCTGTCTTTCCTTTGCATTATATCAAGCAAAGGGTGCCTACGTCTTCCAACAGGCTAACAGAGCCAAGGGCTGGGCTCTTTTGGAGATAGTGTCTGCTCACCCGACCTGGAGCTGGTCTACATCTGGGCAGCTTTGCGTCGTGTAGCTCCCGGAGTAATTTGCAGGGCAGCTTCCTGGTTTTCTATCAACACGTCTATGTCCCATTACTGTGTTGGACCAGCTGCTCTATCTTCACGTCAGTTTTGGTTTACAAGTACCGTTGGTTGACGGTGTTAAGTAAACTTTCTTTGCTCAGCATTTCCCACCCGTGTGTGTAGCGAGTTATTTCCCACACGTATGCTGCCATGGAGTCTGTCAGGAAAACGGAAAATTTATATCAAATACTTACCGTAATTTTCCTTTCCTGATAGACTCCATGGCAGCAGGAGTCCCCTCCCAATGCCTGGAGTAGGCTAGTCACGGAACACGGCCGCTGGCATGGAGCAAAGATTTATGGGAGAGGGGTCCTATAGGGTAATTATGGCTAACCCCACACGTATGCTGCCATGGAGTCTATCAGGAAAGGAAAATTACGGTAAGTATTTGATATATATTTTCGGTTATGTCAGCTATATATCCCTGCATTAACATTTAGGGGAGAACAACATTATAAGATATATTAAATAAACCAACACAAACTTTGCAGTGCCTTGAAAAAGTATTCATACCCCTTGAAATTTCCCACATTTTGTCATGTTACAATGAAAAATATAAATGTATTTTATTTGGATTTTAAGTCATAGACCAACACAATGTGGCACATAGTTGTGAAGTGGAGGGAAAATTATAGTTTTCAAAATTTTTTACAAATATGCGAAAAGTATGGCATGCATTTGTATTCAGCCCCCTTTACTCTGATACCCCTAACTAAAATCTAGTGGAACCAATTGCCTTCAGAAGTCACCTAATTAGTAAATAGAGTCCACCTATGTGTAATTTAATCTCAGTATAAATACAGCTGTTCTGTGAAGCCCTCAGAGGTTTGTTAGAGAACCTTAGTGAACAATCAGCATCACCCTGAACACACCATCCTCGCCGTGAAACATGGTGGTGGCAGCATCATGTTATGGGGATGCTTTTCTTCAGCAGGGACAGGGAAGCTGGTCAGAGTTGATGGGAAGATGGATGGAGCCAAATACAGGGTAATCTTAGAAGAAAACCTGTTAGAGTTTGCAAAAGACTTGAGCCTGGGGTGGAGGTTCACCTCCTTCCAGCAGGACAACGACCCTAAGCACACAGCCAGAGCTACAATGGAATTGTTTAGATCAAAGCATATTCATGTGTTAGAATGGCCCAGTCAAAGTCCAGACCTAAATCCAATTGAGAATCTGCGGCAAGGTTTGAAAATTGCTATTCACAGACGTTCTCCATCCAATCTGACAGAGCTTGAGCTATTTTATAAAGAAGAATGGGCAAAAATGTCACTCTCTAGATGTACAAAGCTGGTAGAGACATCCACAAAAAGACTTGCACCTGTAATTGCAGTGAAAGATGGTTCTACAAAGTATTGACTCGGGGGGGGGGGGGAGGGGCTGAATACAAATGCACATCAAACTTTTCACATATTTATTTGTAAAAAATTTTGAAAACCATTTAGCATTTTCCTTCCACTTCACAATTATGTGCCACTTTGTGTTGATCTATCACATAAAATCCCAATAAAATACATTTTACGATTTTGGTTGTAACATGACAAAATGTGGAAAATTTCAAGGGGTTTCAATACTTTTTCAAGGCACTGTAGTTAACCAGGGCAGCCAGTTAGTAATTATCTATGATCTAATTGCATTGAACTGAAATCTTGATACTGTAGCTATTTGACCTTTATGCGTTGCTTCATTTAAATAAACCCAATATATATGTATTGTATATGCATCTGGAAAGGAAACCACCCTTAATAGTTCATCAAGCTTCACTGGATTTATTTAGCACAGCTAGAAGCACGAGTTAAACCAACAAAGGCTTATTTCACAGAATGGCTTTTTGCTTTTTTTGCTTCAAATGTATCTGGGGGTTGTGTTTCGGCGTTATGCATCAGCGTTTTTGAGCGTTAGTGAGCGTCGGCGTCAATAGGCGTTTTTTTAAAAAAATCATCCCTCTGCTATTTTTCAACCTAAAAACACCGGCGTCAAAAAACGCCGGAAAAAGCCGGTATAATAATAGGTGGCGTTTGTTGGCGTTTGTTGGCATATTGTGGCGTCTGCGTCAAAAAATGCCAAAACGTTACAGCCTCATAACGCGATGGCTGTGGGTTCTACTTTCAGCTCACTAACGCCGATGCCATCTACAGCTCAAAAACGCCAACGTTTTTATGGGGCCATTGACTAAAATGGAGAGCTGCAAAAAACGCCAGAAAACGCCGGCATCAAAAAACGTCCGTGTGTATGAGGCTTAAAAAGCTCATAATGTGAGCTGCATTTCGTAATTTCAATTGCCGCTTCATGAATGTTAATTGTGAATTATGATTGGCAGTTTACATGCCTGAACACTTCTGGGTCGGTCCAGGGTTCCCGAACATGCGTGTTTGTACTTTTGAATTTTGTGTGTCGGATTTCTGTACACACAATCCGAAAATCGGATGTGGCCTTGTTGATAGACAAAAATTTACTAGTCTGCGCATCCAGCTTTTGTCTGACGAAAAAAGCTAATGAGCTGTCGAAAGGAGCATACAAACAGTAAGAATTTCGGATGACAGGCTGTCGAAAGAGAATTCCCGTCTGATTTTTGCATCGTGTGTATGGGCCTTTAGCTGTAGTTTCTCAAACACCTTTATTTTTACTCTTGTAAAGGAACTTGTCTCTACTGAAAAAGAAGTATCCCAAAGTTACTATGAAAGCTTATCACTTCAACATGAGATGCTTAAGCTAGAAATATTCAGGTGAATAAGTAATTGGGAAAAATGGGGTGATGTTTTAATGGAAGTTATTCTAAAAGGAGTTTAAAATGCCAAACAGTATACTTAAAAACACTTTAATAAGCCTAATGCAGCCTTTCAGGCAACTCGTATGTCTTACTGTGGAGTTTAGATATGAACATTACTGAAACATCAGTGCTCTAAGAAAGTAAATTTCCATTCAGCACTTCTTTTTGTGCACCATATTTCACTGGTATATTTCTAAATATTTGTATATTAGGCATATTTATTGTCCTATAGAATGGATGAGGGGACAAGATGCTTCTCAGGATGGAGCTGTGCACTTGATACTTGAATGGATTACAGAGCATTTGTAACCATTGACTTTTAAATTTCACATGCCCTTTAGTTTAAATCTTCAGGTTCACTTTAAAGCAGGTCGGCAGCATCTCAAAATGCAACTGTCAATGGATTCTGGATGACCTCAGAAGCATATTAAACTGATGCCATCCACACAAGCCCAAGCCTATCGAAAAAGGCCCTTTTGCAGTTTTTTGCCATGTTCCTTCAGATCTCAGACTGCCTTTTGAGTCCACATCTGATCCAGTTATTAAGGGGTTTTTGTATATCTATAGAATTGTATGTGATTGAAAAGCATCTTGAAACAAACAAAAGCTTGTCAACACAGCCCCAAATCAGTTATGCACAGCAACTAAAAAGAAATGTATTAGCTTCTAAATAAATCTTATACACAAAATGGAATAATAATGACTTTTTTGCTATTTATTGTCACTTACTTACTAATAATCTTTGAATAATGAATGGCAATTCTTCTTTTTCATTATTAAAGAACAATGTATTGTTGCCACAGAAACAGAGAATAAACAGCATTTCGAAAACCTCTGAGTTCAAGGACCAGTTGAATTGTATTTTCATTTTGAACATGCACACTATACAGTATAGCTTATCTCTATTATTTTTTTTCTATTTATTATTATTAAAGGAAGACCGGAGGCCAGTGACACTGATTCAATGTTTTGAGCTGATGCAGTTTGATTTCACAAAGAGGATGCTGTTGCTAGGCATAGCTGCAGCTTGCTTCAAGACTTATATCCAACAAAAAAAGTATTAAAGTTGCCAGTAGAGTTGAACGGACACCTGGATGTTCGGGTTCAGCGGGTCCGGCCGAACTTCGCGAAAAAGTTCAGGTTCAGTACCGAACTTGACCCGAACTTTACCCCGGACCCCGAACCCCATTGAAGTCAATGGGGACCCGAATTTTTCGGCACAAAAATGGCTGTAAAAAAGTCCTGGCAAGTGCTAGAGGGCTGCAAAAGGAAGTAAAATGGGGCTAAGAGTAGGACAAGTGCCCTACAAAAAAATGGGGATAGGGAAAAAAAACGTAAAATCAAATTTAAAAATAAATATGGGAAGGGGGTGGATGTGGAGTAGGAGCCTAGAGGTTGACTAGGCCATGACCGTGGCAGTGTAGGTGGAAGTGGCAGTGGTGGAGGAGGAGGTAGCCAACACTTTTTGTTGTTTGTTTGCTTTTTTTTCTAATTGGGGTAGCCCCCAAAATATTGAGGCATATTCAAAAAAACAAGTATACCAATGGCTGTGTGAGGCCGGTCTAAATATCTATTCTGCACAAGGTACAGACAAGTCTTGTGGGATCCATGCCTGGTTCATTTTAATAAACGTTAGCTTGTCCACGTTGGCTGTGGACAAACGGCTGCGCTTGTCTGTGATAACGCCCCTGCCGTGCTAAACACACGTTCAGATAATACACTGGCTGCAGGGCAGGCCAGCACCTCCAAGGCATAAAGGGCAAGCTCAAGCCATGTGCCCAATTTGGAGACCCAGAAGTTGAATGGGGCAGACCCATCAGTCAGTACGTGTAGGCGTGTGCACACATACTGTTCCACCATGTTGCTGAAATGCTGCCTCCTGCTAAGACCTTACCTATCAGCTGGTGGTGCTGTTTGTTGTGGTGGGCTGCTGACAAAGCTTTACCACATTTCGGCCATGCTAACCCTGCCTTCTGAGATGAGATGCTGGCGGTGCCACAGCTGCGTTGGCGGCCTCTTCCTCCTCCTCCTCTGCCTTCACCTTGTGCTTCCACTGAGCCCCCGGTGTCATTTGGGAATGCCCTCAGCAGCGCATCTACCAGTGTGCGCTTGTAGTTGCGCATCTTCCTCTCACGCTCCAGTGAGAGAATTAAGGACGACACATTGTCCTTGTAACGGGGATCCAGCAGGGTGGCCACCCAGTAATCAGTACAATGGGGGCAACTCGGCTGGCGTTGCGCAGGCACTGTAGCATGTAGTCGGCCATGTGTGCCAGGCTGCCCAGAGGCAAAGACAAGCTGTCCTCTGTGGGAGGTGTATCATCTGTGTCCTCCATATCCCCCAGCCTTGCTCCAGTGATGACCACGAGCTGCGTTGGGTGCCACCCTGCTGCGGTTCCTCCTGCTCCTCCTGATCTTCCTCATCCTCCACATCCTCCAGAACTGTGCCCTGGCTTGAATATTTTTTACCTGGCCTATGCTGGTTCAGGAACCCACCCTCCAAGCCACTTGTGAATGACTGGCCTGATAACGTGGAAATGACCCCTCTTCCTCCTCCTCCTCCTCCAGTGCCACATCCTCTTGCATCATCGCCCGAAGTGTTTTTCAAGGAGACATAGAAGTGGGATAGTAATGCTGAGAACAGCGTCATCGGCACTGGCCATGTTGGTGGAGTACTCGAAACACCGCAATACGGTACACAGGTCTCGCATGGAGGCCCACTCATTGGTGGTGAAGTGTTGCTGTTCCGCAGAGCGACTGACCCGTGCGTGCTGCAGCTGAAACTCCACTATTGCCTGCTGCTGCTCGCACAGTCTCTCCAGCATGTGCAAGGTGGAGTTCCACCTTGTGGGCACGTCACATAAGAGGCGGTGAGCAGGAAGGCCGAAGTTCCGCTGCAGCGCAGACAGGCGAGCAGCAGCAGGGTGAGAACACCCAAAGCGTGCACAGACGGCCCGCATTTTCTGCAGCAGCTCTGACATATCCGGGTAGTTTTTTAGAAATTTCTGTACCACCAAATTCAGCACATGCGCCAGGCAAGGGATGTGCGTCAAACCAGCTTACCCTATAGGAGTAGGCGATGATTTTAAAACAATAATCAGTCCCTTACAGCAACAGCAGGAACCTGACCCTATAGGAGTAGGCGATGATTTTAGAACAATAATCTGTCCCTTACAGCAACAGCAGGAACCTGACCCTATAGGAGTAGGCGATGATTTTAGAACAATAATCTGTGCCTTTCAGCAACAGCAGGAACCTGACCCTATAGGAGTAGGCGATGATTTTAGAACAATAATCTGTCCCTTACAGCAACAGCAGGAACTTTACCCTATAGGAGTAGGCGATGATTTTAGAACAATAATCTGTCCCTTACAGCACCAGCAGGAACCTCTCCCTTTAGAACTAGGAGAGGATTATAGAACAATAATCCGTCCCTCACAGCACCAGCAGGAACCTGACCCTATAGGAGTAGGTGATGATTTTAGAACAATAATCTGTTCTTTACAGCAACAGCAGGAACCTGACCCTATAGGAGTAGGTGATGATTTTAGAACAATAATCTGTCCTTTACAGCAACAGCAGGAACGTGACCCTATAGGAGTAGGCGATGATTTTAGAACAATAATCTGTCCCTTACAGCAACAGCAGGAACCTTACCCTATAGGAGTAGGCGATGATTTTAGAACAATAATCTGTCCCTTACAGCAACAGCAGGAACCTGACCCTATAGGAGTAGGCAATGATTTTGAACAATAATCTGTCCCTTACAGCAACAGCAGGAAACTCTCCCTTTAGAACTAGGAGATGATTATAGAACAATAATCTGTCCCTTACAGGAGCAGCAGGAACCTCTTCCTATAGAACTAGGAGATGATTTTAGAACAATAATCTGTCCCTTACAGCACCAGCAGGAACCTCTCCCTTTAGAACTAGGAGATGGTTATAGAACAATAATCTGTCCCTACAGCACCAGCAGGAACCTCTCCCTTTAGAACTAGGAGATGATTATAGAACAATAATCTGTCCCTTACAGCACCAGCAGGAACCTTACTCTATAGGAGTAGGCAATGATTTTAAAACAATAATCTGTCCCTTACAGCAACAGCAGGAACCTGACCCTATAGGAGTAGGCGATGATTTTAGAACAATAATCTGTCCCTTACAGCAACAGCAGGAACCTGACCCTATAGGAGTAGGTGATGATTTTAGAACAATAATCTGTCCCTTACAGCAACAGCAGGAACCTGACCCTATAGAAGTAGGCGATGATTTTAGAACAATAATCTGTCCCTTACAGCACCAGCAGGAACCTCTCCCTTTAGAACTAGAAGATGATTATAGAACAATAATCCGTCCTTTACAGCACCAGCAGGAACCTGATCCTATAGGAGTAGGCGATGATTTTAGAACAATAATCTGTCCCTTACAGCAACAACAGGAACCTGACCCTATAGGAGTAGGCGATGATTTTAGAACAATAATCTGTCCCTTACAGCAGCAACAGGAACCTGACCCTATAGGAGTAGGCAATGATTTTAGAACAATAATCTGTCCCTTACAGCAACAGCAGGAATCTGACCCTATAGAACTAGGAGATGATTTTAGAACAATAATCTGTCCCTCAAAGCAGTAGACTCTACCTAGTCCAGAATCAGATCGTTCTGTAATGCAGGATGAGATCTGCAATCTGTCCCTCAAAGCAGTAGACGCTACCTAGTCCAGAATCAGATCGTTCTATAATGCAGGATGAGATCTGCAATCTGTCCCTCAAAGCAGTAGTAGTAATCTCTACCTAGTCCAGAATCAGATCGTTCAGCAATGCAGGATGTGATGTTATCAATATCTGCAATATGTCCCTCACAGCGCCGGCAGCATCCTCTCCCTAGACTAGCCTGAGAGCATGTGACATGCAGCACTACGTGACTCCAGCTTATACAGAGGCTGGGTCACATGATGCACTGGCCAATCACAGCCATGCCATTAGTAGGCATGGCTGTGATGGCTTCTAAAGGCAAACCAGTGAAACGCTTGTTGATTGGCTGCCCTGCAGCTATTAAACATGCGTGATCAAATACCCGAACCCAGAACCCAAACTTTTTTTCAAATGTCCAGGTTCGGGTCTGGGTCACGGACACCCCAAAGTTCCCGTACGGACCCAAACTTTACAGTTCGGGTTCGCTCAACTCTAGTTGCCAGCAAATGTATATGAAAATTACAGAACTTGAAATATCTTCAAATACCCTAAAAAAAGGTATACGCATCTATATGGCTGCAGCATCGGTTCGATGCTGTAGCCATCCTCCACCGGCAGCCAGAGAATTAAGCGATCACATGAACCCTGACTGCTCAGTTCTCAGTCTTCATTGTGGAAGGATTGGTGACTTTCAGTCACCAGCTCTCTGCCCTTCAGCACTCTCTTGAGCACCTGGCTGTGAATGGGTAGGAGCGGCTGGCTCAGGCTCTCAGCGGTGTAATGAGAGGCTGAGCCAGCTGTAGGTTAGGCTCTGTGACACACTGTCAGCTGATTCTGGGTCACAGGAGTGCAAATGTAAGTGCACATCTATGACCCACAAGAGAAGTATGACCAAACAAGTTTCAAACAAAGTCAAGACATCATTAGAAGTATTGTAAATAAGCAAAATCAAATGTAAAATCAAAGGCTATGGCATTAAAAACAGAAAATTACCCATTTAGCCTTTCATTTTTAACCCTTATGCATTACCTTCATTAAGGGGAAAACCTTTCACTTTCAGTGCTGCTCCGCCAACATTCACAGGAGTCTTTGAGAGCAGCGGGTAACATTGTCTCCTCCTGCTGTCAGTCAAAACCTGTAAGGAGATGTGGCAGAGCCACGCTGTGTGTGTCTATGGATGCACACAGCTTGGCTTGGGCACGCACCTGCACATCTGCCTCTCAGGAGCTAAGGGGGCACTCAGTTGCTAAGGGGGCACTCGGAAAAGAGGAGGAGTGGACAGCACTTACATGAGACTCCAGAAGAGGTGAGGGTCCGCTGTGTGCAATATCATTGCACAAAGCAGGTAAGTATAACATTTTTGTTATTTTAATGAACAATAAAAAAGATTTACAACCACCTTAAACTAATTTTTTTTTTCCATAAAAACTTTATTGATTTAATGAAACTGTGTACAGAAACGGTCAGCCACCAACAGTAACATAATCACATCTGTGTTGAGGAAGATATAAAACAAAGCATGGATAAATGCACACTTCAGCTACAGTTCAAGTTCTGAGTTTGAGAGCAGAAATTACAACTGAGGGGAACCAGTGTGTACTTTACTATTAGGGCGAGCGTATATTCAGGGTTTGGGCAGCAGGCAAAATGAGACGGAGGGGGGAGGGGTGGGGGAGGGGTGGCAAGAGTGCCTAGTGCTGGGTTTGGGGGAAAGATAGGAGGTAAGTCCTGTGATTAACTCAAGAGGTCTGCGATGTCTGGCTGCTTCATGATCCAGTGACCATTGTGGGATATCAGGGTATGATTGGGGAAAGTCTATATGTGGACTGCTCGATATTCATCGGTCGTCTGGAAGTGGGACCAGCAAGACCACGTCTTTCGGAATTTGTCCGAGTTATCCAGGGAGGAAGCGATCAGCTCCTCCATGTCCCTAACTCTGTTTAGCTGAGCTTTAAACTAATTTTTATATTTTATACTAGATTTAGCAGGGTTCTAAAGGTTGCTCTGGGTAGACCAGCAACATGATATAATTGCATGCTGTGCGATTTTCATTTCATGAGTGACTGTGTGCACTGGATCAGGGAAAGTAGCTTGTAAAACTTGTGTACATCTCTTCCAGAATTAGATCCTGGGCCATTTGAATAAAAATTAAGTATTTATTCAGGTGAAATTATATAATGACAGGGTGTCAAGATGTTCATAATGAAAATTGGAGCCACTCAGTTAGTAGGATATGTTCCCTGACTTAGCCCAGATGCAAAAATACCAGGTTTGTCTCAAGTACACCTGTAAAGTAAAATACAATGATGGAAATGTTGAGTTACCATTGCTGACTTGGGCTGACCTGGGAAACTTCTTCTCTTCTAGCGAGAGATAGACAAAGCGTTGGCTTATCTCTCTCTTGGGGTCTGAAGTTTAACTTAACTCGTTAACGAAGAGAGACAGTATATGTCAAGCAAGGCCTCTAGTGTAGTGGGAAAGGTACCTCTACATTTCCTATGAGGAACTTGGTAGCCAATAAGGTCATCGGTCTCTGCGGTCTGGGAGGGCCAAGGCGAGACGTGGCTTGCACCTAATGTCTCGGTCCCCACCTCCCGTCTCAGGGACCCCTTTAGAGTGTGGGGGGGGGAGGGGGGAGTAAAGTGTGGTGAGAGAAAGAGAGAATAGAGAGAAGCCAAGTTAGAATGTTAGAGCAGCAATAAGAGGGTTATGACCACTGCGATTTAGGGCTGGTAATTCCATCGTCTGATAGGTAAGGCCTGGTTTCTGTAACCCTGTAACTTCAAGACAACAAGATGTCTTGGTAAGATTGGGAGTGTACAAATTGCAGCCATGGGTCCCAGGTAGTAGTATATGTGTCAATTTGATTGTTCGATATGTGAATCAGTTCCTCTAGTTCACTTATGCGTTTAAGTTTGGTTACACATTCCTTCAGAGAGGGAGGCTTAGTGGATTTCCAGTGGATAGGTATGCAAAGACGAGCAGTTTTAATCATGGGGACAGCTATGGATTTGCGATACTTTTTTCCTGGAATGTCACACAGATGCAGAAGAAATTGGGATGGAGAGAATTCCAGTGGTAAGCAGGATATTTCACTTGTAAGGGAATGGACCTTTCGCGAGAAGGGCTGAATAACAGGGCAAGACCACCAGATGTGGAGAGGGGAGCCCACATGCTTCAGGCGTTTCATACCATCTGGTGAAAATTTTATATCCATTCACTTGGATGTTCACATTTAATGAGCTTTTGTTGATAAGAAGGTGGACCCGACCCTAGGCAGCTTCATCTAGCTCTTTCTCAAGTATTTCCTCCCAGTACTGGTGAGGGGCGTGCATGACCGAACTGACTCCCCGAAACAGGCCAGAGTAGATCACCGATATAACGTGGCTCTGCGGAAAAGTGCTTGCACATAGTGATTCAAATAGCGTCATAGATTGTGAGTAGTTCCCACGGAGTGCAGGGTGATCCAGAAAATGTTTGTTCTGGAAGTACAACCAGACTGGGAATTTGGATGTTTTGGACTGTTCCGCTAGGGCATTGTCTCAAATGAATTTACCTCTGTAAAAAAATTGTCTAGCTTGGATTCGGTCATGCGGCCATTAATCCTTTAAGAGACTTCCCGACAAACCTGGTGGGAAGTCCGGATAACCTCCCAAAGGAGTAATGGGGCTTACTTTTTTAGAAACAGCGTAGTGTTTACATGCCTTTTAGAAAGTGTGTAGTGTCGGGCCTATGAGTGGGTGAGAGAGAAGCTCTGCTGGCATATGTTTTCTAGGGAGCCAAGGTACATCTCTCAGTCTTGGTTCTGAGAGTAGGTGTTCCATCCGCACCCATTTCTTACAGTGGTAGTGGACATTCCAGTTCACTACCCTGGCTAAGTGGGTGGCTATATAATAGAGGTAGAAAACAGGCAGACTGATACCTCCCCTCGCCTTAGGCAAAACCAATTTCTCTCAACGAATCCGAGGGCACTTACGCCCTAAACACTATTAATATGTCACTTCAGCCATTAGAGAGGTTCTGATAGTAGATGGCATGCAGGCTACAAACCTGCATAGTGTGTTACAATGTCCCATTCAGTCAGAACCTGCATATTTGAATATAATCAGTTTGAGGTCAGGACTCAGTGCAGGCAAGTCAAGTTCCTTCACCCCAAACTCGCTCATCCCTATCTTTATGGACCTTGCTTTGTGCACTGGTCCAAACCATTTGGTGGAGGGGGGATTATGGTTTGGGGTTGTTTTTCAGGGGTTGGGTTGGCCCCTTAGTTCCAGTGTAGGAATCTCTTAGGGCATCAGCATACGAAGACATTTTGGACAATTTCATGCTCCCAACTTTGTGGGAACAGTTTGGGGATGGCCCCTTCCTGTTTCAACATGACTGCGCACCAGTGCACAAACAAGGTCCATAAAGACATGGATGAGCGAGTTTGGGTGGAGGAACTTGACTGGCCTGCATGGAGTCATGACCTCAACCCAATAAAACACCTTTGGGATGAATTATAGCGGAGACTGCGAGCCAGGCCTTCTCGTCCAACATCAGTGCCTGACCTAAAAAATGAACTTCTGGAAGAATGGTCAAACATTCCCATAGACACACTCTTAAAGCTTGTGGACAGCCTTCACAGAAGAGTTGAAGCTGTTATAGCTGCAAAAGGTGGGCCAACGCAATATTGAACCTTACAGACTAAGACTGGGATGCCATGTCAAGAAAGGTCTCCTGTAAACCATGCATAATACAAAATATCCATCTTCATTCACCAGGAGAGGCCATCTGTAAGAAGGGTGTGTTGGTAGTTTAAAAGGCTGGGCCAACTCAATATTGAACCCTACGGATTAAGACTGGGATGCCATTAAAGATCATGTGCGTGTAAAGGCAGGTGTCCCAATACTTTTGATAATATAGCATATACAGGTATATACATTCAAAAGTTGATTATATTCAGATAAAGTGCCAAGCAATAAGTGCAAAGTTGATATTATCCAAATAAAGTGCTGAGTAGTGTTGAGCGAACCCGGACTGTAACGTTCGGGTCCGTACCGAACTTTCGGGTGTCCGGGGCACGGACCCGGACCCGGACATTTCAAAAATCGTTCGGGTTCGGTCCGGGGTTCTGCTATTTTACTCCACGTGTTGAGAAGCTGCAGGGCAGCCAATCAACAAGTGTTTCACTGGTTTGCCCTTAGAAGCCATCACAGCCATGCCTACTAATGGCATTGCTGTGATTGGCCAGTGCATCATGTGACCCAGCCTCTTTATAAGCTGGAGTCACAGTGCTGCAGTCACATGCTCCTTGGGTTAGTGTAGGGAAAGGTAGCTGACTGCGTGAGGGACAGATTTGAGACATTTTAAGACCTGATCCTGCATCCTGAGATAGATTACTTTACTACTGCTGTCTGTGCTGTTGCTCTGAGGACAGATAGC
>BLSH010115851.1:509225-538933 GCA_018402905.1 Glandirana rugosa
CTCTTAAAACTCTCATTAAAGGGTAACCAAACACGTCATACACCAAAATTCCCAAAGAGACTCACAGTTAACGGTAACCACGAGACTCTTTCACCTTAATTCAAGGGAAAGGGTAAACAACTACGTAAAGCTAAAAAACCTACACCAAAAGGGAACATACTCTAACAATTTCTACCTATACGGAAACTATAACCCTAAACCACGTAACATCTTAACGGTATACAAACCTCCTTACGTATCCAGACCATGTCCCACATTGAAATCTTTAACATCCTAAGATTACGACCTGTTCACATTTAAGACACCCTCCCATAACCCGGACTTTTTTTGAAAAGTCCGGGTCCGGGTCCGGGTCCCGGACACCCCAAAGTTCGGTACGGACCCGAACTTTACAGTCCGGGTTCGCTCAACTCTACTAATGATAGATTATACCCTCCCACAGAATTTACACTTGTCCAGCATTAGAATCCTACAATTTCTAAAGTTACACCCTGTACCAGACCTATGCATTCCTCCAAACATATGGCAATTCTACAATGCACCAAATCCCAATATCAAAGGCATATCCATCTTTAACAATCTCATACAAGGGAAAACCACATCCAAAAAATCGAAATGCATCAACAAATGGGAAAGGGAACTTAATTCCACTTTCTCAGAGCACCAATGGCAATTGACACTCAGAGAAACCCTTAAAACCACATACTGCACAAACCAATGGGAAATTACTCTCAAAATTCTCAATAGATGGCATTACACCCCACACAGGCTAATGAAAATGTTCCCAAACACATCCAAACTTTGTTGGCGAGACTGCGGACACACAGGAAACCTTCTACACACTTTCTGGGGATGCCCAATTTTAACCAGCTTTTGGAATCAAACATTCCAATTGATATCATCCCTCACAGGTATACTAACTCATCCTAAACCCAAACTTGCCTTACTCCACATTGGCATCGAAAAATTCCCCAAAATTTTTAGGTCAGTAGCTACTCATCTACTATTGGCTGCTCGCACCCTGGTCTTACAGAACTGGACAAACACCAAGTGTATTAATATCTCAGACCTGAAAATATTAATCAACAGAAATTATATTTTTGAACATTTATTAGCTATTAACTCCTCCTCGGGCTCCCACTTCCACCAAAACTGGAAAATTTGGACTGAACACTTTACGACCCTAACATCATAACCCAAAATATGCTTAAACTGTAAATGTATGTACTCTACATTGCCTCTTCTCTTTTCTCTATCTTATTTCCACCACATATATCTTCATATGTCACATGTATAAACACCATGACAATTTCTGTTGCAACATGTGTAGTGGGGTGCAGTTGCGGGGTGGTAAAGAACAGGGCTCATCTATGGGGATTTTACCTCCCCCAAACTGCAAATGTAAACAAGATCTTACTGGCTTGAGCCCCCTATAATAGTTGCCTTTTGGGGGATGTCGTGGGAGAAGATCATAGAGGGACTCTGTACAACAAAGGCAGAGAGGGATGGCAGGGACAGAGAGGGACACAGTATGACGAGGACAGAGAGGGATGCCAGGGACAGAGAGGGACACAGCACGACGAGGACAGAGAGGGATGCCGGGGACAGAGAGGGATGCAGTACGATACGGACAGAGAGGGATGCCAGGGACAGAGAGGGACACTGTGCAGACTGCTGGAGCTCCCACACTTGGACCAGTTGTGGTCCAGGGGGCCTCTCCATGTTATCCAAGTTTGATATTTTTATCGCCTATGGTTCGGGAGAATGGTGTCCCCAAACCGAGTGCCTCCCTCCCATAGACTCCAATGTTAAGTCCGAAATTCACCCGACAATTGCCGGTCACTTTGGGGACCGGTACGGCCGAACCATAGGTGCTGGAGTTACTAAACTTAGACCAGTTGTTACACAGGGGTCCCTCTCCATGTGACCCTAGTTTGGTATTTTTATCGGCTATGGTTCGGGTGAACGGTTTCCCAAAACCGGGTGTCCCCCTCCCATAGACTCCAATGTTAAGACCGAAATTCACCCAATTGCTGGTCAATGACTTGTCACTTTGGGGACCTGGTATGGCCAAACCATAGGTGCTGGAGGTCCCAAACCTGGATCAGTTGTT
The DNA here is from genome assembly GCA_018402905.1 of Glandirana rugosa. Taxonomy (NCBI): domain Eukaryota; kingdom Metazoa; phylum Chordata; class Amphibia; order Anura; family Ranidae; genus Glandirana; species Glandirana rugosa. Next base: position 511,339 of record BLSH010115851.1, read on the forward strand.
GCCCCTCTCTATGAGACCCAGGTGTCCATAGACTCTAATGTTAAAGACCACTAAAGTGTTTGTTGTAAGGGCCCCTTGAGACACTGGGGCTCCATACAACAGTACTGCCTCTACCCCCCTGATGGCGGCCCTAGAGATACCACCAAATTTAACACGCCTGCTCTCCATTCACACATGAAACCTTGTAACACTACCGAGTCACATGACACCGGGGAGGAAAAATGGCTAATTGGGACCAATTTGGACATTTTCACTTAGGGGTGTACTCACTTTTGTTGCCAGCGTTGTAGACATTAATGGCTGTGTGCTGAGTTATTTTGAGGGGACAGAAAATTTACACTGTTATACAAGCTGTACACTCACTACTTTACACTGTAGCAAAGTGTCATTTCTTCAGTGTTGTCACATGAAAAGATATAATAAAATATTTACAAAAATGTGAGGGGTGTACTCACTTTTGTGGGATACTGTGTATATATACACTTTGAGCACTTTATCATTATCAGTGTGGGAGCACTGTATTATTTGGAATATTTTGAATATCTTTGTATTAACTTGCAACACTTTTTTGGATTTATTTATGTTATGACAGAGTTAGGGATTAATTGAATATAGATACATTAGAAATTAAATAGTAGTAATAATGCAATTTTGTTTATCATTGAAAAGAAACTTCTTTCATTTCCACCATGGCAACACCTAGGAAGATTATTGACATAACAGATTATTGTAAACTGGGAACCAGAAGAAAAATGGAGCAGCATATGAAAGTTGATCATAATGAGGTGTGAATGAGGTGTGTAGGTGCAAAGGTATGAAATGTAGTTCACAGAGGATTTGTAACTGTTTAAAGAGAATTATTATATTAGTGATACATGTTTCTCATGTTTATAGAAAAAAATACCAATCACTACAGCAACAGCTCTACAACACCTTTTAGAAGGTTCTCTACTCAAACAAAGATAATGTGTCTTAACAACAGAAATAATTTGTTGTAGGGATAATTAAAGCATATCTAAACCCTATGTAATATATCCACTTTCAGACTGGGCCTTTTCTGGCACGCTTTGTTTACATGTAACAATCAATATTATTTGCATGAAAATTACTTATACCCCCCAAGCATTATATATTTTTTTAAAGCAGAGGCCCTAGAGAATAAATGGGTTGGTTTTGCAATTTCTTTTTGTGGCACACGGTATTTGGGCCGCATTTTTCACAATTTTTTTTGGGACAAAATACACTTTTTTGAATTTTAATGCAAAAAAAAAGACAATACATAACCCAATTTTTGTAAAATATAAAAGACAATGTCACACCAAGTAAATAGATAACAAACATGCCACGCTTTAACCACTTTACCGACCTGCCGCCATTGTTTTACAGCGCCAGGTCAGCTTGCTCGTTGGCTAGCGAGGGAGTCAGTCAGTGGGTGGGGTGGACTAGGTGTCCGCCGGCCACCCACGATTGCTCTTGAGACAGGCAGTACGGGGATCTGCGAGTGTAAACAAAGCAGATCCCCGTTCTGACAGGGGATTTGAGTGAGATGGTCTGTTCCCGGTGATAGGGAACAACAATCTCTCTCCTCCTCCAGTCAGCCCAGCCTCCATTCAGTTAGAAACACCACAGAGGGAACACATTTAACCCTTTGATTGTCCACTCGTGTTAACCCCTTCCCTGCCAGTGACATTTATAAAGTAATCAGTGGCTATTTTTAGCTCTGAAAAGTGTCAAAAGTGTCCGATCTGTCCGCCGCAATGTCACAGTCCCTCTAAAAATCACAGATCACCACCATTACTAGTATAAAAAAATAAAAAAATAAAAATAAATAAAAATGCCATAACTCTATCCCCTATTTTGTAGATATCTATCCCCTATTTTGTAGATGCTATAACTTTTGCGCAAACCAATCAATATACTTTTATTAAGATTTTTTTACGAAAAATATGTAGAATATATATCGGCTTGAACTGAGGAAGAAATTATTTTTTTCACATTCTTTTTTTTGGATATTTATTATAGCAAAAAGTAAAAAATATAGTTTTTTTTTTTTAAATTGACGCTTTTTTTTGTTTATAGCGCAAAAAATAAAAACCGTAGAGGTGATCAAATACCACCAACAGAAAGCTCTATTGGTGGGAAAAAAAGGACATCAATTTTGTTTGGGTACAACGTCAAACGACCGCGCAATTGTCAGTTAAAGCGAAGCAGTGCAGTATCGCAAAAAATGTTCTGGTCAGGAAGGGGTAAATCATTTCGGGCTTGAAGTGGTTAAAATTGTGCATCCCCATGCAACGATGACAAACGTTGTAAATTATATTATCCATAGGTGATGCTTTAAAAGCCTTTACAGGTTACAACTTTAAATTTACAGAGGAGGTCTGGTGCTAGAATTTTTGCCCATGATTTGAAGTTTGTGGTCATATCTTACATGTGTGGGATGATTGCTGTTAACATGTGTGCAGGACCGACGCACACGTTCGCTTTTGCGCGCGAGCAAGTGGGGACAGGAGCACTTTAATTTTTTTAAATTATTAATTATTATTTTTTTTTATCACTTTTATTGCTGTCACAAGGAATTTAAAAATCTTTGTGACAGCAATAGATGGTACTCTTTAGGCTAAGTTCACACTGGCATTATCTGCAGGCATTTGAGAGGCATTAAAAATGCCCCTCAAATGCCTATGAAAATGATACAATGGACAGCACATATTGCTGTTCATACTATGAAAACATGAAGTGTTAGTATTGCTTCAAAATTGAAGCCTCATGTCGAGTCAGGAGGCGTTTGTAGCCTTTCAATGCCTCCCATTCAAGTCTATGGTAATGCTTTGCAAATGCTCTGACAGGCAGTTGTGGTGCAGTTGTGTTAAGATTAGCTTATTAACTGTAATGGAATAGGTGTTTGGAGCAGTTTTAACATGCCTTAAGGCTTGCAAAAGGCTTCAAAACTCCCATAGAGAATTTGGGGAGCATTTTTAACTCCTCATTAACGCTTGTAAAACGGCAGTCTAACACCCATACTAAAGCTCATTAAAGCGAGTTTAATGCCCATACTAATGCTATAGTAGCATTTGTTAACCACTTTCCGCCCGGCCTATAGATAAATGACAGCCGGGCGGTGGTTCACTTATCCTGACTGGACATCTATTGAGCGCGCGTCTCAAAAGCCCCTCCAATTACCACTTCCAGTGGTAGGGAAACCAAGAGTACCGCACTTAAGTTTTAGAAGTCCAAGAGTCCAAAGACAACAAGCCAATGAATTTTGGTGGATGAAGATTTCCCCCTTCATCAGGGCTCAAATTGCTGGTTTGAATAGAGTGCTGGACACTTATAGATTAAAGGTAATTTAACATGGCAATAAACTGTCTATTTTAATCCAAAAGTATGCTTCAGCACTTGATTGAAGCTTGCTTTTGGAATAAAGGAACTCGTTTATACCTTAAAGTGGTAGGAAATTCTATTACACCACTTGTACCTACAGGTAGGCCTATAATAAGGCTTACATGTGGGTACTGTGAATATCTCCTAAACTTACACAGTTTAGGAGATATTCAGAGTGCATGCAACTGATGACCTCACCGGCACATGCGAAGGTTCGGCCCTTCAGAGCCTGTGCTGTAAACAGCAGCTCCCATGCGTATGCGGGGGAGTGACGTCATCATGCCCCCGGCCACTCATGTAGGTATGCAATGCATACTAGCACATTATGACATTGCCTTGCAGGGATTTTTTTTAACCACCTGCGGTTTACTACTGCTTTAATTAAATTAATACTTTAATACCCATAACACTCCATTTAATTGGGTAGTTCAAGCACTCATCAGAGGGAAACCTTTTGTTCCCTAAAACATTTTGGCTTGTTGTTTTGGATTTCTATGATGAAATAAGCTCTCTTGGACTCCTAAACATCTTGCAGGATGTTCATCTTTTGGACATTACAAAATCCCTATTATTCTTATTATACATTTAGAATCAAACCAGTTAACATATTTTTTCATTACTTTCTGTTTGTTGATTTGTGAATTCTTAATGAAGCAAACAATACCTTCCATTTAAAAGTGTTGTATTGCCCATAAACATTACATGCAGGGTTATCAGCTCTTCCATTTAATTACTGCCATGTGTTAGTTATACAGGTTCTGTGGCTAATTAGATTTAACTGAATGCCATATATATCTGTATATAATTGGCCACAGGACCTTTGCAATTCATAGGTTTCAGTATCTAATGGGATGACTTGACAGCACTGAACTTTTCTAGAGGATTGATAAGGATTAGGCCTTGACCTGTACCTATTGGGAAACTCTTGCTTATGTAAACAAACACATCATCACTAGATGAGGGCCTGGTATGGATTTTAAGGCCTCATACACACGGGCGTTTTGCACGCCGGCGTTTGTAGGCGTTTTTTGCAGCTCTCCATGTTATTCAATGGCCTTCTAAAAACGCCGGCGTTAGTGAGCAGTAGAGGGCGTCGGCGTTAGTGAGCTGTTTTTAGAACGCGGCACCATCGCGTTCTGTAGCTGTAGCGTTTTGGCGTTTTTTGACTCCAATTGGCAAAACGCTCACTAACGCTTGCTAACGCCCGCTAACGCCGTACTCGCGTTAACAAGCGTTTTTTGACGCCGGCGTTTTTAGGTTGAAAAATAGCAGAGGACTGATTTTTTTTAAAAAACGCCTATTGACGCCGACGCTCACTAACGCTCGCTAACGCCGATGCAAAACGCCGCAAAAAACGCTGATTTTTTAAAAAACGTCGGACCTGGCGTTTTGCTTATTTATTATAAAACGCCCGTGTGTATGAGGCCTAAGGGGTTCCCCACGCAAAAAAAAAACAAAAAAAAACTTATAAGAACCTGGAAACCCCTTTAAAATAACAGAGTCCCCAGATATTGGATCTTAAGTGTGAACTACTCAATGTGCATTTACAGGCATACATCTTGGTCCAAACTAACTAATTAAAGTCACAAAAAAACCTTTAAGGGGTAGAAATATAAAAGTGGTACATTAGCCACACTTAAAAAGAGTAGCGCCCTTGTGGAAGAGGAGGAAAGGCTACATTAGGAGTCTTTAGTCCTTCATGTTTTTCTTTTTTTTATAGTGTTAAATACATGTATGCTCAAAATAATTTATTTCCTATTATTCTTATTCCTATATTGTTCAAAAAATAGGGTCAAACTGATATTTCATTTTGATGGATGCCAGAGAGTTAAAGTGCCCTGTGATTTTCCAGTTCTAATATCTTTAGTAGGTTCTTTTGGTGAGATCTATATTCTTGAATTCCTGGGTTTGCTCACCTGCTGTGGCCATTGTGAGGAAATCCAACTCTACATGTTTGATTTTTTTATTCATTTTATATTTTGGAATAGATTAAATAGAACACCCAAAACTCCCAAGAGGACAGTAACTGAGTCTGGAATTGTAGCAGAGTAATCTCACAGTTTGAGCATCCAGGGCTCAAAGCTACTCACCAACCTATAACTAAAATCTCACTATTGGGTGGACTGAACTTATAAGCTGACAACATTGATTGCTAAGATATAAGCATCAAGTAAAGATTTTTCTTCTAAATAATGATGTTATACTTTCAATAATATACCCTACATGGAACCTCCATTTAAAAACATATTTGCAAGGACAAAAACGTTTTAGTCAAGTGTTCACAATGCCCTTTGTAAATAGGTTCAGTTTATTAGTGCAGATATACTGCAATGTGACCCAGCAATCAGTGGTATTTTTTAACACAATGACCTTAATGTTAGACATTTTCAGTCACAATGGCATTTTAGACTGAAAACTGAGAGACATAGTATTTTTGTGCTCAAAATAGTTTGGCGTTAGACGTATTATCACGTACTTTAAGTCTGAAAGCCTGGCAAATATTACATATGTCAGTGAAAGGACAAACTGTCTGTAACTTTTTGTAATCCTCTGTCGTCTTTTTTACACATTTAAAGAAAGCACATCCACAGCTTTGTATTTTTAGATGTTCAGGATGCACGCTCAACCACAAACAAAATTTCACTAAGAACTCGTCTGCAATTCAAAATATGCAGGAAAGAAGCTTCTATATGTCTGACATGAATCCAAAGTAACCCCCTGAGGTTTGTTCATTTAGGCAAAAGCCTTCCTGAATTAGTAGAAGAGTTTGTCATTTATGCTTTTTAATTATATCTTTAATAAATAGCCAGAGCCTGTTGGGTTCCATCAAACAGACAAACTGGTGAAGATATGCATCACATTTTAGCATTTTTGTAGAAAACCAGCACAATAAATCTCAAGATGATTTTAATGTATTATACAGTATATTTGAAGTAAGCTGGAGCTGAGTAGACATAAAACAAGACACCCCCCCACTGACAGCATATAGTCCCTTGGCTCTTTTAATACTGAAATAGCATAAGAAGTCTCAATGTATGCTAAGATAGATATACTGGTAGGAAGTCTTGCATGCAGAATTGGCAACCCCTTACTTTTCTAATGCAGCAACATGATGAAATTGCAAGTGTTGGCACAACAAAAATAATAAAACATTTCCATATGGCAGATTTATGAAATGAGTTAGGAAGCAAATGTCAGTTGAAGGAGACTGCTCTCATTTAAAGCAACTTTATACAATTACTTGGGTATTGGATTGGTTTGGGAAACAGTGCATTAAAAACTTGTAGTTATAGAGTGATGTATGTGCAGCTGTACAAATAGAAAACTGTAAATAGATATATCTAACAGTTAACATTTCTATGATCAGTTTGCAGGTGAAAGAAGTACAACTTCTTTCAGAGTTAGTATTTTTGAAGATGACATTAGCCCCGATTGTGTCATCAGCCACACATAAAATCTTTCAGTGACTTACCACAGGAGGTACTGGACTGGAAAAATATACTAGCACTCACCTATAAACTGTCTATTTCATCTCACGGCCAATAATGCAGCTACCGAATATTGTCTAGGTCAGTGTTTCCCAACCCAGTCCTCAAGGCACACCAACAGGTCATGTCTTCAGGATTTCCATTATTTTGCACAGGTGATTTGATCAGTTTCACTGCCTTAGTAATTACCACAGCTGTTTCATCTGAGGGAAATCCTGAAAACATGACCTGTTGGTGTGCCTTGAGGACTGGGTTGGGAAACACTGGTCTAGGTGGTACTGCTGTCCCACAATTTTGCATAAAATAGACCCCTCTATCCCTGACACATGCTGGAGGTGTTTACAGTCCCCTGGCACTATGATTCACATCTGGGGCACTTGCCTGCGGATTACCCCTTTTTGGGACAAGATACTGAACCGTATGATAGGCTTGTGGGTGATTGAGTCCCAAATGAACCACAAATTACTGTGCTGTCTATGTTAAACACATAAAATAAAAACAGCCTGGGCAGGCACTTCTTAACAGCTCCTCACTCTGTGATAGCTAGGCACTGGTGACAAACTGAACCTTCCTCACTGGCTGAATGGGCTTTGAATGGGTTTATGAAATGGACAGAATAGACTTATGACTGCCTGGGATAGGGAGAAAACTGAGTCCTATAAACTTATGTGGACTGTTTGGTCCCATTTTCGGTGCTCTACAGAATTTGAACACTTCATATCAGGTGGGGTCTAAACACTTAGCTGTATATGGGACCCCCATGATTGCTTGCCTTTCTCCCCCTCCCCTTCTTAATTTATTTTCTTCTTTGCTTTCTCCTTGCTTTCCATAACTTTTCTTTTAACTTTTTTCCTTAAACTATCAACACACCCTTCTTACAGATGGCCTCTCCTGGTGAATGAAGGTGGATGTTTTGTATTATGCATGGTTTACAGGAGACCTTACTTGACATCCCAGTCTTAGTCTGTAGGGTTCAATATTGAGTTGGCCCACCTTTTGCAGCTATAACAGCTTCAACTCTTCTGGGAAGGCTGTTCACAAGGTTTAGGAATGTGTCTATGGGAATGTTTGACCATTCTTCCAGAAGCGCATTTGTGAGGTCAGGCCCTGATGTGGACAAGAAGGCCTGGCTTGCAGTCTCCGCTCTAATTTATCCCAAAGGTGTTCTGTCAGGTTGATGTCAGACCTCTATGCTGGCCAGTCAAGTTCCTCCAGCCCAAACTCGCTCATCCATGTCTTTATGGCCCTTGCTTTGTGCACTGGTCCAAATCATTTGGTGGAGGGGTAATTATATTGTGGGGTTGTTTTTCAGGGATTGGGTTTGGCCACTTAGTTCCAGTGAAGGTAACTCTTAAGGCATCAGCATACCAAGACATTTTGGACAAGCTCACAATTTCATACTCCCAACTTTGTGGGAACAGTTGGCTTTTTCCTGTTCCAACATGACTGCGCACCAGTGCACAAACAAGGTCCATAAAGACAAGGATGAGTAAGTTTGGGGTGGAGAAACTTGAGTGGCCTGCACAGAGTCCTGACCTCAACCCAATAGAACACCTTTGGGATGAATTAGAGCGGAGACTGTGAGCCAGGCTTTCCCATCCAACATCAGTGCCTGACCTCACAAATGTGCTTCTGGAAGAATGGTCAAACATTTCCATAGAATTGCACCCAAGAACTAGACAACACTAGCTTAGGTTCAAATTGGAACCCTTTATTGAAAACTCACCCAGAATTTATACCACACAAAATCAGATTGATCACATTATCCTAAACAATGCAAACTTTAAACAGTGATATCATCAGTATGTCTAAAAGTACATCTAATGGACAGCTAACATAAACATAAAACACATTAACATCCCACAATAGTTTGGTAATGAGGTGAAGTGAAAACAATACTAGCAGACATAAACAATAGGTGACTCAATTATCAATGGGAATTCAAACCTAGGAGGCACACAATGGGGAATTATTCAATGAGAGAATAAATCATAGCAGGAGACCCTACATCAGGTTGTTTTGAGTTGATTATAATAACATCTATTCTGAGTCTCTGAGTCTAGGAGGGGGTGAAGCTGTTATTGCTGGTTTTGGTGCAGGAGCCCCACATCTGTATCCAGGTCCTAGGTTCCCAGAGGCTGTGTGTTTTGGGGAGACATGGACCCAGATCCATAGCAAAACCACTCCAAGGGTCCCCCAGGCACAAACCTCCCAAGAATAATGCCCCCTCAAAAACCAGAGGACATAGTCAGTAGACAAGAGGCTACCCTGCAGCACCCTTCAAAAGCCCTGTCCCGGTTGGGTCTGTCACACTGTCAGTGTTGCATACAGAGGCTACTAGAGTCCTCTTTAATGAGCATACACCCTTGATAATGGGTTCATAGGAGCTTGCTTAAATTAGCTTTTCATATTTTTTGGGGTGCATGCAACCACTTCCCATCTTCTTTGTCTCTCTCAGCCAGTTTAAAAAATATAAACTAAATGAGGCCCCTGGTTGTTCGTCAGTGGAATATTTGAAGAAAGTGGAAAAATAGCACTGGACCCACTACAGGCGATCCCCGGGTTACAAACAAGATAGGAACTGTAGGTTTGTCCTTAAGTTGAATTTGTTTGTAAGTCAGAACAGGTACATTTTGTAAGTGTAGCTTCAGCCAAAAAAATAGTTTTTAAGCTTTTTAGATAACATAGGGAAGGTTTAACACCCCTGTAATGTTTGTTTTGTTGTCTATGTTTCTGTTCAGAAGATTTCACCTCACTTCCTGTCCCAAAGATAATTGGATTTTGAAAATTTTGTGTTGTTGTAGAAACAAACCTTGGTGATAAAACATTAGTGGAGACACCCTTTTCCCATGATAACTCTTACAGGAGTTAATTTCCCTTCCTAGGGGTAGATTTCATGTCACTTCCTGTTGTCTCCCTCTGTTTGTAAGTAGGAGTCGTTCATAAGTTGGATGTTTGTAACTATTGGATTGAATTGGATTGGATTGAATAAGTTGCTTTGTGGTGTCGTTAATCAGGAAGGGGTGAATTCTGAAGATGTTACAGAGGTTAAGGCGGCAAGATTTAGCCAGTGATTGGATGTGGGGGCTGAAGGAGAGGTTAGAGTCAAGGATTACACCCAGTGCCCTGGCAAGTGTAGAGGAACCAATGGTTGTGCCCTTTATCTTAATGGTAAAGTCATGAGGAGGAGGCTGGGAAGGAGGAGATATCACAAGCTCGGTTTTAGAAAGATTGAGTTTGAGAAAGTGGTGTGACATCCATACCGATATGCCATTCAGTAAGTTTGTGATCTGTGAGGAGATCAAGGGGATGAGCTGAGGAGTGGAGAGATAGATCTGGGTGTCGTCAGCATAGAGGTGGTATTGGAAGCCATGGGAGGTTATCAACTGGCCCAGGGAAGAGGTACAGAGGGAGAATAGGAAGGGCACAAGAACTGAGCTTTGGGGTACCCCAACTTAAAGAGGAAGAGGCGTGGAGGAGATGGAGTTGTAAGTGACACTAAAAGTGCACGGAACTAGGTAGGAGGAGAACCAGGATAAAGCAGAATCATGGAGGCCAAGGGAGTGGAGTTTGCTGAGGAGGAGCAGTTGGTCAACTGTGTCGAAGGCAGCAGAGAGGTCCAAGAGTATAAGTATGGAGTACTGGCCATTGGTTTTTGCAGTTAGTAGGTTGTTGGTGAGTTTTAATTCAGTGGAATATTGTGGACAGAAGCCGGACTGTAGAGACACAAGGTACTCCCCCAGTACAGGTAGCGGGACTTTCAAGGCAGTACATCCAACAAAAATATGTAAAAATAGACACAATTTATTACAGAATAAACAAAATATACAGACATACAGTGAATTACATGCATAAATTAAAAGAACATATTGGCATGGACTAATACAATCCGGAATGCATACACGAAGAGATGTAATTCATGTAGGGATGTGATATCTTCATGGGCAGAGGCCCAACATGTTTCGGGATGAAGTACCCTTCTTCAGGGGCCACATATCATACCCAAATAAATTCTGAAAGACATCGTTTTATTACAAACTGTAATTTCATATAACAGGGTTAGGGTATGGGAACAAATCACTGAAGCCACTCACCACACGCCAAGAAGTAGGAGTCATGCCACAAAAACCAAGACCACCGCTGGAAAAAGGACAGGTAAGGAAGGATATTCCCCCAAGAGAAAGAGGACGACCAGGACACAGGAGCCCCACCTGTCACCACACGAAGAGCACTCTGATGGGCCACAAAGACCCCCTGCAACACGGCAAAGCCGGAAAAGCAGGAGGGACCCCTCTCATGGAAGGCGCTGCAGAGCCTGGGAAGGGAGGAAAAGAGCCCTTAGTGAAAAGCAGGGCAAAATGGTAAACATAGGTGAAAGCAAACATCGGAGGGGAGGGAAAGGGAAGGGGAAGAGGGGATATCCCACCACCCCCAACCTGGGTGCAGACAGGAACCCCCCTAATAAAGTAAAGTACGGGCATATCACAAAAATGTGCCACATAGCGGACCCCCATAGACATGAGGAGAGTGGTTCTCACAGGGATAATAATATATCCATACATCCCTCCAATTAGATACAAAAGGTTATCCCTTTCATCTAAGGGTAACCAAATGGGGCACAGGAATGCCCACCGGTACTGCTCGAAACATGGATGGATAATCAAAAGAGTTTACCTTGAGGTAGGTGCACACTGCCGTGTCCTGATGTCCTAGGGAGACGGCGGCTGCCATGTTAGCTGCTGTCCCCCCGTCTAAATAGGGTGAAAAGGCGCCAAATGCCCGATCACATGGCGTCCCCGCGCCTGGTGATGACGCACCCCACCCTAGCGACAGAGCGTCAATGGCCATGCAAGGGCCCCAGAACGGGTCCCCCGAGGCTCCTCTGCACGGCGCCACCCCGGAAGGAACCCCGGGGGGCATCATGCAGAAGGGTCCCACCGGCGCCGACAGGGGGACCTGGAACAAGTCCAGTCCCCCTGATACAAACCCAGCCCCCAGCCCAAGTTAGAGCATGGGGGCCTGGGTGCGCCGGGTGGCACGTCAGAAGCCCTAATCCCACCCGGACTCGGTGGACCAGGTGGGTGTGTGGGTAGGTAGCACCCTCGTGATCTAGACACCTGGGGGAAAAAAACAAAAAACAAACAGAGGGAATGAAAATGAAAGGGAATGGTATAAGCGGTGGTAATGGAAATGAGGCCAGTCTACCTGCTCCGTATATAACAAGAATCATGGCATGTAAAGAACCAACATGGGCAACAAATCAAATTAAACGGCACATCAGTCTCAAATTTTACATTGTTTGCATATTACAGCATCACAGATTATACATTATCTTTGTCCAAACCCCCTGAGGCAAAACCCTCTAGGAAGGGTCTAAAGCTAAGGTGTTCGTTAATGCCAGGGGGAGTGTGGCCTGAAGGGCCACTATCCAACGAGATTCCTGCTGTAGCACCACCTTATCCCAATCACCCCCTCTGGCACTAGGGTGCACCCGATCAAGAATAAGAAAGGAAAATTTTAGACAACGACCCTGATGATGTTGACAAACATGGCGTCCCAAAGGGGCCTCGGGATTGGCCGTTCTCAAATTGGCAATATGTCTCAGGGCTCGTTTGGAAAAAGGTTGTATAGTTTTACCAACGTAAAATCCCCCACACTGGCACACCAAAAGGTATACCACATATGGGGTCATACAATTGGCAAAATGTAATGGCCTGTAGGGGGTGCCATTGGGTAAGATCACCGAACTAGAAACGTTCATGTATCTACACACAGAGCATCCCCCACAGGTATAAGTACCCTTCCTTTTGCATGGGTCTCTGCGGAAAGAACCCTTAAACTCGCTACTTACCAGCTGGTTTTGTAACGACCGTGCTCGTCTATATGTAATTGCTGGAGTAGAGGGTATATGGGATTTAAGTGAAGGATCTGACGCTAGGAGATGCCAATGTTGATGTATAATGGACCTGATAAGCCCATACTGTCTACTATATCTGGTGATAATTCTTAAGGTATTATGGTTCTCTCTCTTTGGGCAGTGAGAGGAAAAGAGTAATTCATGTCGTGTGTGGTTGTTGGCCCTATTGAAAACCTTTTTAAGGCACGTTTTAGAGTAACCCCGAAGTAGAAGTCTCTCTTTGAGTTTGTTCGCCTCCTGGATAAAGTCCAGGGAGTCAGAACAATTATGTTTAAGGCATAAATACTGTGAAAAAGGAATAGATCTAACCAATGGAGTGCGGTGAAAGCTGTCAGCATGAAGTATCGTATTACCTGCTGTAGGTTTTCTGAACAGACTAATGGACAACCTGCCATCATTTTCCCTGAAGATAGTAATGTCAAGAAATGTGAGTTTCCTGGCATTGTGGACCATGGTAAATTGAAGATTAAAGTCATTTCTATTGAGTTGCTGGAGAAACATCTCAAGCAAGTTGGAAGGGCCTTCCCAGATGAGAAAAATGTCGTCTATATAACGAAACCAAGCCTGTATGTGACTCGTCAGATGGGACAAGGATCCATCTGACAACAAACGACGTTCCCACTCGCCCAGGTACAGATTGGCATACGATGGGGCACAACATGTCCCCATCGCAACGCCCTGTACCTGGAGGAAATGGGAACCATCGAAGGTAAAAACGTTATGTGTGAGGATGTAATGCAGAGCCTCACATAGAAAGGAATTAATTTTGCCAATATCATCCCTATGGGACTGAGATAAAATGCGTTGTATAACCTCCAGTCCCCGGGTGTGGGGAATGGAGCTATACAAGGCCTCCACATCAATGCTGACCAGAATGGCTTCTGGTGAGACCTGAATATCCTCAAGTTGTTGTAGGAGGTGTATGGTATCTTTGACGTAAGACGGTAAACTTACTACAAAGGGCCTTAAGTGGGCATCCACAAATCTGCTGAGATTTTCAGTAATACTTCCGTTTCCAGAAATAATGGGTCTCCCAGGGGGAGTCACTGGGTTTTTGTGAACCTTAGGGAGGCTATAGAAGGTTGGTATTTTGGGATGTTTGGTTCTGATAAAATCCCAAGCATCTTTGTCAATGATGTCGTTGGCAAAAGCCTCGTCCACCATGACATAGAACTTGGCGTTGAATTTCTCAACCTTGGATTTGGAAATCGGCATATACCATTCTCCAGTAAGGAGAATGTTCAAACACTTTTTTTATATTGCTCATTGTCCATTATCACAATATTGCCCCTTTGTCGGAGGGCTTTACTGTGAGATCATGGCATTTCTTTAAATTTTCCAAAGCCTTTTGTTCGCCCACTGCAAATTGCCCTGATGTTTGTGTGGTTGTATTTTCTTGATGTCGGATGTGGTTATGGAAATAAATGCGGAAAGATTGGGATTTAGGCTTAAATTAGGGAACTTGTCGGATTTCTTTTTGGGTATCTGAACATTGGGATGGACCTTACTCGGGGGAAGAGTGATATGATCCTGTAGGACCTCTTCTAGCTGGGTGGAGCTAATGAGATCCATGTTGTTCTGTTCCTCGAGAAGGGAAAGCAGGTTGTCCAATGCCTGCTCAGAACGTCTATCAGAGGTGCCAGAGATTGATTGAACCTTAGGTTTAGAATACATACTTTTAAATAATAATTTTCTGCCAAAAAGGTTTAGGTCCTTAATTATTTCAAAGGGGTCAGCCTCCGCCAAAGGGCAGAAGCTGAGACCCTTTGACAGTAAGCTCTCCTCCTCCTTGGACAGCCTATGTGAGGATTGATTAATGATATTGAATTGTGAAACATGACTTGCATCTAGGGGGTTGGACTCACATCTGGAGGTGCGTGAGTCTCTTGGACTAAAAAAGTAGTGTCAGTGAGTTTGGAAGAAGATAGTGAAGAATTAGAGGTGATGGTAGAAATCAATGTAGTTTGAGCACTCATGGTGCTGGGCACCTGAGTTGAAGGTGTGGGAGAAGGGGAGACAGAGCTTGCTAAAGAAGACGATGTGCATGGTGTATCTCTCGTGTTACCTTTTGTGTTGGATGTGGAAGGAAACATGGAGGAGTGCCTGATCACTGCATCTGATGAATGTTTTTTAGAGGAATGAAATTCCTCTGGTTTGTTCAGTTGTTTTCTTTTCGTCATCGTTTTGGAACGAGGGCCTCTGAAAGTATGATTGGGTCGAGGGGGTTCCTGTCTGCACCTAGGTTGGGGGTGGTGGGATATCCCCTCTTCCCCTTCCCTTTCCCTCCCCTCCGATGTTTGCTTTCACCTATGTTTACCATTTTGCCCTGCTTTTCACTAAGGGCTCTTTTCCTCCCTTCCCAGGCTCTGCAGCACCTTCCATGAGAGGGGTCCCTCCTGCTTTTCCGGCTTTGCTGTGTTGCAGGGGGTCCTTGTGGCCCATCAGAGTGCTCTTCGTGTGGTGACAGGTGGGGCTCCTGTGTCCTGGTCGTCCTCTTTCTCTTGGGGGAATATTCTTCCTTACCTGTCCTTTTTCCAGCGGTGGTCTTGGTGATTGTTGCATGACTCCTACTTCTTGGCGTGTGGTGAGTGGCTTCCGTGATTTGTTCCCATACCCTAACCCTGTTATATGAAATTCCAGTTTGTAATAATACAATGTCTTTCAGAATTTATTTGGGTATGATATGTGGCCCCTGAAGAAGGGTACTTCATCCCGAAACATGTTGGGCCTCTGCCCATGAAGATATCACATCCCTACATGAATTACATCTCTTCATGCATGCATTCCAGATTGTAATAGTCCATGCCAATATGTACTTTTAATTTATACATGTAATTCACTGTATGTCTGTATATTTTGTTTATTCTGTAATAAATTGTGTCTATTTTTACATATTTTTTTTGAATGTACTGCCTTGAAAGTCCCGCTACCTGTACTGGGGGAGTACCTTGTGTCTCTAACCAATTGGGATGTTGGCAGACCTATGTGACATGGTTGGGGTTACCTCTATTGAAGCCGTACTGTAGGGGATCAAGAAGGTTGTTGTCAGTGAGGTAGCAACTTATTCGGTCATGGACAAGGCATTCAATGAGCTTTGAGGCAAACGGGAGCAGAGAGAGGTGTCTTAAGTTATTCCCACAGGTGGGGTCTAGTGAGGGTTTTTTAAGTATTGGGGTAACCAGTGCATGTTTGAACAGGGAAGGAAAGGTGCCAGAGGAGAGGGAGAGGTTGAAGATGTGGGTTAGAGAGTTTAGGATGGAGCAGGAAAGTGGTTGCAGTAATTGTGAGAGGACAGAGTCCAGGGAACAGGTGGTGATGTGGGCCATGGAGAGGAGTTGGCCAACTTCCTCTGTGGTAACAGGGCTGAAGAAGGAGGGTATTGGACCTGATGTGTTGGTTGGGGGGGAAATTGGATGTTTGATATCTCCTCGCAAATTGTGATTTTGCTTTTGAAATGGTTGGCAATCTCCTGAGCGGTAAGCAAGTTAGTGGGTGGAGGCAGTGGGGGGTGAAGTAAGGATTTAAGGGTAGAAAAGAGTTGACGAGGTTTGGATGAAAGGGTTTTGATGAGTGTTGTAGTAAGTTTGTTTAGCAGTGTGGAAGCAGGAGCTTAATTTGAGAAGGGCAGATTTGTAGAGGGTAAAGTCTTGCAGGGATTTTGATTTACGCCATGCTCGCTCAAGAGCATGGCTGTGCCTCTTGAGACTTCTGGTGTCATCTGTTTGACAGGGCTATGGCAGATGAGGCCTGGTTTTCCGTTTAGAAATAGGAGCAAGTGCATCCAGGGAGGATGACAGCGTGTTCTAGATGGAAGTTGTAAGGTCTTGGCAGGACAGGGGTGCAATTTTGTTGTAAAGGCTGTCAGCAGCAGAGTGAATGAAGGAAGGGTTGAGGTGGCGAAGGTTCCTGCGTTAAGTGATTTGCAGGTTGACAGCATGGGAGGTAGGAGACAGGGAGAGAGTGAAAGAGAGGTTGCAATAATGTTATCTTATTGGTATAACTATCTTAATGTTTTGATGTTGATGTAAGTGATCTGGTTTTCAGGAAGGCAGCTCCTACACCCCAGAGGATCTCCACAGTTTCCTTTGTGTGCACTGTAATGTAATAAAAATGTAAATTGAAGTGCCACACCACTGTTAAAAGGTCCAGATATGACTTTATTCCAATAAAAGTCAGTGGGAACAATCCAAAGATTAAAAACAAAGAAAAAAATGCACTGGATGCCTAAAAAGTCATAAACAAGATTAATATCATATGTCACAATACCCTAATACAAGGCATATATCCAAATAAACACAAGAGTGCAGCGCTTAATGTGTATCACAAATATTGTGCAATATGAAAAAAATCTGTGCTGAAAGTGGAAATGATAAGTATCACAATAATAATTTATAAAGTCCCATGCAAAAGAGATTTATAAAGTCCCCGCGGCTGTACCCTTGATGACGTCACATATGACGAAACACATTGGGTGGAGCCAGAAGACACACATGCGCCAACCAGACGTGGCCATCTTTTTAGTGGCAAAGACCAGGGCTCACTTTGTTTTGTATGCCTGCTTACACTGCGGCTATTGTAAGTGCAACTCTTTTAATAAACCACAGTGTAGTAAATCGATTCATACTATGCTGGGCATTTTTTCTTTTCATGGGAATGTCAATATATGGTGTCCCACTGTTCAGCGTATGTAGTGATACATTGTGACAAATACTGCTCTGCTGTACGGAGTGAGAGAACTGTAGGTTCTGTAGAGCCAGCACACACTTACAAATGCCTTTATGACTTCTCTCAAATAAGGGTCATTATTATCTGGTAAGCCCCCATCTTACCTCCACTGTGGTAATTCACTGAGATTTGGAAGTCTGTCCCTTCTGAGATACACCCTTTCAGCATGTCAATAGATCACCAGTCACCTGGGATTTTTTTGTATGGGACTTTATAAATTTTCTTTGCATGGCACGCTATAATTTATTATTGTGATATATATCATTTCCACTTTTAGCACAGATTTTTTTCATATTGCAACTATATTTGTGATACATATTAAGCGTTGCACTCTTGTGCTTAATCCAAAGATTAACCAATGCACTTTGGGGGTCTAAAACCTGCTGAACCAGCTGCTGACCTGTGCCCTCTCAAGCCCTGATGAAGGGAGCATTTTTCTATTCCAAAAACTCATTGTATACT
This sequence comes from Glandirana rugosa, assembly GCA_018402905.1. Taxonomy (NCBI): domain Eukaryota; kingdom Metazoa; phylum Chordata; class Amphibia; order Anura; family Ranidae; genus Glandirana; species Glandirana rugosa. The sequence continues at coordinate 529,315 of BLSH010115851.1, forward strand.
CTTTGGATTGTCATTTATAGTTTTGTTACATTACACTCCAATGAATTATGGCTACCTTTCTCTGGGAAAATATTATTTGAACTTGCAGTTGTTACTAAATTTCTAAAGTGTATCAGCTATTTCTAGAATTAAGTGTGATCATCAGTAGATGTACTGTGCCCCCTTGCAAACTTATTCCATGATATTTGACTCACTGGGTCATGGAATTCTGGCAATTTTAGCAAATACCATTAGTTACTCAGGAGGCTGCTTAGTTTGAAGGTTTTTGAACCTAATGTTTGCCTTCATAACACTGGTTGGACATCATAAAGCCTTTTAAACCTGCCTCTTGCATCAGCTCTTCCACAGTTCATCAGTAATTAATTTACACTTATATCACTTATTTACTGGCGTTGGCCTTGAACTCTAATTTAAACACTAACCTTGTTAGTCTTTTCCAGAGAAGTTAGATAAAGCAAATGTTTAGAAAAAAGGCCATTCATACTTCAATTTAAGGTTTCATCATTGAATTCTCTTATTTCAGTGATGCTTTCAAAACAGCTTGGCTTGGTTTATCTTTTCATTATGTTATGTGTATAAAGCACTAGCAGCCCTCAGACATAAATTTTCACTGAAAAGATTATTGTTTCCAAGCAGATATGGTTTTGTTAAAATGCTATACCTTTTTATTTTAATTCTTCCCAAATAAATCATATAGAGTAATGAAAAAATAATGGAAAATACTAAGCATAGCTGCTAATAGTTTTTATGTATATGAATGTATGAAAGGGAATTTGAGGTTACTAACAGACCAGTTACAATGATGCATTCCTAAATATTACAATTTAAGATAGTTATTGAATTAGAATATAAGACAGAATAGATCATTGCTGCAGGATATGATATATATTATAGAGCTATATATTCTACGCATAGATAGGATGTACTTAAAACCCAACTCCTGGATACCAAATGAAATTCTCCATTGCAATGAGGCTGTGCTGCACAGGTTACCTGCTCACTTAGTGTAGGTGAGAGTAAAAGCAATTTTAATTACACAATCCTTTACTCCCCTGCATGGGAGTCCGCAGAACTTTTTTCACCCCTTATTGGTCACCCATGATGAGCAGCTTCATTTACAAATAGAAAGGCTCAAGAAGTAGGAAGGGCATGTTGAGGTACAACTTTTACATAAAATATGCCTTCATGTTCCTATATCTGTAAATCTAGTGACCAGTTGGACATGTGGTGTTCACGGAGGCTGGGTTCACACTATTGCGAATTGGATGCGGGTTTGTCAGGAGATTGGGACCTGCTCTCAATGGAGCCAGTTCTCACATCGCCAAAGCAGCTCTGGTGCGAATTGCACAGGAGTCCTGTGCATCTTCTGGTCCGAATTCAGCCAAAAATTCAGGTTGAAATCGGACCTGAAAAGGTGAATGGGGATGCTCAGGACTCCTGCTGTGAGCCGCTCCGTGCTGCGGTGTGAACCCAGCCTGAAGGTAACCTCTTCCTCATGTTATGAAATACTAATAATAATAGTAATAATAATAATAGTTTAAATTGGCCATGTTTTACTTTGTCTATAGTTTTTTTTTTTACGAGTGTGATAAACGAGTGTTCTTTGATCCGTAAATGATGTTGATTCAAGAAACCTCAGTGAAAAAAAATGATTAAAAATAGTTCCTCACCAGTCTTAATTGACTCCTCTATCCTCTATTCATGTTTACTTATAATTGATATATAAACCTTTCTACATTTTCACTCATTTTATTTATTTCTTTTGTAATGTGACATTATAAATTCATGCCTCATTTTTTACCTGTATTTAATTTGTACATAACTTCAACAAACTTTATTTTGCTTTTCTTTTAATGTCATTATAAGTAAAAAAAAACACAGAATAAATACTGTGCTTTTTTATCTAGAGTATCACTTGTTTTAAAAATTAAAATGGCCGGGGGGGCGTAGCTAGCCGCGGACGAGGCAAGACGCTTGGAGACAGAGCTCCGGTACATCGACGGGCAATCTACCTTAATCCGTGGGCCTGAGATGGCAAAAAAGCTAGAGGTCAAGGTAATATACCTCCACCAACCCCCTAATAGCTGGACCGCTGAATTTTGCCGAGATCGGAAGTACGATCGTGAAGAAATTTAGGCTGTGGCTTTGCAGCCTAGCCGGAACGGCTGTTCCGGCTCACATCACTGGTCCTTAAAAACCACTAAGAGCTGTAGCGATGGTATACAGGTCCTACACCGGCATATACACAGCTGAGCCTTTCCCTTGAGACTCTGATCTTTATAAAACGAGCTGCTTGTATTACGGCCCGGTTAGGCCCAGCACTTCTTCCCAGTGTGGTTTGTCCTGTACCATATAAGAACTGGAGGGACTGGGAACCAGCTCAGATATAGAACTTTGCTACTTAAAGGTGGGGGAAAGGCACAAGAGGAGTCAGATTGGTACACTTCACTATACATATCATATAATTTGGAATTGACTTTCAGATTTACAGTGGCCATCTTGGTACACCCAGGCCTGCACCATTATCTTCCTACAGCACCAGCACCATACAGTGACTGAATTCTCTACCCAGACTTCTCATCTGACACCTGATTAACTGGTGATATGAAACACTGATTAACATGTAGTACATCCGTACTCTCCACAAAGGCTGCCAGACTTCTCACTAAAGCTAGCGACTGGTATATTCCACACAACTCTATCATCATAGCGCCATTTCTAAACATTCATGCCATCCAGAAAAAGGAAAGAGGGATCTAAGCTGGGAAAAATGACTGATTCTTTTTTTTTCATCCTAACAAATAACTACCACTAGACAATGATAACAACTTTCTTACAATTCAACAGTCATTAGACCAGAATAAATATGGTCTTAAACATAAATCTGCTGAACTGCCTAAAAATTTGTAGGATAAAGAGAAACATTTTAACTTTCCTTCATCCAGTCCAGTGAAATCCAAACAAAAAATGACTGATCCCTCCTCTAATGCTTCCTTTACAAATGAACTGAACAACTCAATGGATGATACTAGAGAACTGCAGGATTCTATTTCCAATTTCCCTACTGCTGAGATACCAGTCCTATATACAACACTGAAAGACATGTTAATGTCCCTGAGATCCACTATACATACCGACATTATGTCATTAGCGACTCAATTTAAATCGGAGGTCACAGAAGTCAGCAACAGAGTCTCTCACATCGAATCTAAAATGAGTTCCTTCACGGCCACGTTTTAAAGAACTGGTGGATGCCCATAACGATAGGGAAGATGAGCTCTGGCAAATGAAAATTAAACTTGCAGACCTGGAAGATCGCTCAAGGCACAACAATGTTAAAATTCGGGGTATTCCAGAATCAGTCAAACCCCCAGATCTGAAAAAATTCCTCACGAACATGCTTCAAACAGCACTACCAGAGGCGCCACTTGAAGACCTAATTATTGACCGCATTCACAGACTCCCCATCCCAGAGCATCTCCCAAGGGACACACTAGCAAGAATACACTTCTTTCACACTAAAGACCGCTTCATGAGAGCCATAAGATACCGAGACAACCTTCCAACAAATCTGCAAGAACTGTCTTTCTTTAACGACTTCTCAGCTTTTACCTTACAACAAAGAAGACAGCTGGCAACGATCACAAAACCGTTAAATAATCATAGAATTAACTACAGGTGGCTATATCCAGCTAAACTGTTAATAACAAAGGAGGAAAACTCCTATATGGTCACCACAGTAAAGGAAGGGCTTTCTCTTTTGCAGAAGTGGAATATCTTGCAGAACCAAGAGGCATCTAACAATTTACCTTCTGACCCTGCTGCTTTCCAAAATGAAGATTCGGATAATGACACCGATTAATCTCAGGAAAACCTTGACATTGTTTCAATATCGGTTCTGGTAGCCTCCCGGAGGTAGCCATCCTTCTCTATCTTTTTAAGCCCCCAAGTTGAGCGGTCAAGGGACCGCACAGATTCGTGACCCGAATCGCCTGTTTTTATTTGTTATTCTCCCTTGTCATATACTTACTACATTTCTTTGCCTATTGTTGCACTTACTTCAACCATTGTTATTGAATGTTCACCTCCTACGTTCCCTGGGTGCACACTCCGTGACTAAGCTACAACCCATCCTTGGATGCTCTCTCATTAAAGAGACTATTTTGACAACTTACTTAATCTCTTTGACCGAATTTTGGCAACACGGTAATAAAAGATCCCTCCAAACAATACCCCGGATCTTTTATTTCGCAAATAAACACCCTAATTCTGCCCTAACGTCCCACAGCAGATAACAAAATGTAATTTCGAATATCTTCCCTGAATGTTAAAGGACTAAACAGCCCCTTTAAAAGACAGCTAGCGTGGAAAGAAACATTATTTGTTTTCAAGAAACCCACTTCATTTCCCACAACCCTCCCATGTTCAAGCACAAGAGATTCCCGCATGTCCTAATGGTGAATGGTCCATGTACAAAAAGATGGGTAGCCATTGCAATCAAGGACTCAATACAATTCTCTTTGTTGGATAAACTAGAAGACCCTCAAGGTAGATTCCTGATCATTGTTTGTGAACTGAACCGGACTAAATACACTCTAGTTAACGTGTACCTACCCAATACTAGACAAATCTCCTTCCTGAACAAGCTTTGGAAAAAATTATCCGACTACAACAAGGCTATACAATCATTTGTGGAGACTATAATGCCATACCAAACAAGGAATTGGACTTCTCCGGCCTTGCAAAGCCTAAAAAACACAGAGTCTCTTTGAAAAATTTCCTTACTACAGCGAACCTTTATGATGTCTGGAGATGCCAGCACTCCAGCGAGCGGGATTTCACCTTTTTTTCAAATGTACACCACACATACTCTAGAATTGATCTGTTCTTAGTGGATAAGTTCTTATTGCAAAATATCACTATGTCTGAAATTCACAATATAACCTGGTCTAAACACAGGAGGCATACTTATTCAATTGTCAGCTAAAATTAAAAAGCAGAGGAAGCGGCGGCTGAGAGACCTTCTATCCTCTATAGCACAATTGGAAAACGATAACAAAATCTCTACTTCACAAGCACTTAGAGAGCGACTATTTCACAAAAGACAAGATCTTAGATCCTTGCTGCTATACCAGCATGAAAGAGCCATCAAAACACTGAGGGCAAACTCATATGGATATGGCAATAGAGCAGGGAAGCACTTAGCGACCCAATTAAAAGATACAATAATTAAACAAAAAATTAACCACATTTACAATCCCATCACGAGAACCACTGTTTACAACCCATCTGAAATTGCTAACGCCTTCTGCGATTATTACGAATCCTTGTATAATTTAAATAAGGATCCGGATACCCCGCAGCCTCTCCCATCTGTTGAATCTAACGAGCTTGCAGAACTGAACCAACCTTTTTCAGAACGCAAATTAGCAGCAATAATTAAAGGCTTGCCCAAAAATAAGTCCCCGGGCCCAGACGGATACTCATCAGAGTACTACCAACTCTTTTCAGAAATCCTGTCTCCGTATCTACTGGAGGTCTTCCAGACTCCCGCGTCCTCTGCTAAATTTCCATCTGAAATGTTAACAGCAACAATTGTTACCCTTCCCAAACTGGGAAAAGAACCGAACGACCCAAAAAATTTTAGGCCTATTTCGTTACTGAATGTAGATTTACGCTAAACTACAAGCGAACCGGATCAGTAAATTTCTTCCAAACCTGATAAACCCAGATCAAGTAGGCTTCATATCGGGCAGGCAAGCCACTGACGCAACAAAAAAGATGATAAATCTTCTACACATCATGGAGGGCTTGGGGAGACCTTCTCTGCTTCTCGCTTTGGATGCAGAGAAGACCTTCAATAGGGTCCACTGGGGCTATCTTGGGGAGGTTTTACACAAGTTTGGTTTGCAAGGTCAGATCTTTTCAGCGATTTCAGCCCTATATTCCTCACCCTCAGCCTTTATATTCACAGAAGGATTATTCTCTATGAATTTTAGAATTACTAATGGCACCAGGCAGGGTTGCCCCCTGTCTCCAATAATTTTTGCGTTGCTCATGGAGCCTTTGGCAGAGAAAATTAGAACCAATCCAAACATAAAAGGTATAGCCTCTCAGGGTTACAACCATATTATCTCGCTATTTGCAGACAATGTTATACTTTCGGTAACAGACCCGATTGGTTTGCTGCCGGAGATCCATGAGACTCTGCAACAATTTAGTAAAATAGCTTACTATAAAATCAATGCGTCCAAATCCCAAATACTGAGTATAGCTATCAATTCTAAGATGAAACTAGAACTCTCCCGAAAGTTCCCTTATTGTTGGCTGGATACCCCCCTACCCTATCTTGGTATTAAATTTACGTTCCCAGTCAAAGATTTATACAGAGTAAACTTTGAACCTCTCATTCCAGAACTGCAAAAAGAAATGAACAGAGTGAGGACCCATTACTTATCATGGTCCGGTAGACTGGCCGCCTATAAAATGCACTTTTTACCAAAACTATTGTACAAATTCAGAACCCTCCCCACTCCAATACCTAATACCTTTTTCACCACCATGCAAAAACTCTTGGTCCAATTTATATGGGAAGGCAAAAAAGCAAGATATGCACCAGGAATACAGAGGAAACATAACTCAGTGGGAGGCCTAGGTCTCCCAGACCTTAAAGATTTCTATATAGCCACAGTTCTGGACCAACTTAAATCGTGGTTCAATAAACTTCCACCTAAACCTTGGTTCCAAGTCGAAAAGGCATGGATGAAAAATAAATCCCCATTGTCTTTTCTTATGTCCAGAGCTTCTAATCTCAGGTGTCTGAACCCAGACCATCCAACAATAACAGCCTCTGCTCAGGCCTGGACATATCTTACAAATGGCCATGGACAGGTTGACCCGTCTGACCCATCTATAAAACTCTTAAATCCCTTGGAGATCATTGAATGGTGCATCCCAGATATAGATTTGACACAATGGAAGAACAAAGGCATACATAACCTACAAGAATTGTACGAGGGAGGTACTCTTCCAATTATGACCTGCCCAACTCTGAAAAATTTTCTTACTTAAGGATTGTGTCTTTTTTGTGTCTATTAAAAGTACAGGAATGCGAAGTGCCGGAACCTATTTGGAAATTCTTGCACTCTGCAGATCCTAAAGCCAAAGGTATCTCATTGATCTATAAATCCCTTAATCTAAGATCCAAGTTCTGCAAACCTTCTCCCTTGCAAAAGTGGGAGGAGGAGGTGGGCAGGAACTACTCTGATGCACAATGGCTAAGTGCAATTAAACATAATCATCAATATTCCCATTGTATTAACTACCGAGAACTCTATATAAAAATATTAATGAGGTGGCATTACACCCCTTACATAATGGCCAAATTTTCCAAAACTAACTTGACTCTTTGTTGGAGAGAGTGCGGACAAGTTGGAACCTTATCACACATGCTGTGGTCTTGCAGACATCTTCGCAGCTTCTGGAACAAAATTTTCAAACTAATCTCTGGAATTACAGGCAATTTCATTAAACCTAACATAGAACAAGCAATTTTTGGTATTAATATTTCCCATATTCGTGTCTCTTTAAGATCACTGTCCATGCACATCTTTATGGCTGCTCGATCAGTTATAATGAGGAAGTGGAAATCTAATGATACACCCCACATCAGTGAAGTTATTAGAGTTGTCAATGACATTTCACAGCTAGAGAAAATTTTAGCATATAAGGAGGGCAGGGTAGAAAGGTACCATTTAGATTGGTCACTGCGCCCCAAAAGGGGTGACTTTTTCTTCCAAGTTTCATTAGCATCTGTGTGCACCGGGGATTATGCTTATGTTAATGCTTATTGTAGCTTTGTTTTGATGGGAAAATTTATTTAGCTACAATGCTCACTTACCTTGTACGTATCCCATTATTAGTGAAGTTGTGATTACCTGAATATCTCTCCTGAAGAAGTGGATAAAGAGGTTGGCGCTAATTTGTAAATATCAATGGTACACAGGCAAATATCTTGATCTAAGTGCCTACAAAGCGTCTAACATAGCATAAATGAATAAGTAAACAAGTCCTAGTTACAAGACATACATGAGCTTATGCAAATATTCCTATGTAAATAACAGTAAATGGCATATGCAGAGTGATTCTGTGTCTCAGAATCTCTTAGTTCAAAGGTATCTCAGGTGCTCATCCGCTACACCTTCTGAAACGTAAACAGTCATATAGATGTAGAAAAAATGGCAGATGATCCCAAAGGGGAGACTGATGTATTCCTGGTGTATGGTATAAATAGACAGGTTCGATCAGAGAGTTGATACTCGTAGGTAGTTCTATGTAAAAAAGTGGTTTCCAAATGTCAGCCGTATGCAGAGAGAAGAGTGGATCAATATATGTGGTGAATCCTGGTTTTCCCGCCCCAATGAATTAAAGGCTTACCAGATTGTAGATATATGTAGGCCTACATATATATTGAGCTCCTGGATGGTCGAGGTCGCTCAGGGGTCCCTTGCGGTCGCGTCACACATTCCAGTTGGGTGTCATCTGTGCTGGCCAGGATGTTCCTCTGTCCGTCACTCGCTCTGTCATACGATGTGGTCACACGCAGGGTCACATTAAAAGTACCTGATCCATTGAACTCATCGAAATTTATGCAAAGAAGAGCAGACTCTCCATAGTGTAAAAACGCCTCATCCAAGAGGAATAATTTATTGAAGATAAAAAAGTCCACAAGCTTGTAGAGATTAAAATTCATAAAAGTGAACGCAGCAGTTCAGCAACCGACGCGTTTCGTCCTATTAGACGTCGTCTGGGGGCTGCTGACCCCCCGAAAGGCTGCGTTATTATAGTGTAATCAATTAATATGTGGGAAGCGCACTTCCGGTCATGGCGGACCGGCGTGCGTTCCAATGACGTCACTTCCGGTTCCGGTGATGCCATTTCCGGTTCCTATAATGTTATTCTAGTGTACAGTTACATTCATTTATTGCTGATACCAATAAACATAGAGGGGTTGTTGTAGAGGGGTGTGCTGTGGTGGTGAGGACTGGACTTTAATTACAGTGTGCCAATTGCCACATACTAAAGACTTCCGCGCTCTCAGATGGAGAGAATTAGATCAGTGAGGTCCCACGTAGCCAGTTCCTCAGGATCAGAAGGAGCTGCTCCAGTGCTGAAGACTATACTTATCAAGCAGAAATATTACGAAAAAGATTCCTTGAAAAGGGCTATGAAGAGTCTATCGTAAATATGGAGATGAATAAAGCACTTCTAACCAATAGGACATCCCTCCTGGCCGAGTCTACCAAAACCTCCACAGATGATAATCAATTTAAATGGTCCTTCTTAACATCATATTCTTTACAACATAAACATATCCAAAGTATTGTAAAGAAACACTGGAACGTTCTTCAGAGCGACAGAGTGCTGGGACCCGCACTACCCCCCAGGGCCAAGGTGATATTCAGAGGAGCACCCTCTTTAAGACACAAGGTGGCCCCAAATGAGAAGAGCATGCATATGGTTTGCAGTTTGCAGATGTTTTCAGAACAATCATATTATCACTGATATGATATCACTGTTCTGAAAACATCTGCAAACTGCAAACCATATGCATGCTCTT
>BLSH010115851.1:575988-618466 GCA_018402905.1 Glandirana rugosa
TTCACTGCCAATGACATTTATACAGTAATCAGTGGACATTTAAATTTCTGATCGCTGTATAAATGTCATTGGTCCCAAAAATGTGTCATAAATGTCCGACATGTCCCCCCCCAATATCAAAGTCCCGATAAAAATCGCAGATCACCGCCATTACTAGTAAAAAAAAAAATAATAATAAAAACGCCAGAAATCAATTCCCAGTTTGTAGACGCGATAACTTTTGCGCAAACCAATCTATATACGCCGATTGCGATTTTTATTTTTACCAAAAATATGTAGAAGAATATATATCGGCCAAAACTGATGAATAATTTTTTTAATGGATTTGTACTTTAGCAAAAAGTAAAAAATATTGTTCTTTTTTGCAAAATTGTCGCTCATTTTTTGTTTATAGCGGCGATCAAAAATGACGCAGAGGGGATCAAATACCACCAAAAAAAAGCTCTATTTGTGGGAAAAAAAGGACGCAAATTTTATTTGGGTACAACGTCGCATGACCGCGCAATTGTCATTCAAAATGCGACAGCGCTGAAAGCCAAAAATTGGTCTGGGCAGGAGGGGGGTTTAAGTGCCCGGTAAGGAAGGGGTTAACCTGTGATTTGTAGATGCTGGTCTGCTATGCCTAGAGTTGCCACCTCATCCCTTTAAACCCAAACACATATGAATAACACAGGTTCTGAGGCTAATTTATTGCAGATAAGGCACCAAGTGAGTTTAATTATCACCTTAATCAGCCACAGAACCTGTGTAATTCCTATGTGTTCAATTTTAAAGGGATGAGGTGGCAACCCTAGCTATGCCACATAACTGAAACTTACATTCATTATGTACTTTGCCCATACAGGGCTGCCATGCAAGCAAAGAAACAGGTTCACTTTAATGTAGGCCTCCACAGATGCATTTATTTAAACCTACAATCAACCACCAACAGAGTAAGGAAAGCCCTGTTTAAGGCTTACATTTCTAGAGTTGTAGCTTACACATACATATGGATTCCCTATATAAATCAATGCTGTCACAGGGAGTGAGCAACTCACTCCGTACCCACATGTATTGGGTATTTCTATTTGGTTCCTCAGGCTGAACTCAGTAGACAGTTGAAGAAGGAAAGATAAGTATATGCTGCTGCGGATGGAGGGGATTAAGGAAAACCTGTTGTTTCAATTACTGTGTGCTAAGCACTTAAATTTAAGTACTGGGCTGAAAATTTTAAGAAATCAGAATTTAAGTACCAACAGCTGAAGACTGGCAAGGTGGAAAAGGACCTAATCCCCTTTGGACATACTACAGAATGGGTGCTCAACCCATGGCCCTCCAGCTGTTGCGGAACTACAAGTCCCCATGAGGCATTGCAAGCCACTGACAGTTACAAACATGACTCCAAATGGTAGAGGCAGGATGGGACTTATAGTTCTGCAACAGCTGGAGGGCCACAGGTTGAGCACCCTTGTACTACGGTGTTCCATAAGTTTAGACACTTCCTATTTGAGTTAAAAAGAACCAGTTTTTCCTAGCATTGTAAAGACAAGATCTAGCCAACCAGTAATGTCCTATAATGTCCTATTTGTATTCCTTAAATCAGAACTCCAAGCACAAAAACATTTATTTAAAAATGTTCCTTGGTAGCCACAAAGAGCATAAAACCACTTTGTGTGCACCAAATGCATTGGCATACTTAGATATTACCATATAAAAGAAGCAGTGACATCATGATTGGTACATAGCCTGGGTAGACAGCAGAGCTGTAGGAGGGACCCTGCTGCCTGCATAAAATGACCAGAGGGGGCAGGAACATGACCAATCACCCTGAAAAAGGAGAGAAAGCAGCAGTTACCAGTCTTTATTACGGGAAGCACCTGCACAGAAGTAAAATTTCACACAGATTTGGAAGAAGTACACAAAGCACTCAAAGAGATAAGGAAGAATAAACACAACTCTTGAAATGTATTTATTACCAGTGAACTCGTAGGATTTGTATTTGAAATCAAATACAGGTTCCCCTATTGACAGCTCATGCAGGGCAACAGTGGAATGTCTGGGCATTAGCTTCTATGAAATACTGCATTACGGCTGATTTACTAAAGGAGATTAAAACGTTCACACCAAAAGAGAGTGAAGATTCATTGTAATTATCCAATCATATAAAAAGTAAACTCTGGTTTGTAGTACTTGCTCTTCGCATGAATGGATAATTTAATTTAATATTTCCTTTATTTGGAGCACCCCAAAGGAGCCGCAAGTGGAATGGGAATCCCCGCCCTGCACAGCCAGGCACACCCAATCTTTACAGTCTCCCAAAGTCAGAAAACAGTTCAGAACTTTGTTTTGTTATTTTATTGAGGTGATAAATCTTGGATGGGAAATAGTATTATGGGATGCCCACTTGACTTTAGCTATATACAGTCTATATACACTGCTCAGCTTCCTCCAGCACACATGCTTGTAGATCTGATAAAAATATCTGACACAGCACTGAATAAAAGCCGGTTATAGGCAGGAACACGTGGACCCTTTTAGATGTGCAGCAAAATCAGTGTCCAGCTTACATCCCTGTGGCTACTGATCCCAGCACCACCTGTTCAGGCACTGCCAGCCCGCCTGACTGCAGTTAACCTGTTCACTAGCCCTCCTGGCTACTTCTCCCCAGTCCTCCTAGATTGAAACATACTCACCAGCCCACCCGGCTGATTCTTCTGGAGAGCTCCTGGATGTGCTGACCTGCTCCTGCTGTCCTCTCCTTGCTCCCATGCCTCCAAGAACAATTTCCTCCATGTGTTGTAAAGGGTCCCTCCAGCCCCTGAGCCCCAGGCTTGAGGTTACCCCCCTAGACTAGGGGGCACCCTCGAGGGCCACAAACAGCCTCATCAGCACTCCTTCTCCATCTTCCACCCGACTGCCCTTGCTGGCCTGACCCATGAATATTTATAAGGTACCTGTCCCCTGCCAACCCATTTGCTGGGGATTGGCTGGGGTCCTTGTCAATACTCCAATCAGCTCCTCCTAGACTCCGCCCTCTACTTCTGGAAGCTTCCCCATGATTCCTGAGAGCAGGGGGAGTTACTAGAGATGCTGCTTGCTGAGTCACCCAGCCTCCCTAAGTCAATCAACACTGACCCAGATTCAGCCCAGGCCTGGCTCTCAGCCAGGCCATATTTTTCTACATTAACATCTTTAGCACATTAGAGGGCACTACATTTGTAAATATTCCAAACTTCTTTAGAAAATCAGCCTTATTACAGTAGTTCACAGGAGTTGTTACTCTTGGAGGTCACAGACATCCCCCTGCTGCCCTCCTTTAATGAATCAGTCTCATTGTATGCACCAACATGCACCATCTCCGCATGTATAGACCATGCAAGGAGGGCTTGCTTAAGGGGGAGAGTATTTTTTAATAAACACCACCATAAGTCCACTGTCTATATCACCAATTTGAAGCCAGACAGCTTAACAGGAGACAATTCTTGGACACAATTTGAAGCTAGTAACAGGGAAGGAATTAATATGAGGGTTCATTTAAATAAAATTGTCCAGCAACATTTCATAGCCGATTCTAGATAGCTATGATTCCTTTTGAAAAGCCCAGTTCATGCAGCCTCCAGTGTTTACAAGCTGATGCACCATGTGAAATTGGTCTAATTGGTTTCACTGGGCTATATAAGCAGTCATTTTATTTATTTTAGTTTGTTTTTCAAGGAAGGGAACAATCATTTCCATGACTAACCTGCAGAAAATTGAAGCATGGACAATTACCTCTGTAATAATTCTCATAATTACCTCTGATTGTAACCCCCCACCGCGTAATGAAATATTGTGAACCACTAATCAATAAAGCTAATCTATTAACCCTTAACTGAAAGACACCTTTATTTAAAATTGTCTGGCACCAGAATCTATTATTTTTTGCTGCAAAAAGAGTTTGTATCTGGTGAAAAAAGGTCCCAATGCTGGAGTACGTAAACTAGGTGTTACATTTATATAAAGGAAGGTTGGTGCTATGGTTGCATTACAGGGAGGATTATAGTGAGGGGTGCCTAATATTTCAACAATTAGCACCTTTGTCAATCTGGCCCTGTCTACTGTGATGAAGCAAGCTAGGTTTATCTAAATTACCTGTTTCCTATAATCTACACAATTTATATTAGTTTAGGTGGGCAAAAATGTAATGTTTTTATTTTACATTTGTAGCACTACCCCCATAGGGGTTGCAGAAGACTCTCAGTGTTCCCCACTACTACACAGCCACACAAGTAGCATTTTCAGCTTTCAAACAGACACAAGAAACTGTCTTGGAGGGGTTATAACTTGGATGGGGAATAGGAATTGTGGGATGCCCAACTTGATAGCAACAAAAACCAGGACCACTTCCTCCCTATGTACAACTTCAGCTTTGTTCTTTCACATCCAGACACTGACAGTCTCTAAGTCAGTGGTTCTCAACTCCGGTCCTCGGGACCCACCAACAGGCCAGATTTTAAGTATTACCTTGGGGAGATGCAGACTAGAATACTGCAATCACTGAGCAGCAAATTATATCACCTGGGATGTATTTCAGTTATCCTGCAAACCTGGCCTGTTGGGGGGTCCCGAGGACCGGAGTTGAGAACCACTGCTCTAAGTGAAAACATGCAACAGCCCTTTAAGGACTAGGAACTCTCATTCCCTTTAGAAAGTAGTACAAAGTGTTGTAAGCTGCATCCTGGAGTACCTCCAACTCCCTTGTAGACACTGGTCCCAGCTCTACTGACTGCAGGAAATGCTAGCCCACCTAGCTGATTCTTCAGCCCACTGGCTGCCTCTTCACAAGTCTACTCAACTGCTTCTTCACCAGTCTACTCAACTACTCTAGAGATCTCCCAGGGCAAGATTAAGATAGATTTAAGCACACCATTATCTTCCAGAGAAACCTGCTACGTGTGGCAGTCTCTCCCCTTGTAAGTCCCCGACCGTGCTGTAGTACTCACACTGTCCTCCTTGCTCCCGCTGCCTCTCAGGGAAGACTCCCTCCAGTCTCATTCTGTTGTCAGGATGCCTCCAGGCCAGCCTGAGTTCCAGCCCGAGGCAGAGCACCCCCCGACTAGGGGGTTTGCCTCAAGGATCACAACAGTCCCCTCAGCACTCCATCTCCATCTTCCACCCAACAGCCCCAGCCAGCATAACTTATCCATACTTAAGGGTGAGCCCAACCACCCTGCCAGGCCCACCACCTGGGGGCTGGCCAAGCTCCCCTGAGTATGCAGAACACCCCTCCTAGCCTCCGCCCTCCAGTTTCCGGAATGTTCTCCAACTTTACAGAACCAAGGGGAGGCAATAGAGACTTGCCTGTATGAGTCATCCAGCCCTGACCTAAAGTAAACCCATGACCCAATTATGACTCACAGATTTAAGCATGAGTCAAAACATAAAACATTCCTGCACTCACACTAGTAGCACACTAAAGGGTGCTACACATTTATATTCCTTATAAATAACTGCAATCAATAAAAATAACCTGATTTAAAGTTCTGCCTTATAGTCATTTTCTTACTGTTTCTGAAGGACTTCTGTCTGTCTCCTATTTAAGTGCCTCCTGTTCCACATCAATCAAATGGGGGCACCTGTGCATTCGCGCTCCCAGACTTAGGACTACATCTTTGAGTTCTAATGCTGCCTGCACCCACATACACGGGTATCCATGCATTGGAGCACTCTGCATCTCCACTTCTGGGATGGTAGTGCATGGGAGTTGGGGAGTGGACATACCTCAAAAGCTGAGCAGAAAGTTTGTTTTCTTTTACTGACAGAACCTGTGATTGGCCTCAGGTCAGCTTGGGTCATGCATGTAGTTCACATGGTACCTGGAAGCACCCCCCCCCCGGTGAATTTTTCTTTAAATCCAAAGCAAGGATCGCTGAGGATGCAGCCCATAACAGTGAGTGATGCAGTGGGGGAGATTTAAAACTGGTATGTGCAAAAACTGGTGCAGCTCTGCATAGAAACCAATCAGCTTCCAAGTTTAAGTCCATGTTCACATTGGCGCGATTTTACATGCGATTTGACAGGGCTAATTGCATGTCAAATCGGAACCAATTGCCGGCAATGGGATCGTCCCAATTGGTGTGACGCCGACTTTGCGGCACCTCACCGACTTCCAAAAGTAATTCCTGCATGAACCCGCACAAATGTCTTTCAAGTCACCCCCGAAGTCAGACTGAATTCAGATGAACTTGCACGATTTCAAAGCCGTGCTTAGTGTGAATGAGGGCTTATTGTCAAAGCTTTATTGAACAAGCTAAATTTAGAAGCTGAGTGGCTGCCATGCACAGCTGCACCAGATTCTGAGTGCTCCGGTTTTAGTAAGGCTGGGTTCACACCTATGCAAATTGGATGTGGGTTTCTTCGCATCCAATTCGCATAGCAGGAGATTGTGACTGGCTTTCTATGGAGCCGGTTCACTCATCTCCGCAGCAGATCTGCGTCTTTTGGACCATTTCAGTTCCGAATTCAGACCAAAATTCAGGCTGAAATCGGACCTGAAACTGTGAGCGAGCATGCACCGGACCAATACTGGGAGCCGCTGCGGATTCCAGTGTGAACTTAGCCTAAATCTTCCCCAAGATTAAGTATTATGATGAGTTAAGTAGATTATTTTTTTAAAAAAAGAATAATTGATTACAATTAATGTTGCTAGTAGATATATATAATGTAAAAATGTGTGAGCCTTTAAAACCACTTTAAACCCAGAGCCAGACAGAGGCAGGAGAGACTCCTGCCTCCGACACTGTTGAGAGGGGAGGGACAACTAGGGTTGGAATTCAGGTAAGTCTAGCTCCCCATCACTGCAGACACAACCAAGTGTCAAAGTGATAATAAAGTCACACACAGGGAAATTGTCTCCCTGCAGGGTTCTGTTGTCAGTTTGAAATTGGAATGGCTCCCAATGCATAGAGCAGGGTCAGCAGCCAAAATGACAGCAGGGGCCTGAAGATCACACCAGGAGGGTCCCTCTCCCACTGTAATCTGTAGGGATGGACTATCAGTTTGATAGTCAGGTCCAACTCTGCGATTCAGGAGGGCTGACAAGGAATCCTATATAAATGAAGGCTGCAAAGTTTTGTCCTGATTGTTCTGCACTTACTAATTTCAACCAAGCTGTAGTTTTAAATAAATATACATTTTTTTCATAAAATGTGTTCTTTTTAACCTATTTGCTCTTAATCATTTTTGTTTACTCAATGATTTTATTTACCACTCACATGTATACATATTTTCCTTTTTGATCATTTTGTTGGTTTGTTTTTGTAGCACTGTATACACAAAAAACACACAAAATTAATGCCTGATATACACAATGAGATTATTATTATTATTATTATACAGTATTTATATAGTGCCAACAGTTTGGGCAGCACTTTACAATATAAAGAGAGACAATACAGCAACAATACAATTCAAAACAAGGGTTAGGAGGGCCCTCCCTGGTCCTGCGAGCTTACCATCTAAGAGGGAGGGGCTGGTGAAACAAAAGGTAGGGACTGTGAGGGATGAACTGATGAGGGGAGTAGAAGATTCTGTTGTTAGCTGGAGGCAGGATAGGCCTCCCTGAAGAGATGAGTTTTCCGGGATCGCCTAAAAGCAGACAGATTGGGGTAGAGAGTTCCAGAGGATGGGGGAGACTCTGGAGAAGTCCTGGAGACGAGCATGGGAGGAGGAGACAAGGGAGCTAGAGAGCAGAAGGTCTTGAGAGGAGCGAAGAGGACAGTTTGGGTGATATTTGGAGATAAGATTGGTGATGTAGCTTGAGGCAGAATTGTAAATGGCTTTGTATGTTATGGTTAGGGTTTTGAATTGTATTCTTTGGGAAATGGGAAGCCAGTGGAGAGATTGGCAGAGAGGAGTGGCGGACGCTGAACGGATTGGTAAGGTGGACGAGTCTGGCAGCAGCATTCATGATAGACTGAAGAGGGGATAGCTTGCGGAGAGGTAGGCCAATTAGGAGGGAGTTACAATAGTCAAGGCGAGAGATAACAAGGGAGTGAATAAGTTGCTTAGTGGTGACAACTGTTAGGAAGGGTTTTGGAGATGTTTCGGAGGTGAAGTTTGCACGATTTGAACAGTGATTGGATTTGGGGCAGTGACTGTATTATCGGGCGAATAATCGTCCATTTTTTTGCATGCTAATCTCAGATCGAATCGGAAGAGTTTACTTTGGTCACGAAAATTCTCATACAACAGAATTAAAAATCGCAAGTAATGTGTTGTAGTGTATTTGTATTGCATTTTCGAACGACAGCTGTACTGGTTAAACGAAAATCGTACGATAGGGCATCGTACGAGAAAAATTTTCCTGCATGTCCGATCATGTCTAGACAGATAAGATCAGATGAACTGTCATGATCGGCTCTGTACTAACGATCTGATTATCATACGATTGCTTCAAAAGTGGTATTTTCCATATGATTTTCTGATCGCGTGTACGGGGCTTAAGGAATGAATTTGTTTATTAATTACATCATCATGCCTTTGTACCACAAACATAATTTTACATTCTTAAACAAGGAATTGCAACATAAAATCTGCCTTTGAATTATAACCCCCATTAGGAGTTTTGGTGATCATTATGTTGATATTTTTTTATTTATATTTTCCAGAAATTTTCACGCTGGTCACCTAACATGTAGGGTACACTTCCTCTTCCGATTGTCTCCTGGACAATGGATGCAGCAACAGAACACAGAGAGTGCTCCCACATGGGTGACCCCGAGTATCCCGAGGGGCCCAGGCGGCGGACCCCAACTAATGAGTTGTTGTGCTGCCCCATAGCCAAACAGGAAGTGTGAGGAAATCTCTGCAAATAAGGGGAATCCATTGCCCCCCCCCCAAAACCCTCAAAACCAGTGTCCCCACTGGAAAATTTCAAGGCGGGTCAGGAAACAGGAATGGGTGCCTCATATTTAAATTAGAGGGGTGCATGAGTTTAGTCAGGCCTAGGGCAGCACAAAACCTAAACACACTGCTGCCGCTGAGGGAACCCAGAAAAGGAGGATCAGGGCCACTCTGTGCAAAACCCTTCCACAGAGGAGGAAAGTATAACATGTTTGTTATTTACAAAAAAAAAAAAGGGAACCTTTAGGCTCCATTTACACGGGATGCTGTTTCAACCTCCCCTGAACGCTTTATTTTGACAGCTAGAAACCGGAGTCTAAAACGCCCATTTTGCATGCGGCATTTTGCCGCATTCACATCTAGGAACGTCTTTGAAAAAAAAAGTTTTGTTTTTTTAAAAAATGGAAACGCCTGTAAACGAAACAGTCCTAGACGCAAGTTACCACGTTTAGCATCGTTTACAAGCTGTTTGGCGTTTCAAATGCCTCTGAACTGGCGTCTGAACCCATTTTTTTGCATTCCAAAAAAAGCCTCTAAATTCAACTGCCTGGAAACGACCTTAAACGACCCTGTGTAAATGTACTGATAACAATAAACGTCCAAATGCCTCTAAACGTCCATTTACCAGCAGCTGTGTAAATGAGGCCTTAGTATTGCTTTAACAGCATATCCTTAGTCAGGCTAAGGGCATCTAGTGATGGAAATGGATTACTGCGGGCACTGAATAGGAGGTAACTTTTGCAGTCTAAGGCATTTTTTTTGTTTTTTTTTCTTATCAGAAAAAAATGAGCCATGGCTGGGAATTAACAACAAAACTAACTTTGCCTCCTTAAAGTCTGCTGTGTAGTCAGCAAATTACACTTGTATTTATATTGTAACCCATCATTTATTTTTATTTTATTCATGCAAAAGGCCTTCAGGAAAATCAAACCAATGTAGAAAACATTGGCTCTTTCTTCTCTTCTCAATGAAATGAGCACAGGGAAAGTGTGCAAGGTGCACAGGAGTTTCTTTTGTAATCTTCTGCTCACAGCTGTGTCAAACTGAAGTTTCTTGTTAATGAAATTTCCTACATTTGACACAGATCGTTAGCCTAGTAGATTTATTCCACCTCACAACTTTTGCTTCTTATACTAGAAAAAAAAGAAAGAATGATGATAAGATATGCAGAATTCAGAGTGTGCAGTATTCCTACGCAGAATATTTACTTTTCCAGGCTCTCCAGCTGTAAATTAAAATTGAGTGTGCACGTGTATTACATGCTTTTTTTTAGGTGACAATACGCAGGTGAGCATTATGTATTTATTTGCACTAACCTCTTTTTTGTCAGGTTCATGGGTTCTAATGATACACCTATGCCTTCTTCCATGTCTATTGCAACAATTTCATCAAGGTGTATGCTGGACAAGCACCACTGGAACACATTCAAGAAACACAGAAAATCATTTACAGTATCTCACAAAAGTGAGTACACCCCTCACATTTTTGTGAATATTTTATTATATCTTTTCATGTGACAACACTGAAGAAATGACACTTTGCTATGATGTAAAGTAGTGAATGTACAGCTTGTATAACAGTGTAAATTTGCCCCCTCAAAATAACTCAGCACACAGCCTTTAGGCTCCTTTCACACTGAGGCGCTTTACAGGCGCTATTTAGCTAAAAACTGCATCTGTAAAGCGCCTCAAAAATCCACCCCAATGTGGAAGCTGGAGTGCTTTCACACTGGGGTGGTGTGCTCCTGCAAGCAGCATCTTTGGGGCTGTGCGGTGAGTGGTAATATACCGCTCCTCCACCGCCCCTGCCCATTGAAAACAATGGGGCAGCGCTTCCGAAGCAGCTGCACACTGCCTCGGAAGCGCAGAGAGCAGGCACTTTTAACCCCGTTTTAACCCCTTGTGAGGGGGTTAAAAGCGCACTGCAGCTGTAGCGCCGCTCTAACAGCAGTAAATCCCCGCTATGACTAGCGGGGATTTACCGCTAACGCTCCACCGCCCCAGTGTGAAAGTAGCCTTAATGTCTACACTGCTGACAACAAAAGTGAGTATACCCCTAAGTGAAAATGTCCAAATTGGGCCCAATTAGCCATTTTTCCTCCCCGGTGTCATATGACTCAATAGTGTTACAAGGTCTCAGGTGTGAATGGGGAGCAGGTGTGTTAAACTTGGTGTTATCACTCTAACTCTCTCATACTGGTCACTGGAAGTTCAACATGGCACCTCATGGCAAAGAACTCTCTGGGGATCTGAAAAAAAGAATTGCTGCTCTACATAAAGATGGCCTAGGCTATAGAAAGATTGCCAAGACCCTGAAACTGAGCTGCAGCATGGTGGCCAAGACCATACAGTGGTTTAACAGGACAGGTTCCACTCAGAACAGGCCTTGCCATAGTCAACCAAAGGGTTGAGTCTACATGCTCAGCATCATATCCAGAGGTTGTCTTTGGGAAATAGACGTATGAGTGCTGCCAGCATTGCTGCAGAGGTTGAAGGGGTGGGGGGGTCAACCAGTCAGTGCTCAGACCATACGCCGCACGCTCCATCAAACTGGTTTGCATGGCTGTCGTTCCAGAAGGAAGGCTCTGCTAAAGATGATGCACAATGATGCAAACAGTTTGCTGAAGACAAGCAGGCTAAGGACATGGATTACTGGAACCATGTCCTATGGTCTGATGAGACCAAGATAAACTTATTTGGTTCAGATGGTGTCAAGCATGTGTGGCGGCAACCAGATGAGGAGTACAAAGACAAGTGTGTCTTGCCTACAGTCAAGCATGGTGGTGGGAGTGTCATGTCAAAATGAATGGTTCCCTACGAGAGTAGAAGTCACATCCAAGTTGGATCATAGTGATCCGACTTTGGTGCGACTTGTACTCTGAGGATCTTGAAGGGGAACCCCTTGCCAAAATGAAAAAAAAAACCGGCGTGGGCTTCCCCCCCCAAAAAATCCATACCAGAACCTTATCCGAGCTTGCAGCACGGCAGATCAGGAAAGGGGGGGGCCAGTGAGTGCCCCCCCTCCCGGACCATACCAGGCCACATGCCACGCCCTCAATATGGGGGGTGGGTGCTTTGGGGCAGGGATGGGATCTGTGACCCCCCCTCCACCCCAAAGCAACTTTTCCCCATGTTGATGAGGACAAGGGCCTCTTCCCGACAACCCTGGGTGGTGGTTGTTGAGGTCTGCGGCAGGGGGCTTATCTAAATCTGTAAACCCCCTTTCGCAAGGGGGGCCCCAGATCCCGACCCCCAGCCTATGTGAATGAGTATGGGGTACATTGTACCCCTACCCATTTACCCAAAAACAGTGTCAAAGAAATAAAACCAGAACTCACTTTTTTGACAAAGTCCTTTATCAAAGCCCCTCCAGTCTTCTCCCCTCTCTGGTGATGTCTTCTTCCCTCTCTGGTTCTTCTCCTCTCTCTGATGATGTCTTATCCCCTCTCCATTCTTCTCACTCCAGAGGAAGAAGACAGCAGAAGAAGATAGCGGAGGGAGAAGAACTGGAGAGGTAAGAAGACATTGCCGGAGGAGGGAGGAGAACCGGAGATGGGAAAAGACATTGTCGGAGAGGGGAGAAGACCGGAGGGAGAAGACACGCTGGAGCTGCTTTAATAAAGGACTTTGTCAAAAACCTGAGTGCTGGTTTTATTTCTTTGACACACATTGTTTTTGGGTGAATGGGTAAGGGTAATCATTCACATACTCATTCACATGGGGGGGTCGGGATCTGGGGGCCCCCCTTGTTAAACAGGGTTTCCAGATTTCGATAAGCCCCCCTGCCTGCAGACCTCCATAACCACCACCCAGGGTTGTTGAGAAGAGGCCCTGGTCCCCAAGACAAGATGCTTTGGGATGGAGGGGGGAGCACAGAGCCCCCCTGCCCCAAAGCATGAACCCCCCATGTTGAGAGGGTGTGGCCTGGTATGGTCTAGGAGGGGGGAGGGCGCTCGCTCGCCCCCCCTTTCCTGACCTGCCGGGCTGCATGCTTGGATAAGGGTCTGGTATGGATTTTGGGGCGGACCCCACACTTTTTTTTGGCATGGGGATCCCCCTTAAAATCCATACTAGACTGACGGGTCTGGTATGGTCTTGAGGGGAACCCCACACCATTTTTTTTTTCATTTTGGCGAGGGGTTCCCCTTCAAGATCCTCAGAGCACAAGTCGCACCACATCATCCTGATGCGACTTAGATTTGACTTCTATTCAAATCAATGGGCTCTCATAGAGATCCATTGGTTTTAAAAAGAGGCAGAGAAATGCTGAAAAAAGCTAGCATGGCTAAACGCGCATTAACGCAAATGCAAAAAGCTACTAAAAGCACCTCTTACAGTCGCTTTTTCCTGATGTTCGTAGTGGCTTTGCATCTCCTTTTTTTTAACACCCTGTGTTACAGTACCTTCCTAACATGAGACAGCATAGTGCCTGCTTTCATCTTCATTATCTAATGAAACTGGTTTAAAGTGGATGAGCTATAGCATCCAGCAGTGATCAAATGAAAAAAAACATGGCAGGCTGGTTGTACTGACATTGGTCGAAGTACAACCAGCCTGCCCATAGGTGGTTTGAAATTTGTGCAGTTCCTGATAACCTGGCCTAATTTTGATCTGTCTGTGGCTGGCTTAAGTGTTACTTAACTGCAGCAGAGATATATTAGTTCTTCTGGCCTGCCAGACAGGGCTGTGCAGTGCAGCATAGCTGTGTAAATCTGCCTGTTTGCCTGGAGTTCAGCTTTAATTACAAAGCTTCCACATGATTTCCTATCATTCAGAGAATCCATGTCAGCACACTGCTGGGAAGTGGGACCAGCATTCCCTATCATGTGACAGAAAGTAGGTCTGCATGGAAGAGCTTTATAATTACCTCAACCACTTGTAAGTCATGATAGTAATTGTAAACTATACCCCCAACAATGACACTGGTGCAGACAAGGTACCTGGGTCACTGCAGAGTAGACATAGGGCATGTGCCTCTAGTGTATATGGGTTTAGCAATGCATTGGATGGTGACCATTATTTTGAAAAACATGTCTAGGGACTTTTAAGGGGCCAAACAATATACTAACGCAGTATTAAAATTGTATTATTTTATTCATTAATGTATGCTTTAAAATAGCACAGAAAATTACATAAAATCCTTACTACCTATAGAGGGATGTGCTTATTACATTATAAATATAATTTCCTGAATATAGTATGTAACAACCCTCTCTATACTACTGAACCTCTAAATTTCTATTATAACCCAATATTAGGCATGCAGTTTGAATAATGTTACATTCACCCCCCCATCAAAGGATGAAAGAGACTAGTGGTCTTTTTCCTCAACGTGTTTCGCAATAAAGCTTTCTTAGCAGGCTAGATAGAGGTTCATATTAGACATTTATCCAAAATGAGGATTCAACCAACCAAATAATGCCCTCCATGAGGAGCAATGGGAGCACCTGGGATATTTTTCTGAAACCAATGTCAGTGAGTAGGTCAGGTAGGTCTAATTTAATTTAACATTGTGGAGAACTGTCTAAAATACAGACACAGATAGATGTCTATCCTCCAAAAATATCTTTGTGTTTAGCAATATTGAGGCATGATGATCCATAATTCACATTCAACGTCTGTTTATCTGAGGATTTCTAGAGCTGACCGTTCCTTCTCAAAGCAGATCTTGGGTGTCCCAGGGAGGCCCCTGAGTCTCCTCTGCATGAGGGTGGTGACCAGGCTGCATTATTTATGTGTTTATGAAAAGTGACCTACCTGGCCATGTATAATTTTTTGGGTGATGTCAAATAACGCATGCCAGTTGTTACCATTTAAGTTGCATCTGGAAAGTAAGCACAGTTAGGCTGAAAGGTCCCCAGAACCAGAAGGGTTTTATATATTTGAGTAGAGACATTGTGATAGTTTAAAGCTGAGTTCACAAGCATGAAATGTGGCGTTAAAGTATACTGTGTGCGGCAGTCATTGAGCTGATAAATAACACTTAATTACCCCATACTGTGTAATAGACAACAGGTTCCTCCAAGATGTCTGCTTTCGCAAAAAACATTCTGGTTTTTATCAACTTAAAACAATACACTGAGATGACAGTCAGTTCCACATCTGTCTCACATAAATTAGATCAGTTTTCCCCAAGGACAATGAGATTTGTGTTCACTTTACCTTGTATAAAAGTAAAATACGAGGAGCTGGCCTAACAGCACCGGTATCACCAGTCAAAGAGGAAGCCTTGTAAAATGGCCTCTCTTCAAACGAAAAGCCCACTGCACAGAAACATGTTTTCACAGTTCAGTTGATATGCTGTTAGTACTGTAACATTTGCAGCACCATCCTCAGTCCACATGTCCCGAGCCTATCCTGAGGTAACCTGATGCGTATGAACTGCAGATGTATCCCAAAATATTCCTGCAGGATTCCAAGTCAGCCAGTGGAGGAGTCTCACATTAGCTCTGCTATGCAGGCAACCACTTATCTGGGCTCCTTGCCAAATGCAATCCTCCATCCTCCTGCATTGTCCTAGGTTCAACATACATCTCAGAAACACAGCACTGATGAATTGCTGGCAATTTTATTACATTTTTTTAGAGTGTATAAAAGTTAACTTATGGAAAAGGAATTGCTGACATTTTAAAAATGAATAACTGCGGAGCTGTCACAGCTGAACCCCTTTATTACATCCCAAGATTCAAAAAAAAAAAAAAAGCTTTTGCTTATTGAAAAAAAAAAGTACTGTATGTTGTTAGACTGTGATTACATGCACTGAGATAAAGCAGTCTTTTTCATTTACAGAATAATTGTGCTCCTTTGATGCAAGCTACTATACTTTCTAAGTGAGATGTCATTTTCTGGCTGTGCGGAGTCACCTTTCTATAGAGGCTTTCAGATCCACTTACAAAAAGTCAGTGGGATTAATCTTTTCATGTTTTTCATACTCAAACAATGGCAATGTGCAAGTTTGGGAACACAGAACAACCAATCAGTAACCTCTTTCATTTTCCTACAGTATTAAACTGCTGATTGCTACGGGTTATTGTGTGCTGTACATCACCACTGCTTTTTACACCGCTTTATTAAACATAGGTGAAGAAACCTATAGAAAGCATAAATAATTTTTCATAGTCTAAACCAGAGGTCTCCAAGCTTTGGCCCGAGGGCCAGATGCAGCCCTTTGCTTGCCTTTATCCGGCCCTTGAGGCACTATCCCTCCCACTAACACGAGACACTATTCTGCCATCTGACACTGACAATGGTGCACCATTTCTCCCACTGAGACCACTAATGGGGCACTATTCCTTCCTATGATACCAATGACGGGGCACTATTCCTCCCCCTAAAACCAGATGTTTACTCCCACTGATACCAGGAAAATTTCTACTCCCGCTGGCCAAAGTTCAGTCCCCCTAAAGTCTGGAGGGCAATAAACTGGCCCTTTGTTTAGAATGTTTGGAGACCTCTGGTCTAAACCAAGCTGTTGAATGCTGAAATAGTGTTGCTATGAGTAATTGCATATTATTTCTCTTTACATTAAATTTCAGTTTAGAAAGTCACATAAAATGCCTTGCAGTGATAAAACAAGCTAGGGTTGTAGTTTATGTAACAACTGTGCATTTAAAGTGACCAAGTGTCAATTCCCTAAAAAATCAAAATGCCAGTTCCCTGCAGTATAAGCACTGTTAGGGCTCGTTTACGCTAGCGGTTGAAGGAGAGGTAGGGGCAGGTTTTTGAGCCACAATTTTAACAACACCTGACTGCCCCACTTAAGCTGCAAAGGCAGACAGACAGGGTTGTGCACAAGCTGGTTTGCAGGTGCTGGAAAAATGACCGCCCCCTCATCCATAACACTTGGTGGATGATACCAAGAATGGAGCTGCACCACAAACATCCTGTAACTGCGTGCAATGCAATGCATTTGCGACACAGTGGTCTGGCATTTACAGGTTTAAAACAGGTGGTAAGAAGGCAATATGTTCCACTGAAAAGCATTTTACTGAGGATTGCTCTTCACAGAGGTAGAAAGGGCTGCTGCTCATCTCTTGGTCAGCTTGTGTCACCAACCATTGCACCTTTCTAACAGTCCATTCTCTGTAGACTCTTCAGAATTTGACAATGCCAGGTGTGTTGCGTGTCTGTGTAACCCATCGCATGGTTCCATCCTCCAATCCCTATGTCACTGCTGTGTCCTGTAGTACAGTTAGGGTTGGATGATGGAACCATATCATGAAGCAGGGGACACAGACATCTGGAACTCCTGGAATTGTTGAATGCTGATGAAGACTACAGTACTGAGACAGTCATATCAGGAGAAACAGGCTGCCAGAGAGGTGAGTTTTATAGCTTTTCTATGTGTCAGCAGACAGAGTCACCTGGGTGCAGAGGAGAGTGTGGACTAATCGCTGTGTGTGACCAGATTGTGAGCTGCAATCTCACTGGGACTGGTGAGCTACTGCTGTGAGGATTTACTATCTGCTGCTAGGGAGACTGAGTTCTTTAGGAACTGACCATACAGCCATCTAGTAGCCTTATAGCTGCCTGCAGGCTTGGTTGGTACTATTCTGATGTGAACAAAGATAAAACTGGACCCCAACGCTAGCCGGCTGAAGAGATAGGACTAAAGCAGTGGTTCTCAACTCCTGTCCTCGGGACCCACTAACAGGCCAGATTTGCAGGATAACTGAAATACATCACAGGTGGTATCATTTGCTCCTCAGTGATTGCAGTATTCTAGTCTGCATCTCCCCAAGGTAATACTTAAAATATGGCCTATTGGTGGGTTCTGAGGACTGGAGTTGAGAACCACTGGACTAAAGACTGTCCATTTACAGCTGTTACACAGAGACCTTGCATATGCTCAGATGCACCATTTAGGAGACATTGCACCATATCCTTGACATTCTCCTAGAGTGTGCTCTGTGCTAGTTACAACATTTTCATTCACATTAAAATGAAATGCTTTATGCACTATTTATTGCTGACTTTTCTGATTTATGAGTTAATCTCAGTCTTGTGGTACAGAGCTCCATTCAAAGTTACTTTGGCATAGTAATTATACTGTGTAACAGACTGTGTATGAACTTACCTTCTGTATTCTAATTTATGCTCAACCCACCATTCATTGTAACCCAAACCAATACACTTTATTTACCACTAAACAGTCTTGTGTCTATTTCCTGGTACTAATTCAGAACCAAGTTAAAGGTATCTGTATTTATGTTTCTATAAGTGCTTGCAGCAACGTTCACTCAACCAGGTGTGTCAGAGGGGCTGAGGTAGTTCTTGGAGTCAAGGCGCAGAACAAATCCCAAATTACCTAGCGGCTCCTTCAGGGGTACCGCTACATTGCTAGCATTATTATTTTGAGCTTGTTATTCAAATCAACTATGTGTCTGTTGCACTGATAGAGCAGAGTCATCTCCACTGGGGCTCCAAGAGGTTTTGTTAGTAGACTAATTTTAGCACAGTGACCACCAAGATTGTAAAGCCGCTACTCAATGTCAAGAGACTTTACCTGACACAATACAAAAATACACATGAAAACATAAATTAGTAAATGTGCCAATTTTTTGTAATTCTGTTGCTTGCCGAAGTGGTGGAATTGCCTTTTAATAAGGTATAAAATGCTTTTTTTAAAAACGGTAGCATTGACATCAAAATAATATCTTCCTATAATAAATCTCTGCAGTTACTTTATTTTATTCTTCTGTTTAAAAAAGGGATAAAATACAGCAGCAGAATTTGCTTTTCTTCATAATAACATGGAGTCAAAACTTTATATGTTGGTTTACAGCTCACATATAACCAACAGATACTAATTTAAAACTAATTAACTTCTGCTGGGAATTCAACCTTTATTCTTTTGTTGGGCTGTTAACTAGACATAAGACATCTGCTATTATAAGCTTAGGAAACTAGCCCTGCATAGTAAAGTAGCCCAGAATGTGTCATCCATGTTAAATAAAAGAACCCAGTGGGGGGGGCAGATAGTGCAACATAACTTTTCAATTTTTACACGCTACCTACAGTGCTTTGAAAAAGTATTCATACCCCTTGACATTTTACAAATTTTGTCATATTAAAACCAAAAACGTAAATGTATTTTATTGGAATTTTATGTGATAGACCAACACAAAGTGGCACATAATTGTGAAGCGAAAGAAAAATGATAAATGGTTTTCCAAATTTTTTACAAATAACTATCTGAAAAGTGTGGCGTGCATTTGTATTCAGCCCCTTTTAGGCTGGGTTCAGACTATCCGACATTTAAACGGTCCGACTTTGATCCTACTTTGCTGTGTGAATTACGGTCCTACATAAGGTCAAAGTCGGACCGATTTTCTGTGAACAGGGATCCAACTTTGATCCCGACAATGCCAGGCACCTTATGCTCTGGGGATCTTGAAGGGAAACTCCATGCCAAATTAAAGAAAAAAAACGTATGGGGTCCCCCTCCAGAAGCATACCAGGCCCTTTGGTCTGGTATGGATTTTAAGGGGAACCCCACATCACATTTTTTTTTAAAAATGGCGTGCAAAAGAGCAGAAGACATTGCGCAGAGGGAGAAGATGCCGCTGTGTGTTTTTTTTACATTTTCCTTCCAGATGAATGGGTAGGGGTACAATATACCCCATACTCATTCACATAGGGTGGGGGGCGGAATCTGGGGGCCCCCTTGTTAAAGGGGGTTACCAGATTCTGATAGATCCCAGCCCACAGATCCTGACAATCACCGGTAAGGGTTGTCGGGAAGAGGCCCTTGTCCTCATCAATATGGGACAAGGTGCTTTGGGGTGGGGGGCGCAGAGCCCCCCCTGCCCAAAAGCACCCATACTCCCCATGTTGAGGGCATGCGGCCTGCTATGGTCCAGGAGGCGGGGCACTTGCTCATCCCCACCCCCTTTCCTGGCATGCCAGCCTGCGTGCTCAGATAAGGGTTTGGTATGGATTCTGGGGGGAACCCCATGCCATTTTTTTAAAATTTGGCATGGAGTTCTCCTTAAAATCCATACCAGACCAAAGGGCCTGGTATGCTACTGGAGGGGGACCCCATGCCATTTTTTTTTTAAATTTGGCATGTAGTTCCCCTACAAGATCCCCAGAGCACAAGTCACATACCAAAGTCTGATCAGGGAAGACAATGATCTGACTTCGATCCGACTTCAATGCTTTTCAATGGGCTAAAGTAGGATCAAAGTTGGACAAAAGTAGTACAGGAACCTTTTTCAAAGTCAGTCCAACTTTGAAAAACACAAGTCAGACCAGTTAAGACGGCACTCATAGGGAATCATTGTTTTTGTGAAGTAATGCGACTTGTGCTCCTAATGTCGGTCCGAGAATCGGACTAGTGTGAACCCAGCCTTACTCTGATACCCCTATCTAAAATCTAGTGGAATCAATTGCCTTCAGAAGTCACCTAATTAGTAAATAGAATTCAACTGTATGTAATTTAATCTCAGTATAAATACAGCTGTTCTGTGAATCCCTTGGAAGTTTGTTAGAGAACCTTAGTGAACAAACAGCATCATGAATGCCAATGAACACACCAGACAGGTCAGGGATAAAGTTGTGGAGAAGTTTAAAGCAGGGTTAGGTTATAAAAAAACTCTCAAGCTTTGAACATCTCACGGAGCACTGCTCAATCCATCATCTGAATATGGAAAGAGTGTGGCGCAACTGCAAACCTAACAAGACATGGCCATCCACCTAAACTGACAGGCTAGGCAAGGAGAGCATTAATCAGAGAAGCAGCCAAGAGGCCCATAGTAACTGTGGAGGAGCTGCAGAGACCACAGCTCAGGTGGGAGAATCTATCCACAGGACAACTATTAGTCATGCACTGCACAAATTTGGCTTTTATGAAAGAGTGGCAAGAAGAAAGCCATTGTTGAACGAAAGCCATAAGAAGTCCCGTTTGCAATGTGCGAGAAGCCATGTGCGGGACACAGCAAACATGTGGACCAAAATTGAACTTTTTGACCTAAAAGCAAAGCACTATGTGTTGTGGAAAACTAACACTGCACATCACCCCGAACACACCATCCCCACTGTGAAACATGGTGGTGGCAGCTTCATGTTATGAGGATGCTTTTCTTCAGCAGAGACAGGGAAACTGGTCAGAGTTGATGGGAAGATGGATGGAGCCAAATACAATGCAATCTTAGAAGAAAACCTGTTAGAGTCTGCAAAAGATTTGAGACTGGGGTGGAGGTTTACCTTCCAGTAGGAAAACAACTCCAAAACATACAGCCAGAGCTACAATAGAATGGTTTAGATCAAAGCATATTCATGTGTTAGAAGGGCCCAGTCAAAGTCCAGACCTAAATCCAATGGAGAATCTGTGGCAAGACTTGAAAATTGCTGTTCACAGACGCTCTCCATAAAATCTGACAGAGCTTGGACTACAATGAAAAATGGGCAACAATTTTACTCTAGATGTGCAAAGCTGATATAGACATACATACAAAGACATGCAGCTGTAATTGCAGAGAAAGTATTGACTCAGGGGGGCTGAATACAAATACACACTACACTTTTCAGATATTTATTTGTAAAAAAATTTGAAAACCATTTATTATTTTCCTTCCACTTCACAATTATGTGCCACTTGGTGTTGGTCTATCACATACAATCCAAATAAAATACGTTTACGTTTTTGGTTGTAACATGACAAAATGTGGAAAATTTCAAAGGGTATGAATACTTTTTCAAGGCAATGTGTATGCAAACATATACAGAATATAAATAATGCTAAAAAAAATTGGACATTCCAGTTGTATTGAGCCTAGATGCCAAACTCATGGGCTAAAGTAGACTAACCATATAAATCAACTTTTAGAATATTAAAGAACCCATAAACAGGAACTTTTTTATGATTTATCTTAACCTTGAAAGGTTGTTCTTCCGTAATGATCTTACCATGCAACCAGCTCCATAAATAGTATCTCGGGAGGAGGGATGGGCGAACGGTTCGGCCCGAGCATGAGTTTGGGCCGAAACTTGGCTTGGCTGTTCGCTGGACAACTCAATTATCGGGTTGTTCGACCGTTTGTTTGGCCCACTGAAAGACCCCAATGCACTGCGTCGCCACACAGTGCATTTAAAGCCCTGATTGGTTGAAGCAGTGAAAGCTTTGCCCAATCAGGGCACAGAGCACTGTCAGAGCCATGATTGTACACTGTCATGATGACTCTATCCAATCATGGCTCATTGCTCTTAGTCCCACCCCACACTATAAAAGTATTCTTTCAATAGTGGCCATTTTCAGTGTGATTTTGGCATTGAGAGAGAGAGAACAGGGCTCTGTTCAGTGCTACTAGACAGTTAGTGTGCTATAGTGTGCTATTGTGATTCTGTTGTCAGTGTAGAATATTAGTTTAGTGCCAATCTAGGGATAGTGAGTGTAGTGACGACCATCATTCATCTTTGCATTAGTGTGCAGCTAGAGTAGGAACAGTTAAGATAGTGTCAATGTAGTGTAGAGACGAGTCATTCATCTTAAATTAGTGTATATCTAGAGTAGGGACAGTTCAGATAGTGTGATTGTAGTGACCGTTTAACACTGTATATTTCATTGCGTTACTGCACGTTTAATGCTATATAGTTCTGTGTGTTACTGCAAGTTTAACGCCATATAGTTCAGTGCGTTACTGCAAATGTAATGCTATTTAACCACTTCAGTCCCAGAAGGATTTCCCACTTTAGAACCAAAGCACTTTTTGCGATTTGGCACTGCATCGCTTTAACTGACAATTGCGCGGTCTTGCGATGTTGTACCCAAACAAAATTTGTGTCCTTTTTTTCCCACAAATAGAGCTTTCTTTTGGTGGTATTTGATCACCCCTGCATCATTTCTGATCACCGCTATAAACAAAAGAAGAGCGACATTTTGCAACAAAACCCCAATTTCTTACTTTTTGCTAAAATACAAATAAAAAAAAACATTTTTTCCATCGGTTTCGGCCGATTTATATTCTTCCTCATATTTTTGGTAAAAAAAATTGCAATCGGTGTTTAATGATTGGTTTGCGCAAAAGTTGCCGCGTTTACAGATGATGAGAATTAATTTCTGAGGTTTTTATTTTTCTTTTAATTTTTTTACTAGTAATGGCGGCGATCTGCAATTTTTAGCGGTACTGCAATATTGCGGCAGATATGTCGGACCATTTTGACACTTTTTTGAGACCATTGGCATTTATACAGCGATCAGCTATAAAAATGCACTGGTTACTGTGTAAATGCCATTGGTAGTGAAGAGGTTAACCTGGAGGGGGCGCTCTAAAGGTTAACTGTGTTCCCTGGGCGTGTTCTAACTGTATGTGGGCTGGCCTGGCTGGGGGTGACCATATACAGGAAGCCTTTGATCACAGCCCTTCCCCCTCCAACAGAATGGAGTTCCGTGTTTACTTACACGGACCTCCGTTCTTTCACTGCGGGGGGGCCATCGCGGGTAGCCGGTGGTGATCGAGTCCCCCCTACCTGCTCCCTGGCCCCCCTGAACTCCTGCGGCGTGCGCACGCTCACAGTGAGGGATATCGAGCCACTTTGTCGCCGTCAGAAGTCGGCGGTCGGCAAGTGGTTAATTTTATGTATTACTGCAATCTTAACGCTATATATTTCATTGCGTTACTGCAAGCTTAATGCCATATAGTTCTGTGTGTTACTGCAAGCTTAATGCTATATTTTAATGTTTAACGTAGTATATTTCTGTGTGTTGAGGCACGTTTGACGCAGTATATTACAGTATATTATAGTGTATCCGTGCAGTGTGTCTTTGTAGTGAGTACTCAAATGAAAGTGTACCAAACACCACTTTCCTTTGATTAAAGTGCATCCACATACACATTTCCACATCTTTATTACATTTTGTTCATAAGCACCGCCCCCTCACTTCCAATAATGTCTGGGAGGACAACAAGGAGAGGCAGACATTCCCGTGGCACTGTAAGGGGACCAGCAGCGTATGTGTCCACAGGCAAAGGTGGACGTGAACATTCCTCAGGCAGGGTATCATGTCCTCTGTTTAGTGATGTTGCCCGTGCTATCTAGCCACAGCATGCAGAAGAGGTGGTGGACTGGCTTACTAAACCGTCCTCGTCCTCCTTATCTTCCGTCACGCAAGCAGAGACTAGTATGCAGTCCCCTGCAGCTGCCAGAGTGGCTTGACCTGCCTCCTTGTCCACATCTATTCCTGACATAGCCCCAGCATCAGCCATGGAGGAGTTATTTGAACACAGTGTCAGCCATTTGCTCCTTGATGATGCACAGCCATTACTCAATTCAGCTGTTGGTTCTGGGGTTGAGGAAGGCAGGAACATGAGCCCACACAGAGGGGAGAACACTGGTACACAAATTTGCTGATGATGAGGTCACTGGCGAGACTTGGGTGACAGATAGAGCAGAGGAGGAAAGTGAGGGTGAGGCACAACCCCAACGAGGCAGCCATCATGAAAGAGTAGAGAGCAGCCACCCTATTCCATCACATTGTGGAGCTGTTATCTTCCGGCCCACTTGCCAGAGCTCAGGCCCAGAAGTGGTTCATGCCACACCAGCTGGAGCCAGGAATGCTGGTGTGCGATAATGGCACAACCCTCCTGTCCACCCTTAGACAGGGAAAGTTGACACATGTGCCATGCCTGACACATGTACTCAATTTGGTGGTGCAGCATTACCTAAAAAGATACCCAGAAGAGTCTGTAGCCATTTCAGGTGGTCATACACAGCCAGTGCTAAGTTGCCCGTAAACCACCTAATTTGTGACATACCCACCAGGTGGAACTCGACTTTGACAATGCTGCAGCGGCTGTACATGCAGCAGAGGGCCGTCAATGAGTACCTGTGTGAGTATGGCACAATGACAGGCTCAGGCCAGCTTGGCTTTTTTCCCCACGTCAATGGCTGCTCATAAAGGATGCATGCACTGTACTGTCACCATTTGGTGATCCAGAACAATGCATGCATCAGTGACACAATGAAAACAATGGTCAAAGATAGCTTAACCCTTCCCCGTGCAGATGGATGTAATTGTAAAAATAGGTAATTAAATAGATAATTAATTCATAAATGAAATGAAATAAAATTAATTAATATGAGAGAGCTGCACATGTATAGTTTTTAAAGCAACCAATATATAATAACCAGAAATTTATACCACACTCACTCTGTCTACCCAATAAATTAATAAATAATAATCAATAATTCATAAAACAGTGCAAATAGTGCAAATATGTACAAAAATAAGTGCAAAAATTATAATCATATAATGAGCCTTAGGTGGTGCTGCAACAATCAAAAGTGACTTAGTGCAACACAGTTCATGATGGTGACAACGCCTCCACAAATATATGACAGGAAGTGACAAATCCCAGAAAGAACACCAGGGTGTCTCCACACAAATGCCTTTAGTGATCCTCTCCACCGCAACATATAAGCGCACACAACATTTCTGAATGTGTGATTTTTTTCAGCAAGATTGTAAGTGTCATTTTAATTGACTTTACAATAAACCTTGACATACTTCTCCATGGGAAGCCCTCTTTTCTTGCTCTTTAATATGGGATGACCCTTGGTGATCTTCAAAGACACCCGGAGTGAGACTGGGGCTGTGGGACATCCAAAGTGGAGTGATTTCAACCTATGCTTGTTTTGACTACCTGTAATGGGGTCAAAATCATCTGGTGAGTAAATCGTCTGGTGAGTGCGTTTTGCACTTATATGTTCCGATGGAGAGGATCACTAAAGGCATTTGTGTGGAGACACCCTGGTGTTCTTTCTGGGATTTGTCACTTTCTGTCATATATTTGTGGAGGCGTTGTTACCATCATGAACCGTGTTGCTCTAAGTAACTTTTGATTATTGCAGTGCCACCTAAAGCTCATTATATGAACTGCTTTTGAACTAATTTTTGCACTTATTATTGTACATATTTGCACTATTTGCACTGTTTTATGAATTATTGATTGATTACTATTTAATATATATTTATTGGGTACACAGAGTGAGCACGGTTTAAATTTCTGGTTATTATCAGTGACACAATCCCTGTTGTGTTCCTGCTGGTCCTGCTGGAGCAGCAGAGGACTTTCTTTCCTCTCAAGGCCCACTTTATGCAGACACAATCATTCATATGCCACAGAACACGCAAGAGGAGAGAGAGGAGGAAGAGGATTCTTGCAGTTTCTGAGGTATTGAAGCAGAGGAAGACATACGTCAAACAGTAAGCAATGGCTTTCCATTCCCAGAACCCTTGTAAGTAGTATGTGGCTGGGAGGAGGCAGTTACAGATACTGTTATCCTGAGTGACCCTGAGGAGTCTGCTTCTAAAGCCTCTGCAAATTTGGGGTGCATGGGCTCCCTCATGCTTCAAAGCCTGTGAACGAACCCAAGAATATGTGGCATAAAGGAGAAGGATCACTACTGGTTGGCAACCCTCCTTGACCACCGTTATAAGGGAAAAGTCTCAGAACTCATCCCATCCCCACAGAGAGTGCAGAAGATGAAATCTCTTGAGGACACCTTAAAGAGGATTTTATCGAACATTTTTCCCAACTTCGGCAGGTTACAGTGTCATGGAAAATGTCATTTTGAGGCTTCTGTTGGTCAAGAGAGGAGCGGTGGAGAAGGCGGCTGCCTAACTGATATATTTCACAATTTTTTTAGTCCTCGCCACCCAGGGCTGTCAGCTTCCACATCCCATTGGCAGCATCTGCATCACATGCAGGACGATTATCTAGGGGCGAAAACAGAGATGGAGAGCTTTCCGGTCGACGATCCACTGGTTTACTGGGTCATAAAAACAGACCACTGGCCAGAACTTGCCCAGTATGCTCTTGAGCTGCTGGGCTGTTCTGCATCCAGTGTGCTTTCCGAATGAGCATTCAGTGCTGCTGGAGGTTTTGTAACTGATCATAGAATACGTCTGACCACAGAATCAGTGGACCGTCCGACTTTTATCAAAATGAATCAGTCCTGGATTACCAGCAGCTATGAAGCTCCTGATGCTGATGTTGCTGATTAATTGTTTTTGGGATGTGGAATCCCTGCAGGACTTCTAGGCTGTCTAGCATTGTGGGTGTTGATGCCATGTGGAAAAATGTTTTTGGTGTAGGTTTCATGGGCACAATTAACACCCAAAGACCAATTTTTCTGCATCTGTTTGACAGGTGCATATCATTGCAGTTTTTTTTACAGCAAGGCCAATTCTTGCTTTCATCAAGAGTACCTCTATAGGGTTATGGTGTGAAGGAGCCACCGACACCCAATTCCGCACCTGCTTGATAGGTGCATCGAATTTAATTTTTTTTTACAGCAAGGCCAATTCTTGTGGAAGAGACACCAGAATTTATCAAAAAATATGTAATCTTGTTCCCAGTGCACTAGATTGTGGCCTCCTCATACAGATTGGCTCCCCAAGCCGTTGCTTACAAAAT
Organism: Glandirana rugosa; assembly: GCA_018402905.1. NCBI lineage: Eukaryota > Metazoa > Chordata > Amphibia > Anura > Ranidae > Glandirana > Glandirana rugosa. The sequence goes on from BLSH010115851.1 coordinate 603,269, forward strand.
AAAGGAAGCTTGCAGGAAAAATGCCATTTTTTTGGCTTTACAAATGCAATTATTGCTGCAGCAGATTATATACATGATATAGATGTGCCACTTTACAGGTAGACTAAGGGGACCCCCAAGGTACTATATTGAAAATAATTTTTACATTTTTATGCTTTCACTTTAAGCATCAATAAATCACTGCTCATTTAAAAATGAAATTTTTTACAAACTTTTTTTTCATTGATACATGTCCCCCAGGGCAGTACCTGGACCCCCATAACCATTGTATGCCATATTACTTGCAAATAAGCCTTCAAAATGGGCACTTTTGATTTTTCACGTTCGGGTCCCATAGACTTCAATGGGGTTCCTTATTCGGTTCCGAACCTTCCCGACTTGGGAGCCAAAAGGCACAGGAACAGGAAAATTCTATTAAACACCTACCTGAATTTCCTTTCCTGGTGCCTATCCATGTCAGCATACATATCCATTTCTCATCCCCACCCATAAGGCCAGCTAATTTTTTTTTAAAGGTTAAACCCCCATAGCATTTTCAGTAAAGATGTTTAGATCAAAGATGGGTACATACGCTGCCATGGTTATGCACTACAAAAGGAAAATTATCATTTTATCCTGCTAGATACAAAACAGCATGCTAGTGATAAATATCTGACATTGAGGGTTGTGCTAAATGTATTTATTGACACATTAAATGACAATGGCTTGTGTAGTAATTGGATAAGCTATATTTTTTTTTGTTTGCAATTTTTTTCCCACAAAAGTGGAGTTACACTTTTACTCATTCTTCTTCCAACGGGACAATTGTCTAGTTACCAGTCAAAAAGACTTTTGGGGATCAGGAGATGCTGTGATCTGTATTGGGTTCTGAGATTTTAGAAATAATTCTTGATTGCTCATCCATTCTCTCTTAAACACTTTCAATAGGTGGAAGGAACTCAATCTCAGTTGTCCGTTTGTATGCTGAAAACTAGTGCCCCGGAAGACGTCCTTTGGAGACGAAATCGATCGGGCGGAGAGCTGTCTCACTACCACCGCTGATTGTTTTTATCCATTACACAGCTGTTATTAATCCGGATACATGTGAGTTCATTATAAATCTTTTAATAAATTGTTTTGTGTAAACGATATCACACCATCTGGCCCATTTCTCCTTTGGGTACCGTGACTTCCCCGGAGTGGAGCGAACTGGTCGGTTCTGTGTTGTGCAGTACCTCCATTGATTACTTACCCTTGGAAGTGGCTTCTGATACCCCCACCCAGGATAGGAGAGGATCCAACTGAGTAGATCGCGTGTCCCGTAGATAACAGATCGGAGTGGCCTTGTGGAGGTCCTAATCCACACAGGTGTTTCTGACCTCCTATAATAAGAGGTCCAAGTGATCCGGTAAGGGCACAACTATCCGTGGTGTAGGCCTTTTACACTGTTGGGCATTGTGATGCATGTCGGTTCACCTCTCTGGAAGATCTAATTAAGGACATTCCCTTTACACCTTTCACTTTCTACAATTGAACTTGGTTTATTCACTGTTATTTGGACTTACACGTGATTGGGGTTATATAAGTTTATTCACTACATCACCTCTTGTTTGTATCTTTTGGATACCTCTTATACTCACCTTTTGTTGTCAAATTTATTCTATGTCCTTCACACAAGCGCAGCCTTATTTGTTTTAAATTTGTATTTTGGGTGTAGGAATCACACTTTATTGTTGCAGCTGTGTACATAGGGATATAGTGGCTATTAGGGTTAGCGCAGTCTTCCTATTTATTTATTTGATCTGTATTGGGTTCTGAGATTTTAGAAATAATTCTTGATTGCTCATCCATTCTCTCTTAAACACTTTCAATAGGTGGAAGGAACTCAATCTCAGTTGTCCATTTGTATGCTGAAAACTAGTGAATGACACTCTTATGGTAATGGTGATGAGTATGGTTAGATCTGATATTTAGGTCTTTATTGAGGCCCTCCAGCTATAAGGTTTTTGAGCAGGTTTCTCGGTCTCAGGACCTACTACTAGACAGCTGATCGGACCTAAAAGATCCTTATAATGCATATGTCAATAGTGCGTTATTGTAATTTTGATGAAGTGTCTGCGCCACATAATTGCCAGCCAAATGTTTATGACAACTCTAAACCTCAAATGAGCCTTTGTCCCTTATTACTATCTTTGTCACCCTAATCTTCTGTACTGGGGGAGAAAACCAGACTTACCTCCAATGACTCTTGTGATCGATGTAATTTACACCAGCTATGTATTAGAAAGGGATCCATGGTCTAAATTTTTTTTACATAGATCCCTCTTGGATGGCACTGCTCTAGTGGCAAATAGCAGCCTCATTGCTAATGGAAAGATTATCTTTCCTCTAGGATGCATATGATCTGCTCCTTGTGTAAGTCCTGGTTAATTGCCATCTCCAGGATATGTATCCAGATCCTGGTTACTGCTTTTGCCACTGAGGGGAGGGCAATTACTGGTGTGCATGTCCCTCCAACAGCCTCGTACAAGTTTTTAGGTCTAAGTTAATACACCTTGTGAGAATATCTCAAAATGAATTAATTTTTGTCAGGAACCATAAACCAGGAGGAGACAAAAAATGCAGTTAAAATCACGCCTTTAATGAAATAGCAAAAAATAACGCAGTTCAGGAATGTAGTCAAAAACTGAAGCCAGGGTCTGGATGCCAGGGTAATCAGACAAGCCGGGGTCAGGAAACTAGAAATCAGCATAGTAAGGAGCCAAAACAGAAACAGAAATCCTAAGAGAAGTCAGCTAGGCCAGGTCATACACAGACAGGAACACACTGGAGATCATTGACCATACAAGGGTGAAGAGGAATCTGGCTGTATGCTTGACTAATGAGGCAGGTTGGTAACCAGGTGTTAGTGGCATTACTGAAGCATCTACCATATGGGCATTATCTAAGGTGGAGACTTACAACTCTGAAAGAGGATATAACCTGTAAAGTCAGTTACTCGGTTTGCCACCTTCTCTTTGTAATTAGCTCCTTGTTTACTTCCATAGATGGATAAAAAGGCCTTTGTGAATTGTCATCCTAGAAGGACAGAGTGCTCTCAGAATTCTGGACATTCTGGAGAATCGTGGACATTTGCTTTAGTAGGGGCAACCTGCTGACGTTCATATTTTTGCCTCTGGAGAGATCCTCCAGGCAATAGTTGCATATCAATTTGTCTGGTAGCAGCACTGTTTCACGGGCCCAACATGCCTTGCCTTTAGGTCACTGTGAGTGCTGAGGGAAGAAAACTGATGGCATTTGTGAAAACTCTTTTTGTGACTTCTGCAGGACCTGAAAGTGCTTGATTGCTGTTGTCATCTAATCTCTCATGCCATATTCTCTTGGATGTCTTGACTGAGAATAGGATCAGGTAGTGCTGAAATGAATAAGAAATCAGCCTGTAAAAAAGCATCTTGCTTTTTTTCTAATTTACTTTAACAGGTGGCTCTGTTCTTGGGCAAATACGTATCTTGTGCCTAGTGAGTGGCTTGTGATAAAGATGTTTTTGGGTAGCTGTCACGAGAAAAGAAGGAATAGGGTAAGAATAGATAATTTTGATGGAAAATACACTGGAATGTTCATAAAATAGCAAGGGAAGTTTGTGGGCGGGGCCTACTCGCCCTGCATGCAGGGGTACCTTTAGTGCATAGCACACTCATCAATGTCCAGGACCAGGCAGAGGCTGTGGTCATGTGAAAAATTGAATAGTTCCCCGACTTAGAGATGAACCTTCACTGTATGCAGGAAATAAGTAAAGTGTTCCCCTGAAAAGTGCTGTCCTGTGTCACCACACACTGTAACTTGATGTATGTTGCATTAGGAGGGGCATGCTGAGCCTGAGCCCACTCCACCAGTCCAGCGTACCTCTGTTACCTCACTCCAAGTAACAGAATGAAGTCCCTGCAGGATCTTCAACACTGCGACTGGGACGATAGGCAGGACCTGGAGGACACCAAGAAGCACCTGAAAGGACACTACAAGGAAGAATCCAGGCACATTGTCTTCTGTTCCAGGGTGAAGAATCTTGAGAAAGGTGAGAAGTGTAACTTTATTTTTCAGGAAACTCCACTTAGGACAAACACCCTTGCCAGAGCTGCACAACGAAACTGGAATACTCCAGAAGGGGAAGGAGGCGGTGATGCAAGAGGTCAGCAACTACTACAGCAACCTCTACTCCCCGAAAGAAACTGACAAGTCAGTGGCCGACAGGTTCATGTCAGGTATCACTAACACTATTGATCCTGCAGGCTGGTCAGCCACCAACACTCCCTTGACGTTGGAGGGGCTGCACTCTGCCGTCAGATCCTTTAGGTGGTGCAGGACCCCGGGATGCAATGGTTTCCCAGCGGAGCTCCATGTAGCCTGTTGGATCTCATAGGCCCAGACCTGCTCAAGCTGTATGAGGAGATGGTGGTGGCGGGCAGCATACCTCCCTCATTTAGGAAGGGGATGATCACAATCTTGTATAAGCAGAAGGGAGAGAGATAGGATTTGAAAAATTGGCTTCCCATCTCTTTTGTGGACTACAAAATCTTTGCCAAGGTTCTAGCCAACAGGCTAAAAGCTGTCATTGGACAGATCATCCACCTGGATCAGACTTGTGGCATTCCTGGACGCAGGATTGTGGTCAGAGTTGCGCTTTTCCGGGACACGGTCCAGTAAATCCAAGGCTGCCAAGTGCACACGTGTCTCCCATTAGTTTATATGCAGAGCTATGCACAGGTTTGGTCTTGGGGGAATGTTTTGTTCCTATGTTAACTTGATGTATAATGATATTTGCAGCATGGTGTTGGTGAATGACTGCATAACTGAACTTTTTCCGTTCTCTCTGGGGCCAGACAAGGCTGCCCTCTCTTACCTCTGCCTTTTGTTTGTTGTATAGAGCTGTTTTCCAAGTGCATCCGATGGAATCCAAAGATCAGAGGGATCACCGCACTGGGACTGGACAGAAGGGAAGTTAAGTGCTCCACTGACTCGCTCATTCAGACCTGTGAGGACTTTGGCAAAGCTTCTGGGGCAAAGGTCAACTGCGGGAAGTCAGACATCATACTCTTAGGAAAATGGTTCCTGCCTTCTGCTTCCATCCTTTTCAGCATCAAGACAGACTTCTGGGAGGCTGGTTTGGAGCTGAGGGAGCAGCCCTGAAGTCTTGGGAGGAGAGGCTGTCCAAGATGAAGCAGAAGTTTGGACTTTGAAGCCTCAGAGAACTTACCATCGAAGGAAAGATACTGGTACTCAGTAGCGAGATTCTCCCTGTGTTGCAGTATTTCACCCAGGCCTGGCCCCCAGGGTTAACACCTGCAAGGCCATCACCAGGGCAGTGTTTTACTTCAACTGGGGTCGAAGATGGACAGAATGAAGTGGACAATCATTTTCAAGGAATCCCTCAAGGATGGTAAGGGCATGCAACTGTATCCGCAGGAATTTGGTGGACAGAACATTGGACTCTGGCGGAAACTCCATGTTCTGTTTTTTCCTCCTGCATCTCTGGAGGTCCCTTGGATGGGGCAAATGCGACAGTTTCATCCCCTACAACTGGGACACTTCTTGGTATTACTTGGACACTTTTAAGTTTACAGTATCAAGCTGCAGGAAAGGGCTACATGGAGTTAAGCTTAAGCCTGACTTGTGGAAGATAAAGACTATCTACAAGTTGATCCAAGCCATGGATACTGTGGAGCCTATTCCAGGCCTACCTTCAGCCATTTGCAAGGTGGTCTGGAGGAATGTTTTTCCAAAGGAACTCACCAACAGGCACAAAGATCTGGCATGGATGGCAATTGGGGGGGGGGGGATTCCACTCAGGACTAGTTCGGGTCCGTAGCGAACTTTGGGGTGTCTGTGACCCGGACCCGAACCCGGACATTTGAAAAAAACTTTGGGTTCGGGTTCTGGGTTCGGGTATTTGATCACACATGTTAAATAGCTGCAGGGCAGCCAATCAACAAGCGTTTCACTGGTTTGCCCTTAGAAGCCATCACAGCCATGCCTAATAATGGCATGGCTGTGATTGGCCAGTGCATCATGTGACCCAGCCTCTGTATAAGCTGGAGTCACGTAGTGCTGCATGTCACATGCTCTCAGGCTAGTCTAGGGAGAGGATGCTGCCGGCGCTGTGAGGGACAGATTGCAGATATTAATAACATCTCATCCTGCATTACAGAACGATCTGATTGTGGACTAGGTAGAGATTACTACTACTGCTTTGAGGGACAGATTGCAGATCTCATCCTGCATTACAGAACGATCTGATTCTGGACTAGGTAGAGTCTACTGCTTTGAGGGACCGATTGCAGATCTCATCCTGCATTATAGAACGATCTGATTCTGGACTAGGTATAGTCTACTGCTTTGAGGGACAGATTATTGTTCTAAAATCATTTCCTAGTTCTATAGGGTCAGGTTCCTGCTGTTGCTGTAAGGGACAGATTATTGTTCTAAAATCATCGCCACAAGACTTGTCTGTACCTTGTGCAGAATAGACATTTAGACCGGCCTCACACAGCCATTGGTATACTTGTTTTTTTGAATATGCCTCAATATTTTGGGGGTTACCCCAATTAGAAAAAAAAACAAACAAACAACAAAGTGTTGGCTACCTCCTCCTCCTCCTCCCCCTCCACCACCGCTACTTCCACCTACACTGCCACGGTCACAGCCTAGTCAACCTCTAGGCTCCTGCTCCACATCCACCCCCCCTTCCCATTTTTTTTTTTATTTGATTTTAAGTTATTTTCCCTATCCCCATTTTTTTGTAGGGCACTTGTCCTACTCGTACCCCCATTTTACTTACTTTTGCAGCCCTCTAGCACTTGCCAGGACTTTTTTACAGCCATTTTTGTGCCAAAAAGTTCGGGTCCCCATTGACTTCAATGGGGTTTGGGGTCCGGGGTAAAGTTCGGGTCAAGTTCGGTACCGAACTTTTGCGAAGTTTTGCGAAGTTCGGCCGGACCCGCCGAATCCGAACATCCAGGTGTCCGCTCAACTCTACTCAGGACATTTATGCATGCCAGAAACCTGTGCAGATACAGGCACTGTCCCTTCTGCATCATCAAAGAGGAAACTGCTTTGCACATTTTCTGGGTGTGCCCCTTTACACAGGACCTGTTGAGGGTCTTGGAATAAGAGGAGCTCAAGGACTTTGTACTACAGACAACCATCACATTGGTGTGCTGTATGGACTATTCTGTGGAACTTTTTCTCAGGAGGACATTGATGGTGCCTGGTGGGTGATGTGTTGCTATAAGGATGCTTTATGGTGCACCAGAAAGCACCTCATCCACCAGCAGGAGAGGATGTCCAGTGAGCTCTGTCGTAGACAGGTCCACAGTCTGTTCAGAGACTATAACCTGATGGATTTCAAGGAAGAAGAGAAACTTACCACTAGGGAGGGAGCCAAGACAACAACCCCCTCGCTACAGGAGGACTTGTCACCTTTACCAGGTATCCCGCCTAACGACTGGTTGCTTGTGTCTTCAGCTAGTACTTGGTAACTCTTAGCAACTACATTCCTTTTCCTTGTCTTGCCGAGTTCACCCTTTTTGTAGTGATGTTACTTCATACCCCTGTGCTTTTGAGACCTTGGTTCTTTAGATAAGCTAGAACCAACTTGCACTCCTTTAATAACTTCAGACCAGGCTCAGAACAGTTGATGCAACTTTACTGAAGAGATTCCAACATTACAGTCCAATATGAACAGAGTCCAGTCCATAACCCTAATTATAGCTGTGTGGCTGCACAGGCTTACCTCGGCAAGGTGGTAGTCCATGCTGGTGTTCTCCATGTCTAGGATGTTCCCCAGAACCCCGGTGCCTTCGATGAACTGCAAGGAGCAGCAAGCCCTCTTCACAGCATGGGCCAAGACATTGGGGTTTATTTACTAAAGGCAAATCCACTTTGCTCCACAAGTGCACTGCTAGTGCTCCCTAAGTGCACTTGGAAGTGCAGTCGCTGATCTGAGGGGAAGATCTGAAACGAGGGGCAGCTCTGCTGATTTTATCATCCAATCATGTACAAGCAAAAATGCTGTTTTTTATTTTCCTTGCATGTCCGCCTCGGATCTACAGCGACTGCACTTTCATGCTCACTTGTGGAGCATAGCAGTGCACTTGTGGAGCACTAGCAGTGCACTTGTGAAGCAAAGTGAATTTGCCTTTAGTAAATAAACCCCCATGAGTCTAGCCATGAGCTCAGGACCTCAGCATTCCCCTCTTTAATATTACGGGTAGACTGGCTGGGACCAAAAAGCCCAGTAACTGAGAACACACATACTTAACTCTTTCCCTAACCAAGGCAGAAACAACACAGCCTGCCTATACGTTACCTGAGAAAGACACCGGATGTCCCTCTGCAACATCGCAGTTTACCAAGTATTAAAGGGCAGGTACTGTTCCTGACTGTGGGCTGACAGGCCAGAAGTGCATCATCACGCCAGACCTGCTCCCTGCTGTCAGGGAATGTTCCTTGAGCCAAGATGATGGGCAGAAGCTTTGGTGATGCACTGTTGTTACTTAAGGTGTGGGACTGCACTAGGAAAAGTTGACCCATGGGAACACCAATTTGGAATGCAAGAGACATAGTCTGCTGGTGAGGAGCCTGACGAGAAGAAGGAGAATGCTATGGAGATTTATGCACACTTTAAAGATTTTAACTGGCCTTGTAGGTGGAGATGGGGCAGATGGCATGTAGGCAGCATACTCGTGCCTTAAGCACCACCCATAGACAAGCCCCAATTCCAAGCCTCACCTTGTTGTGCTGATTATAACACTTTTTCCCTCAATCACCATTCTATAGTGTGCAGAAAATACATTGGCCATTTGAATTTGATAATTGGTCTGGAATTACCAATAAAGATGTGACCAGATTTAATTATGCAGCGGTTGCATCTCTTTATCCCTATGGACCAGAGTATTTTTTACACTTAGCTATGGGCCTATAATCTTTTCAATGTTTAGGATAACTAAAGCCGTACATATATATATTTTTTTGATTGGCCAAATGGCTAATCAAACAAAAAAAAAATGGATTCCCCCACATTTGAGGCGGATGAACAAATCCTCCCACTGTGCTATTTTATTCTGACAGCAGGACTCCTCTGCTGTCAGAATACACTGATCAGAGTTGCAGCAGATTGGCTGCATGTGCTGTCTTAACACACATTTTCCAGCAGTCCTGTTTGAGAGGCTTTGATCACTAAATCGACTCCTTTTAAACAGGAACCACCATAGAAGGATCGAAATTCATTGGTTCCTGGTGAATCAATCTATCTATGGCCAGCTTAAGTAATGCAGGCATATCTTTTTTGGGGACAAATGGGACTTTCTTTTATTGTCTGGCAAAACATATTTTACTTTCTCTGCAATCTATAGACAAAAAAACATAATGAAACAAAAGAAAAAAATGACCAATTTGACCAGTATGACTATGATTATAAAAATCTAGTGTTAATATAACACAGGTGTGCGAAGGTACCACACAATGCTTTCACTGAATATTATATGGTAAAGATTTGGATTAGTTTTATCATAAGCATTAGATGATATCTAAGATAAATCTTTATAAACATACCTATTTTATGGTCTTTCTTTGATTCAGCTCTTCCTTTTTATTCCATTTTTCTCTTTCAAGGATAAGTGGAATTTAAAATAAAGTGCACTTATCCTTTTTGGCTCCTTCCCCTGATCAACCTAACTCACCCGCCTCTTTTAGAAATACATACAGTAGATTCTTCTGTTTGTTCACATCCAGAGCAACAAGTCTCACCGTTTCTGGCTATGCCTGAGTATTACAGCCCCTCAGACTCCTGCCTCAGTTGGCCAGGATGGTGAAACTAGCAACACTGGACGTAAGCAAACACTAGAGGCAATGGGCATCAGATCAAGGTAAGTATGCATCTGGGAAGGGAAAGTGTGGGTTAGGTTAGGTCAGAGGAAAAGGGGCATAGAGAAAAAAAGTACTTTGTTTTAAACTGCACTTATCTTTTAAATGGCATGTTTTTAGTACATAAGAACTGCAGCACTGGCTGCTTGAGCTTATTCTTCCGCTCTACTGCATAGGCAATTGCAAGAGGCTGATACCAAGTCACATTCATGGTTAGCATTTCCCCCTGGCAGCACTTGGGTCATTGGTTCAAATCCCAACCATGGCACTTCCTACATGGAGTTTGCATGTTCTCCCCGTGCCTACGTGGGTTTCCTCCCACACTCCAAAGACATGCTGGTAGATTAATTGGCTCTACTAAGTATGATAATCATTCATAAAACTGTATATTTTGCTGCCTCCTTCACACATTTTTGCTGACTGCCTTTGCAGATTTTAATTATCATACATTATTTTCCATTTTTCTTTCATAGTACAAGCAGTGTTGCCATTTGATAACTGAGCAAAATATATCTGGTTTAATAATCACAATAGTATACAAAGGGACACATATCATACAATGATATTGCATACGTTTTATTTTTACTTTAAGACCTCATACACACGGACATTTGAATGTTTTTTGGCGGCCTTTGCAGCTCTCCATGTTAGTCAATGGCCCCATAAAAACGCTGACTTTTTTTAGCTGTAGAGGGCGTGGGCATTAGTGAGCTGAATCTAGAACCCACGGGCAGCGCGTTCTGAGGCTGTAACATTTTGGCGTTTTTGACTCCAACGCCGCAAAATGCTCCCTAACTCCCACTAACGCCGTACCGGTGTTTTTAGGTTGAAAAGTAGCAGAGGATTTATTTTTTTTTTTAAATGCCTATTGACGCCAACGCTCACTAACGCTCACTAACTCTCATTAAGGCTGATGCAAAATGCTGAAAAAAACACAGATTTTTCCCTGACGTCGGACCCGACATTTTGCTTATTTTTAAACATATGCCCGTGTGTATGAGGCCTTAGTTTTGCAAAGGGTTCAGAGGCATGGAACTAAAGAAATTAAAGGAAGTAAAACCTACAATAAAAGATTAGAAAAAATGGCTTTAGTTCAGTTTGAAAAAAAGAAGTCTACAGAAGGTCATAGATGGTTCATTTTTATTTCATTTGGCCAGACAAATTAAGTGGATGGAGGAACTCACCCCCTCCCCTCCCCCGGGACATTGTATTGTGAGTAGCGAGGCCCGCTTTCAGAGTACACTGATCTGTAGATGTAATCACTGATTGACAGATGTTTTCCAGCTTGTCTGTTAGGGCCCTTTCACACGGGCTGTCCAATCAGGTCCACCTGTCAGTTTTTCAGGCAGACCTGATCGGACCATCCATTCACTCCTATGGAGCGGCGGATGTGTTCGCTGATACCCGCTGCTATCCGATCCAGTCCGCTAAATCCAGATGGATGGTGGTCCTATTTTCCATCCATCTGGCAGATCGGATGAAAGTGGACAAGCGGTCCATTTTCATCCGATGTCCGCATAGAAGAGAGGGGGGCTCTGACAGATCCATCTCTGCACAGTGAGCGGAGACCGACCTGCCATCTGCATGCTCCCCGCTGAGCAAGCGGAGTCCCTCAAATGGATCCACCCCATGTGAAAGGGACCTAAAACAGAAGCTGATCTAATGATTGACTTCTGTTGATCGGGGGCGGCTACACACGGATCAAAATTCATGCTGTCCCTATTGAACTGGCTGAATTTCAATCCATTTCAATCCATCTCTGGCCAATTTTAGATGTGAATTATATAACGTGTTCAAATATATTCAAAGCAACTAAAGACAATTGGTAAATGCACTCTTTATCCCAAGGAATGAACAAAGCATACAATTACAATACAAATACAATACAAAGAATATTTTTCAATTAATTTAGGAAGAGGTTAACAGCAGGAGTGAATACACTGTGGATCATGAGGTATGTGCTGCCACAAGCAGCCTGTTCATTATTCTTTATTTTAGGCCTTTAGTATGTTGCATTATAGCCTAACCTTTCCCACTCCTGTTAGACCAGTTCACAGTTAGATACTCCCAACCTCTCCATGCCCAATTTAGTTTTTATTTTACCTTTCAGTAAGGAGGCATAAAGAGAAAATGGTATTTTCCATATACAAGAAACAATGAGAACATCCCTTGGAATGCAACGGGTTGGAATAAACTACAATGCATAACACTTCTAAGTCTTCTCAGTAAGTTGACACTGCCTGCAGATCTAAACAAATCAGTAAGTTGCCACATATATCTATACAGACTGGATCTTAGGAGGTAAGGTTTTTGCATAAAGGAACATTTGAGACAGAGCAAGGTAGCAATAGCAAAGACAATGACTGAATTTAATAAAGGACTGTATTATTAACTGTATATAAAACTGATAGTATCCAAGCCTATAATAACTAAAGGCATATATGAGAATGTTTTCTTCCAGGGAACTGATTGCTTTTTTTTGTTTACAAACTTTTTATTAGAAAAGTAAAAAAGGTGGTACAAAATAGAGCATTGAATGCATTGCTATAATAAATTCTAGTGTGCAGCTATATCATATATTCTAGAATTTGAATTGCATAGCAAAATTGAACATTTTTCAATAAAACCATATGTTTTTACCATCAAAAGGTTCCGTGTTGTCAATAAAGTGGTTGTAAATGCTGTAAAGAAAAAAAACCACCTGCAAGACAAAGGCATAATGAGCTAGTATACATTGCATACTAGCTCATTATGAAATACTTACCATAGATCGATGCTGTTGCAGCAGCCCCCGAGCACCGCTGTGACTGGCATCATGTCTTCTGTGTCTTCTTCCGGGATCGCGGGATCCAGACAATCACAGCGCAGGCTCCAGCTCTGTGATTGGCTGGAGCTGTGACTAAGTCACTCCCGCGCATGTGCGCGGGAGCCGCCGGTTACGGCACATTCACTGAACAAACGGCACCCTGGGGCCATTTCTTCAGTACGTATGTGCCGATGACGTTGGCACATGTTGATACATTGAATATCTTCTATACCGTACAGGTTTAGGAGATATTCACAGTACCTACAGGTAAGCCTGATTATAGACCTACCTGTAGTTTAAAGTGGTTGTAAAGGGTTTACAACCACTTTAAAAGTTTGGGTAACATTACAAGTTGATCAAACAATTCTTTATGGGATAACCATGGGGACCATTTTTTGTCACAATATGGGATAGTGTGGTATAGTGTATGAAAACTTTTCTCGACATTACATATCAAGCCTATTCTAAGTGTGATTTACGTAAGGGGAACATCTTTAGATTTCCAGTGAAGCCTTATCGTCCAATGGATGGCAGATCGTATGGCTCAATCTCATTTCCATTTTAGTGATTTCTTCAATTGGGGTGAACAAAAGACATTGTGTGGGGGTAAGTATGAGTTGGGTCTTCACTACACTAGATATAAAGGAGTCCAGCCTTCTCCAGATGGGGGCAATATGTAGACAGTCCCAAAAGGGTCCACCTCCACTTGTGGAAGAGTACAACACCGTACTTGAGAATCTAGGGGAAGAATGTGCCCAGATGAAGTAATTTAGGTCCCTCTGAAAAGCTAGTACAAAGGCGTTTGTGAGTCTGAGTGGGATGACCCTGAACAAGTAGAGGAGATTTGGCAGAATTGTCATTTTTGCTGCAGTTATTCTGCCCAAAAATGAAATATTGTATGTTCTCCACAACTTCAGCATCTGTCTAAGTTTTGAGATCATTAGAGGGTAATTTGTAAGGAATAGTGAATGTATATCGGGGGTAAGATGTATCCCAAGGTATGTTAGAGAAGTATAAGACCATTGGAGGTTAAAGGGTGCCTTTAGTAGACATGTGCAGAGCGAAAAAATGTGTTTTGTTTCATTGCGTTTCGATCCATTATTTACATAAATGTGTTTAGTTAGTTTCATTTCATTCATTTTCGGAATTCGTTTCGTTTATTCGTTTTCAAATTGATTTGAAAAGTTTTCGAATCAATTTTGAATACGTTTTCGAATTCGAAAAGTTTTTGAATTCGAATAGTGTTTGAATTTGAACAGTTTTTGAATGCAAATAGTTTTGCAATTTCCAAGAAGAATAGGGTGGAGTGGAAAGTGGAGGAATAGAATGGAAAAGGATAGAATGCGATAGAGGGGAATATAACAGAAAATTAAAGAATATAACGTGGTGGAGTGGAACAGAGCTGTTTTACTGTATTCTATTCTTATATTCTATTCTTTTGTTTTCTGTTATATTCTTTTCTAGTCTATTGTTCTTTTTTTCTGTTCTATTCCTTTGTTTTCTATTCTATTTTGCTCTCTTTGGAAATTGGAAAACTATTCAAATTCGAGGACTTTTCAAATTCGAATTTGAGAACTTTTCGAATTTGAAAACGAATCGAATTTGAAAAGTATTCGAAAACAATTTGAAACTGACTCCAACTCGAATTTTTTTTTCGTTATTTTGGATTCGTTTAAATTCTGTACTAGTGAATTTGGAAATTTGGATACATCTGAATTTCCGAAAAACGAAAATTTGTCCGAATTTGAATTCAGAACGAAACAAACCGGCATGTCTAGCCTTTAGTGTTTGGAACTGGGCGTCTGGTGTGTTGACTGGCATACCGATAGATTTTGTAAGATTAATAGTGAACATTTATGTAGTGTTTGAAGGAGATTGGGAAGTGAGATAGTAGGGTTGGTGATAAACAGAAGCATGTTGTCTGCGTACATGTTGATTTTGTACTGTGCGCCTCCTGTTATATAGCCCGGGATGTCGTAATTAGTGTTGAGCGAACCCGGACTGTAACGTTCGGGTCCGTACCGAACTTTCGGGTGTCCATGGCACGGACCCGGACCGGACATTTCAAAAATCGTTCGGGTTCGGTCCGGGGTTCTGCTATTTTACTCCATGTGTTGAGAAGCTGCAGGGCAGCCAATCAACAAGCGTTTCACTGGTTTGCCCTTAGAAGCCATCACAGCCATGCCTACTAATGGCATGGCTGTGATTGGCCAGTGCATCATGTGACCCAGCCTCTTTATAAGCTGTGCTGCAGTCACATGCTCCTTGGGTTAGTGTAGGGAAAGGAAGCTGAAAGCTTGAGGGACAGATTTGAGACATTTTAAGACCTGATCCTGCATCCTGAGATAGATTACGTTACTACTGCTGTCTGTGCTGTTGCTCTGAGGACAGATAGCAGAAATTAGAGATTTTACATACCGCTGCTTTGAGTTGCAGATCAAGCTCTGCATAGAACAACGATCGCTACGATCGTGCTCAACGATCAGATTGTTGGA
>BLSH010115851.1:621952-658429 GCA_018402905.1 Glandirana rugosa
TTCGTTAGTCAAGGTTGTGGATCGTTGACAGGACGTCACTAAACCAGAGGTGTCCCTTAAAAAAGTACGTAAATTTCGGGAAATGTGATTGGGTGTTTGGTCCTAAGTGTAAAGTCCATCGTTGAGTTTATAAAAATTACATCCGTCTCCGTGATCCGTCCCACGGGTGAGAGGTGTTATAATAAGTGCGATCGGTACCTTGGGGATTATTAACGGTATAATACTGTAGGGCCCATCACAACTCGCTTGGGCCTGACATTGCAAGCCCAGGCATGGCTTGAAAGCCCACAGGCACCGTGCCTGGGCCTGTAAAGTTTTTAGCAAGCCCAAGCCAGGCCCCAAGACGATAACCCCGGACCGAACCCGAACGATTTTTGAAATGTCCGGGTCCGTGCCACGGACACCCGAAAGTTCGGTACGGACCCGAACGTTACAGTCCGGGTTCGCTCAACACTACCCGGGATGTCATAATATGGCAATTATTAGGGGTTCCATGGCTAGCGTGAATAATATTGTGGAGAGTGGGCACCCTGCCTAGTGCCTCTGCCTACATTAAAAATATTTGAGTTGCTACCTGAAATGTGAATCCTGGTTTGTGGGTTAGTGTAAAGGGCTTTAAATGCATGAAAAAATTCCCTGTGGAGACCAAATCACTGCAGGACAGTTGCTAGGTGTTGGAACTGATTGCTTTTAGTGGAATTAAGGAAGGATTTTTTCCCCTTCCAAAGTAGGTAACTGTTGCACAGTGGGTTTGTTTTGCCTTTATCTGGAAACACTGCAAGTAAGAGGCGAACATAAGGGGCATCTGTCTTTTCTGATCCATATCAACTACTTAACTGATATTATGCATCGTTACGCTTTAATAAAATATCTTGCGGTTCTGTATAAAAACTATAAAACAAACTCTTGTTATGATTTAACATAGAGGAATACAGTAATTAGCCTAGTGCATCCCCAAACAGTTGCAGTAGTGATTTCCCGTGGTCCCTTTGACATAAAGTTATAAATCACTTCTGCATAACAACTTTTTCATCTTATACATTATGCATATTATCCTTGCTCCCTTATAGCACCTTTATAAATGACCCACAGTGACTAGGATGTCAAAGCTAATGCAGAGTCCACCGGTGACATATCCTAAGGCAGCCCACTCAAAGCTCTAGTCACCTGCGATGACCTTGAATAGTAAAGAGATGCAAATAAAATGCTATGCTGCAACTGTATCTCATTTGCTGACCAATATAAACTACAAGTAGCAATTCTGCAGAGTGTCAATACACTTTTAATGGTAGAATGTTTTGGAATATCAAGCTTCATACATGTAGGCTTTCACCCTTGGTCACTTATTGTCTCATTTAAAAAATGAAGAGATCATAATGTCACAATTTTCAAAGGAAGACTGGGTAATCAAGTTATGTTATTTCCTTATTCTGCTCTGACAATATACAGTTTAGTTAAAAGCATAATGTATCAGGTTGTGCAGTTGTTGTGATGCAGCAGTCACCGGGGTCATGTTTGACAGTATTACAACTCTTAGCAAATAACATTTACTAAAAATACAGTTGGTACAGCTGGAGGTAGAGCAATTATTGGCTCATCCTCCCATAGCCGTGTTCAGGGAACTTGCTACTAGACCCAATATACTTTTGCTCTTAATATTAAACCCAGCATGAAGTCTTCAATGAGTGTCTGGCTGTTATTTCCCTTGCTCCAACCATAGAAAATTATTTACTGTAAAGATAACTAGAAGATGCATAGAGGAGAAATACATCAGAAGAAAATAGCTTAATTGCTCTTTCTACAAGCAATCATTCTCTATGTCGTTTATTAGATGCAGTTATTAGATTACATATAGATATTAGTTATAGGAATTATAGTTTTATCATGGAACAAAACAACATGCTTTCTATAGGGTGGATTTAGCGTGTAATCCTCAGCGTGACAAGTGCACATAGCTCTTCTGTATTAGATTAACACCATCAATTGCATGTGCATGCAATTAAAAGTCCTCCTAAAGGCAGAGGTCAGAAAATGCCTGGTGTTACTTTTATTGAAAAGATAAACTCCTCTCTGATTTAGTTTCCTTGCCTTGTGACTAAGTTCAATCAGCTGTCACCCCCCGCCCCCCCCCCCCATATAGTGAGAATCTTCTTGGCCAGTTAGGCCTCATGTATACGGGACGTTTTTTCAACCTCCCCTGAACGATTTTTTTGACAGCTAGAAACCGATGCTTAAAATGGTCGTTCAGCCACGTTTTACATGCCGCGTTTAGCCGTGTTCATGTCTAGAAGCATTTTTTTTTTAAAACGACAAACACCTCTAAATGAAACGCTGCTAAACGCAAGTTAGGCATTTAGGCACGCTTACAAGCTGTTACAGGCATTTGGCGTTTCAAATGCCTCTGAACTTCTGTCTGAACGTAGTTGAGCCTCTAAACTCAACTGCCTGGAAATGACCTTAAATCGGAGGTCCGCCACCGTCCCTGTAACAATTAAAAGTCAGCAGCTACACATACAGTAGCTGCTGACTTTTAACTTTAGGACATTTACCTGTCCTTGGGTCCAGCGATGTCGGAACCGCCCACCGATCTTTGGATCGCCTGGCCGAGTGCTGCCGCCGCCATCGAGGGTAAGGGAACCCAGATGTGTAGCCGTTCGGCTTCACAGTCAGGACCCTACTGCGCATGCGTGAACCGCCTCTGCGCTTTCCCATTGGCGGTGGTGGAGGAGGGAGCTCGGCTGCTGATGGCTGCGGCATCAGCCCGAGTTCCCGGATGTGTGGAAAAGGACACCTGTCAAAAACAGGTGTCCTCTACCCCCTTCCCCCTGAAAAGTGTCAAATGTGACACCTGAGGGGGGGAGGAAACCGACCAGCGGAAGTTTCACTTTTGGGTGGAACTCCACTTTAAACGACCCTGTGTAAATGTACTGATAAGATAACATTAGATGAGTTCAGGGGCAGCTGAAAAAAATGCCCAAATGCCTCAAAACGTCCGTTTACCAGCAACAGTGTAAATGAGGCCTTTACTCTGATGGGACAGTAGAATGGAATTTGGTAGGACTTTAAGAAACTCTGTCCTACTGACCCATTAAATGATCACTAGACATGTACATTACGAAAAAAATTGTTTTGTTTCGCTTCGATACGTTAATCAAGTTATTTAGTTTCGTTAAATTCCGTAGATTCATGCAATTCGTATTTGGGATTCGTATTCAGAATTCGTAATCAAAATTAGTTTTATGTCTTTCACTAACTTTCTTTGAATCTACCAATTTTTTTTTCGATTTGAAACTTTTGAATCGATAAATTTGGAATCAGTCAAATCAAAAACTTTAGATTTTTTTTTTTTCAGTTCGAATGAGGCAAAGTGAACAAACAAAAGAAAATCTTCACCAAATGATTACAATTTATTACATACAATGAATTAGTGTTAATGTATTAAAAATTAATGAGAGATACATCATTAACCAGTTCCCGACCGCGCCGTGTTTTCACGGCGGCAGTCAGGATGCTGAGCGCGAATTGGCATAAATAGATGGCGATCTGCAATCAGCCACTAGGGGGCACGCACGCGCACCCGCCGCACTCCTGAGGAGTGTGCCCGCGGCTCGGACGGACCCGATATCCGCCGGCGAGTCGCGATGAGCGGCCACAGGGAAAGAACGGGGAAGCGCCGATGTAAACACGGTGGTTCCCCGCTCTGTTAGTAGGGGCATGGGTGATCTACTGATCCCTGTCACTGGGATCAGTTAGATCTCTCATGCCCATGTTAGCCCAACCCCCCCACAGTAAGAATACACCCTGGGAACATAGTTAACCCCTAGCTCTCCCCCTGCAGGTTAACCCCTTCACTGCCAATGACATTTCTACAGTAATCAGTGGACATTTACATTTCTGATCGCTGAATAAATGTCATTGGTCCCAAAAAAGTGTCAAAAATGTCTGACATGTCTGCTGAAATATCGCAGTACCGCTAAAAATCGCAGATCGCCGCCATTACTAGTAAAAAAAAAATAAAAACCACAGAAATTAATTCTCATCATCCGTAAACGTGGCCACTTTTGCGCAAACCAATCGATAAACGTAGATTGCAATTTTTTTAATCACAAATATGAGGAAGAATATAAATCGGCCAAAAACGGTGAAAAAAAATGTTTTTTTATATTTTTCTTTGGATTTGAATTTTAGCAAAAAGTACCAGAGTACCTTTAGGACCAGAGCACTTTTTGCGATTCGGCACTGCGTCGCTTTAACTGACAATTGTGCGGTCGTGCAACGTTGCACCCAAACAAAATTTGCGTCCTTTTTTTCCCACAAACAGAGCTTTCTTTTGGTGGTATTTAATCCCCTCTGCATCATTTCTGATCGCCGCTATAAATAAAAAAAATGTGACAATTTTGCAAAAAAAAACAACTTTTTGCTAAAACACAAATCCCAAAAAAAAAACATTTTTTTTCATCAGTTTTGGCCAATTTACATTGTTCCTCATATTTTTGGTTAAAAGAATCGCAATCAGCGTTTATTGATTGGTTTTCGCAAAAGTTGCCACGTTTACGGATGATAAGAATTTATTTCTGGGGTTTTTATTTTTTTTTTGCTAGTAATGGCAGTGATCTGCGATTTTTAGCGGTACTGCGATATTGTGGCGGACATGTCGGCCCATTTTGACACTTTTTTGGGACCATTGGCATTTATACAGCGATCAGTGCTATAAAAATGCACTGATTACTGTGTAAATGCCATTTGCAGTGAAGGGGTTAACCTGGAGGGGGCGCTCTAAGGGTTAACTGTGTTCCCTCACTGTGTTCTATAATAAGGCTTACCTGTAGGTACTGTGAATATCTCCTAAACTTGCACAGTTTAGAAGATATTCAAAGTGCATGCAGCTGGTGACGTCACCGACACATGCACTCTGAAGGTTTGGCTCATAGTGCCGGACCTTCAGAGCTTGTGCCATAAATGGCGGCTGCCACGCGCATGCCTGGGAGTGACATCACTGTGCCCCCGGCCATTCATGTAGCCAGAGGCCGTGAACCTGGAAGGAAGATGGGGGAAGATCGAAGATGGCAGCGCGGCACTGAAGGGCTTCGTTTTGAGGTAAGTCTCTCATAATGTGCTAGTATGCGTCACATACTAGCACATTATGACATTGCTTTGCAGGGGATTTTTTCTTTCCTAAACTGTAGTTTACTATCTCTTTAAATATTTAAAATGGAACCCAGGTCAGCTTTAAAGGCATAGTTAACCTTTACCAAAAAAAATGCCTATGCAGCTAAGGGGCACCGGTAGATAAAAACAAACTGTGCTGCTTTGACCAACGTTAGATAATGCCCTTGATGTAGGTGTAAGCCATTTACGTACCTCCCACATCCTGACTGAAAAACTCTCATGCATAGCATCATCCCATCCTGCCTTTTTTTGTTAGAATGTTGCAAAGACAACCCTTCACCTCCACCATCACAGTGAGCCTTTTCTCTGATTCAAAACCCTGCACCTGTGCTTTCTCTCCCCTGAAGCAGTAGCTTTGAGCCCAGCATTTGAAAACTTGCTCCTGTGATGGTGGGGGTGAGCAGTAAGTGGTGGGAGTGTCTTAGCAATGTCCTAGCAACAAGGCAGGATGGGATGATGGCATCTCTGGGAGTTTTTTGGCCAGGTTTTGGGAGGTACTGTATGTAAATGGCCTATACCTATAGAAAGGACATTATTCAACTTTGGTCAAAGCTGCACAGTTTGTTTTTATCTACACACCCTTTACCAGGATAGGCAGATTTTTGGTAAAGGTAAGCTATGTCTTTAGGCCAGCCATATATCTAAAAGTGGTCAAGTATTTACACAAGTATTTTATGGGCTTGCATATGTAGTGGTTTATAGCATTATCCATTTGATTATAAGAAGAGAGAATAAAGCCTATTAATATTTATTACAGGTACAGCACCATCAATTTACACAGTGCTTTACATATACATTATACATTCATATCAGTCCCTACCCTCAATGAGCTTACGATTTATAGTCCCTAACTCACATTCATACATACACATACTAGGACCAATTTAGACAGGAGCCTATTGACCTAACAGCATGTCTTTGGAGTGTGGGAGGAAACCGGAGTACCCGGAGGAAACCCACGCAGGCACAGGGAGAACATACAAACTCTAGGTAGGTAGTGCCATGGTTGGGATTTGAATCACTGACCCCAGTGCTGCTAGGCAGAAGTGCTAACCACTTAGCCTCTGGGTCTAATTGTTAAAAGCTTCTCTCCCAGATGATAAGGATTTTGCAAATTGGAGACCATGCTGGACTGACTCCCTTAGTGGAGAGTCTGTATGTGAATGGTCGTGAGAGCGTACCCACTCCCAGTGCATCTAGCTGACTGGGTAGAGGAGAGGTGGTGGGCTGCTACCTCTGGAAACGGCTTGAGAGCATCGTTTCCGTGCTTGGATCAGGGGGTGTGTGAAAGGAGGGCCCAGAGTCAGGTATAAAGTTTGTGAGTATTTATTTTGATTGTAGTAAGTACAATGGAGTCGACCCAACGTGTTTCGGGGGATCAAAGACTCCCCCTTCCTCAGGGCTAATAAAGACATAATAGAAAATAGAAAACAAATACTTACTAACTTTATACCTGATTCTGGGCGCTCCTTTCACACACCCCCTCCCAGATGATAAATATTTTCACAATATTCTAGGTTGCCAATTGTGGTTTGAATATCCCCCAAAAATACTCAATAGTCCTTTACAAAATCATGTCTGATGTTGGTTAGTGAACTTGTAATACCTATATGAGCAATCTTGCAATACATACTCTATTGGATTTGGGGTTAAAGCAGTATTAAACCCAAAAGCAAACATTCCAGCTTATTAATACTTAGATGTAAGGACTGTATTCATTTTCTTTTTAAAGCTATTTTTGTCTGGTGGTCCAACCAGCAAATTTGTTGTTTTTCAAAAGCACAAGCTCTGCAGCAGAATGTATAAGTTTATACAGATGAGACAAAACATTTACATAGGGGTGCCTAAAAGATCAGCTTTTACTTATTCGTGAAAAACCTTTATCCCACAAGGAAGAAAACGATTTGCTGTAATTGATTATGAAGTGTGAGCTGGTGTTTGGCTTCAATTTGTTAGTGTATTTAAATCTGCTAATACATTTATCACTACCCTCCCCCCAGACAGACAAAGCTGTTGACCCTCCTATGCTCGTTCATCCAGAGCGGTGTCTCACTAATGCAGGAGGTGTGTTACTGGACAGCAGTGGCGGCTGGTTCTCCATTGGTCGGGAGGGCGGCAGAAGGACCTGACAATGGACCCCACCATACCCACCTCCGTCGCCAGCTCACTCACCCTGCTGACAGGTGGTGGCAGTTTCTTCCCCCCTCAGGCTCCATGTCTCAACTCCATCGATCGGGCCCATGCGTCTTTTCGGCCATACGTCTACTCCTCTTCCTCCCCATAGGCCAATAGGATGGCATCTCCTTTCGGCCAATCGGGAAACAGGTCTTCCTGATTGGCCGGGAAGAGAATAGGTGTGATAATAGCGAATATTCATTCGCTATTGTCACTACTGGGTGGGTTGCTCTGCGGCCCAAGCCCACCCTTTTTAAGCCTATTAGAGCCTCTGGCTCTAATCATGTGCTTCAAAAATATACACCCTCATTGAAATCCATGGTCCAGCGCCCTGTATGTAGATCAGGGGGCTGGACGCATGGATGGGGGGGTGGCGCCCGTGCCCCCTAATGGACAGCCTGCCACTGCTGGTAAGATCACCAGGTGAAAACAAAGGGGGGAAAAAGAAAACTAGTGCAGCCATCACATACAGTATCTCACAAAAGTGAGTACACCCCTCATATTTTTTGTAAATATTTTATTATATCTTTTCATGTGACAACACTGAAGAAATGACACTTTGCTACCATATAAAGTAGTGAGTGTACAGCTTGTATAACAGTGTAAATTTCCTGCCCCCCTCAAAATAACACACAACCATTAATGTCTAAACTGCTGACAACAAAAGTGAGTACACCCCTAAGTGAAAATGTCCAAACTGGGCCCAATTAGCCATTTTCCCTCCCCAGTGTCATGCAACTCATTAGTGTTACAAGGTCTCAGGTGTGAATGGGGAGCAGGTGTGTTAAATGTAGTGTTATCTCTCTCACTTTCTCATACTGGTCACTGGAAGTTCAACATGGCACCTCACGGAAAATAACTCTCTGAGGATCTGAAAAAAAGCAGTGTTGCTCTACATAAAGATGGCCTAGGCTATAAGAATATTGCCAAGACACTTAAACTGAGCTTCAGGACGGTGGCCAAGACCATACAGCAGTTTAACAGGACAGATTCCACTCAGAACAGACTTCGCCATGGTCGACCAAAGAAGTTGAGTGCACATGCTCAGCATCATATCCAGACATTGTCTTTGGACAATAGACGTATGAGTGAGGCCAGCGTTGCTGCAGAGACTGAAGGAGTGGGGGGTCATCCTGTCATTGCTCAGACCATACGCTGCACACTGCATTAAATTGGTCTGCATAGCCGTCGTCCCAGAAGAAAGCTTCTTTTATGATGATGCACAAGAAAGCCCACAAACATTTTGCTGAAGACAAGAAGACTAAGGACATGGATTACTGGAACCATGTCCTGTGGTCTGATGAGACCAAGATAAACTTCAGATGGTTCAGATGGTGCCAAGCGTGTGTGGTGGCAACCAGGTGAGGAGCAAAAAGACAAGTGTGTCTTGCCTACAGTCAAGCATTGTGGTGGGAGTGTCATGGTCTGGGGCTGCATGAGTGCTGCACTGGGGAGCTACAAATCATTGAGGGAACCATGAATACCACCATGTACTGTGACATACTGAAGCAGAGCATGATCCCCTCCCTTCGGAGACTAGGCCGCAAGGCATATTACAAAAAAAGGAAAGATTGGGGGGTACAGGGACCCCTCAACACAGTGGTTATATAAAAGAAACACAAGGAAAATGGTATAACAGTTTAAAGTTTATTGCACATGGACCATCATTGTATTGCACTATTCCCAAAGACCCCTGTAGGTAATCAAGAGTCAATCAAACAAGGGCTTGCATTGATGAGCCAGGTAAACATCGCAGCACAGGTCAGGTTAACCTGAAAGGTGGAGAAGCACAAAGTCACTAACATCCACCAGCTCCATGATGTCGTCATGGAGGAGTGGAAGAGGATTCCAGTGGCAACCCGTGAAGCTCTCGTGAACGCCATGCCCAAGAGGGTTAAGGCAGTGCTGAAAAATAATGGTGGCCTCACAAAATATGACTTTGGGCCCAATTTGGACATTTTCACTTAGGGATGTACTCACTTTTGTTGCCAGGGGTTTAGACATTAATGGCTGTGTGTTCAGTTATTTTGAGGGGACAGCAAATTTATACTGTTATACAAGCTGTACACTCACTACTTTACATTGTAGCAAATTGTCATTTCTTCAGTGTTGTCACATGAAAAGATATAATAAAATATTTACAAAAGTGTGAGGGGTGTACTCACTTTTGTGAGATACTGTATAATGGTTGGTAAGCTGTAAAATAATATGTTTTTGGTTTTGGTTTATTACTGCTTTCATTTTTAAGCTGTTAATGCATGTGTGATTTCCCATAGCATTTTATAACCATTAGTTTCATCTCTTTTTGGCTTTTCATTGCTGAAATTAAAGAATGTCTTGGCACCTCTCAATATAGCTTGGTGAATTAAGCCTCTTATAAAAATCAGATTGGCTGAAACAACCAAGCAATAGGCTAGGATATGTAAAAATGTTTCTGCCCATTTAATATTAGATCCTTTTTATGGCATCTGAAGTTGTTTTTCCTTGAAGTGTAGTGTTATTCTAGTATTGATCATTGAACACTCAAGTTAAGAGGTTTGTTGGAAGCATGTGTAGACATTGGAAAATATTTCCAGATTTGTTTCCTGTCTCACTTATGAAACAATAACATTTAAAAGGTTTATTTGTGGACATGATTAAAATCTCTATTTTGCCTGTGCTTCAGGCAGACTTCTAGCATGAACTTTACGTGTACTGTAAATGTATATTATAGAATATTATATTGCCAGCACAATATTCCCATTAGATCTATGGTTGTTCTTCTTTTGCAGGATAAAGAAAGCTAAATATTTAAAAAGACTTTCTTGCTATACGAAAGTTGTCCAGCCAAACAAAACCTGTAACAGAAGAGTGTAAAGACTGCCCTCTCCTGCCACAATGTAGATCTCTGGGTCCTCCTATAGTTCTTACTGGTTCCACCAGGGCACAGCAGTAGCACGGAAGTCAGCAGGACCAAGTGTATGATAGTAACCTGTCTGAGACACAGACAAAACACTTTTATCTGGTCTATAAATAAACTTTTTAAGGAGGAGTTCCACCCAAAAGTTGAACTTCCGCTTTAAATGAAGGTGACCCCCTGACATGCCACAACTGGCATGTCATTTTTTTGGGGGGGGGGATACCTGTTTTTTACAGGTATCCAGCTCCCAATTCCTCTCCTGGCACCGCGGAGCCGGAAGAAAATTCACCTGTCCCCCCTCCCTCCTGGACACCGGCTCTTCACAGTGTGCAGCGTGGCTCATGCCCATGCAGTGCGTGCCCGGCTTTGAAGCCAAAGTTAGACGCCCACACTTGCTATGCCAGCTCCGCATGGAGGAGGGGGAGAGGAGCAAGGCATCGCTGGAGCATGGGACAGGTGAGTGTCTGATTATTAAAAGTCAGCAGCTACACTCTTTGTAGCTGCTGACTTTTAAAAGGGTGGAACTCCACTTTAAGTTATTATTGGGGTGTGCTCTGTGAGTCCTGTACATATATTAAATGACAGTTATTTTGAATAGCACCCCTATACCCTGCATTACTCTTGCTGGACTACTGTGAACAGTGGCAGCAGCTCCATTAGGGGTGCAGGGGAGCCGCCTCCCTAATTCATGCTCCCGGCCCCTAATCTACATACAGGGTGCCGGACGCATGGATTTCAATCAGTTTTTTTTTTTTTTTTGAAGCATGCGATTAGAGCTTGAGACCAATTGGCTTAAAAAAAGGGTGGGCTCTGGGCGCAGAGCACTGCACCCTGAGCCCACCCATTTGTGTGACAATAGCAAATTAATATTCGCTATTGTCTTCCATCTTCTCCTCCTGGGCCAATCAGTAAGTGGGTCTTAAGACCGGATTGGCCAAGAGGAGAGGCGACCATATTGGCCAGGAGCAGGGGGGAGGTGCCGAGGAGGAGATGCAGGGGGATGCCACCCGAAGCTGCCTGCGACCTGGTTGGCGTAAGTGCCGGGCTGATGGGTGGACAGGCGAGTGACGGAGGGGTTTGTTTGCCAATTGACCGAGTGACGGGGGGGGCGGGGTTTAACTGACCGACTGAACAAATGGGGGGTGATTTGGGGAGGCTAAGTGGGTGGTTTGTTTGCCACCCCCCAAAAAAATAGAGCACCAGCCATCGCTGACTGTGGATTGCTGTAAGACACACATTACCATGGCTTGATGGTGTGTACTGACCCATAAAGTTCACAACAGAGGCTCATAAGTCAGAATTCTATCAGTTTCTAAACACATGCAAGCAACTGGGGTTTGTTTACATTGGAAGGCTTTCACTCTTCCAAGACAAGCATCTCCACAGTGCCTATAGTTACAGAGGCCTGGGAGAATTGATTTTAAAATATAACTATACCCAAAAACAAAAATATAATACATTGCAGCTTGCCAGTTATTAGGCATGGTGGCTGCATTCTTTTTTTTTCAGGCTAAGAACATTATCGGCAAATACAGAAAATACCTGCTGATTTTGCCCGAAGTGCATTTGTCACTTCCAGTGAGCTGACCTAGAAGCATAATGTTGTCTTATTTTTGAAAACTATTAATTACATTACCCTTCCCAAACACATTTAATTTAAAGGAACAAAAGCAGACATATTTGAAGTCCAACCTGGGCATCAACCTTTGCTTTCTCCATACATACTGTATAGTGAAGGCGTGAACCCAGGTAAAAAAGCCAGAAAAATATATCTAACGCAGCCACCACATCTAAGGACTGGTAAGCTGCAATATACTACATTTTTGTTTTTGGGTTTGGATATGCATGTTAAGAATAAGTAAGGGTGCATATATTTTCTTAATCTTAATCAGATTTATCCGCGCCTTGGAGTAAGAGTATCAATTTAGTACCAAGAGCAGCTGGTATAATAATATAACCCTGCGAAGTTACATTAAAATAAATGAAAAATAAAAAAGTACCGCACTCATTCAGCAGCTACCATACCCATAGAGATGGGAAATCTCTTGTGTGTATATTTAGTCTCTCTGGGATAGAAAGTAACCTCAGAGATGGTTATGCTGCATTAATAAATCATAGCGCTTTAACAAACTATAAGCCTGTCTTTTGGACCACATAGAATGTTACTGTGCTGAGGTTTGTTTAAACATATGAACTGTAAATAATATTTCAAATTGGCTCAATGTTCATAAGTAAGTCCTATGAATAGGTTTATAGAAAAAGGATACCAAGAATCTGAACTTAGGAATTTACAAGAACATGTCGGGCGTCTAGATAGAGATAGACTACTAGACACTCTACCAAGACCTGAAAGACCAAACCATGAATCTCTCCCTTTCATTACCACTTTTGGACAAAATTTTCGGGCAATGGAAAGAATAGTAAAAAAGCATTGGCCTGTACTATTACAGGATAATGTTTTTTCGCAGCTGTTGCCCAGAAATCCGAAATTTATTTATCGAAGATCAAAAAACCTACGGAATATGATTTGCCCCAATGTTACTAATCCACCTGAACGCAATCCCTCCTTTCTAGACCTTCAGGGTTTCTATTACTGCAAACGCTGCAAAGCTTGCAAGACCACAAAATTCCCAAAGAAAAAAGTGAACACATTTCAATCGCAGAGCACAGGTGACAGCTTTGCGATAGATAAATTCATCTCTTGTAAATCTACCCATGTGACCTACATGATTACGTGCCCATGTGGGCTTCAATATGTGGGGCGAACCACGAGGTGCTTAAGTACGAGAGTAGCTGAACATCTGAATAATATAAAAAAGGGGTTCCCGAACCATACACTATCCAATCATTTCAGATTGCATCACGATCGGGATCCAGGGCTGGCTTCCTTCTTTGGTATAGACCGGATACAACCCCATTGGCGAGGGGGTAATATGGTCCGGGAATTATCAAGGAATGAAACGGCCTGGATCTATAAATTAGATACGTTAAGACCTGCTGGTATAAACTCCGATATTGACTTGAATTGTTTTTTGGAAAATTTTTAATGTTTAAAAAAAAATTTTTAATGCCTATTTTTATTTTATCTTGATTTTAACTTATTTTCATAATTTCATATTTTCATAATTTTATTATTTAATTTATTTACAATTTTCACTCTTAGTGCAATCTCATGCATTTATTAATTTAAGAGTAATTAGACACATTAATTGTCACATTAATCTTCACACTACGCACATTTGTTCTTTATATGGCACCAGTGGAATGCGCTCTTCCCATTAGGGCTCTCTGGGGAGGAAGCATGACACATTTTGTATAGGTGCTATCACCTAGTAAGTGCACTAATTATATCTCTCCACCAGAGGGAGCCTAATCTAATAGTCACCTAAACGTTGTATTTAAAACACGGTTATATTGATTTATGAATATCAGCTGTTCCAACAACATACTCAGAGCGGAAGCACATTTAAAGGAAGTGATGTGCATAACCCTTTGACCCCTGATGACGTTGACGAGCAGTCGACGAAACGCCGCGTAGGGTGGCAAGGGACGTGTACGTCACTTCCGGTCTGAGGAACGCAGGTGGAGCGCTGTTTGGCGTCCCCTGCTCCATTCATCCATTTATTTTTTCCAAACCCAATTGCATGCGCCCACCCGCAAACGGGCGGTCGTATTTTGTTTTGCTTTGTTTTGGTTTTTGTTTTTACCTGTTTTAGTTTTAAATTTATACCCAATAAAAAAACTGGCTTCACTATTGGAAGTTCCTTTCCCTTCCTTTATTTCCTCGGTTTTGGAGTCATCCTGAAGACGATAGGAAGTGTTTTGGAGAAGTGTACATCTCACACTATTCCTCCGGTACGATCATCCCCACTGTGAGTCGCTCTGTACTACATTGAGATCTGGTAAGTGGGGTACCAATGGAGCTCTTAGCGGAGGATATCCAGGGGGAAGCAATGAATCCATCCAGTGTTTTGTAAGCCTAGAGAATATCTATAACGCTTTTTGACCCTTAGTGGTCAGATGTATCTGGTGAGTGGGGAAGCAAGTGGATGTAAAGCAGTTTGAATATAGAAAAACTTCTTTCCGAAAAACACTTTGGCTTACTGCAAAATTTCTCCTAATATCACCAAAGAAGTTTTTTTTATTCATAGGACTTACTTATGAACATTGAGCCAATTTGAAATATTATTTACAGTTCATATGTTTAAACAAACCTCAGCACAGTAACATTCTATGTGGTCCAAAAGACAGGCTTATAGTTTGTTAAAGCGCTATGATTTATTAATGCAGCATAACCATCTCTGAGGTTACTTTCTATCCCAGAGAGACTAAATATACACACAAGAGATTTCCCATCTCTATGGGTATGGTAGCTGCTGAATGAGCGCGGTACTTTTTTATTTTTCAAGGGTGCATATAGTTTGGACACAGGTGCACTTTAACCTCTTGCCAACCTTGTAGCACATATATACAGTATGCCAAGGCAGGAAAAGTGGGCTTTAACACCTAGCCACTGCACATATGCTTCCATGGTGGCTCAGAGTGGTTCCCTGTCGCCTGGAACATAGTGAAAGCATAGGAAAAAAGAGAGCAAGATTCTTAGCAGTGGATCACTTGGCTCGGGCATCAATGAAGAACACAGCTAGCTGTGAGAATTACTGTGAATTGCAGGATAGATTGATCATCACCCACCCCTTACCTATATGAAGACTGTCAAATGGCAGAACCTGAAGTCGGCAGCTTAGCCTTCATCGTGGGCAGAGATTTTTTTATTGTTTTTGGGGATTATGGTTGGGGTCCGGAATCATGATTGATGATGGATCTACATTGGGGACATTGTTTTTTTTTCTATTAAAGGAATTGTCAAAAACTATGTGTGTGTTTATTTTTTCTTTTTGACCCTTTTTTGGTGAATGGGTAGGGGTACTATGTACCCCATACTAATTCACATGGGGGAAGATTCTGATAAGCCCCCTGCCCACAGACCCCCACAACCACAGCCCAGGGTTGTCGGGAAGAGGCCCTTTATCAGGGCTCTAGGACCCAGCTGTCACGTACCGGGCGATGGAGTCTGACTTATACAGATGTAACCTCTCTTGCGACCCTGATTCGTGAACCCCTGGTAGAGCAGACAAGAGGCTCAGGAGTGAGGATGGCATGAGGGTTGAGCTGGTCACCGGTGAAACTGAAGAGGTCCTTCCTGTCTCATGCTAGTTGAACAGAGTGGTGATACAGGCCCGGTCGGTAGCTGGCTGGCGGTACGGTACAGAAGGGGCAGGCAGAAGAATGGTCGGGCACAGGCAGAGTTTGTCAACGGGCAGGTGGCAAAGGTACAAGGGAGCAGGCAGGAGAGTGATCATGGATAGCCGAGGTCAGTGTAGGTGGAGATCAGAGCAGGGTCGAGACAAGCCGAGTCACAGGAACAGATATCAGATAACCAGGTTGCTCAGGAACACACACACAAATGCTGTAGAACAGACAGCACTGGCTGCTAGGCGTTTCTAGCCTAAGTAGAGCTGTTTGGTGCAGTTTCTGGCGCGTGCACAAATGCGGTCGCGCGCGAACGTGCACAGGCGCACGCATAGGCGCACAAGGCATTTTCGGAGTGCAAATTCCATTCCTAAAATTGCCCCCCCAAGGGGCAGCCTCCGGATGCCCACTCGGGCAAGGTTAGCAGGATTACTATCCTTAAAGGACTGAATAAGTTAATCCGTGTGGATGTTGGCGTCGGGCTCCCAGGAGCTCTCTTCAGGGCCATAACCCTTCAATTTCATGAGATATTGAAGCCCGCCTCCCCTTTTCCTGCAGTCCAGGATGGATTTGACTTCAAATTCTTCTTCGCCATCCACTAAAATTGGTCCTGGCGGGCCTATGTTTCGCCCAGGAAAAGGATTTGAGGTCACGGATTTTAACAGGGACACATGAAAGACAGGGTAGACCCACAACGATGGCGGGAGTTCCAACTCATATGCCACTTGGTTGACTTTTCTCTTCACCCGAAAAGGCCCAATGAACCTGGGTCCCAACTTCCTTGATGGGCAGGTCAGTTTGAGGTTTTTTGTGGCGAGCCAGGCTTGCTCTCCGGGCTGTAAGTTCAACTCTCCCTGTCTCCCTCTGTCAAAGATCTCTTTGTTGTACTGCTGAGTCCGGGCCAAGGTTTCCTGCAAAAGTTTATTATTTTCCTCCAGAAATTTGATGATGAAAGCCATAGTTGGCCAGGAATGGAGATTATTTGGTGGCTGAATGCACCATATTGTTGAAGGCAAATTCAGCCAACTGTAGCAGAGATACCCAGTTGTCCTGTGAAAAGAAGAGAAGCAGCGTAGGTACTGTTCAAGTGTCTGATTCTCTCCGTCTGGCCGTTAGTCTGTGGGTGGTAGGCCGATGAGAGGGCGAGCTCAATATCCAAGGAGGAACACAGGGCTTTCCAAAGCGATCAGAGACAATACTCGAGGGAACTCCATGGAGCCTGACTATTTCTCGGGTGAAGATGTCAGCCGTTTCGGCTGCTGATGGTGTACCCTTCATGGGTAAGAAGTGCGCCATTTTAGTTAATTGGTCCACAACCACAAAGATTGTTTTATACCCCTGGGATGGGGTAAGTTCCACGATAAAGTCCATGGAAATCATAGACCATGCCTGCTCAGGTACAGGAAGTGGCCTCAGTAGCCCCCATGCCTTGGCTTTACTACTCTTGTGTTGGGCGCAGGTGGGGCAGGAGCTGACATACTTCCGACAGTCCTCGTCTGCCTGGGGCCACCAGAAGGAACGTAGCAGAAGTTCAGCAGTCTTGGGGGTTCCAAAATAACCTGCTAGCTTATGGTCATGACAGGATGCCAGAACAGATAGGCGCTGCCCCTCTGGTATGAAAAGCCTGTTTTTGTGCCATAGTGATCCATCTTTAGCTATCAGATTGGTGTCTGTTGGTTTGGAAGACTTGGACAGAGACTGCCTGATACGGGACAATAGGTTTCTGGGGTGCAGTACAGTGTCCAGAATCATGGGGTTTGCAGAACATCCGGGACAGAGCATCCGGTTTGGTGTTCTTCAACCCGGGCCTGTATGTGATGTGGAAGAGGAAGCGTAAAAAGAAGAGAGCCCACCGGGCTTGACGAGGTTTCAGTCTCCTGGCCGACCTGAGATACTCAAGGTTTTTGTGGTCGGTCAGGATCAGAATAGGGTGCCTGGCTCCTTCTAACAAGTAGCGCCACTCTTCCAGAGCTGCTTTGATGGCCAGTAGCTCACGGTCTCCAACGTCATAATTCCTTTCCGGTGAGGACAACTTTCGGGAGAAGAACGCCATCGGGTGGAGGACCATTTTGGCTCCTTGTCTCTGCGACTGGACAGCCCCAATGGCAACCTTGGAAGCATCCACTTCTAGAACAAATGACAGGGTCAGATCAGGGTGCTTCAAGACAGGTGCAGACGTGAATAGACTTTTCAGGGTCTCAAAGGCTTTTTGGGCTTCCTCCGACCACATGAATCGTGTATTCAGTTTAGTCAGCTGTGTGATCGGGGCGATGATAGCCGAGAATCCCTTTATAAACTTCCTATAGAAGCTGGCGAAGCCAATGAAACGTTGAATTCCCTTCTTGCCTGTGAAGGCAGGCCATTCGAGATTGGCAGAGACCTTCTGGGGGTCCATAGTAATACCTGTGACCGAAATGATGATCTCTTGGAAGGAGATACTGGATCATTCAAACTCCCATTTCTCGGCCTTGGCGTAAAGCCCATGCTGCCAAAGGCGGCTCAGGACACAGGCAACATGGTTGCGATGCTCTTCCAATGTGGGGGAGAATATCAGGATGCCGTCTAAGTAGATGATCATGAAGAGATCCAGATAATCATTCACGAAATGCTGTATCGTAGCTGGGGCGTTGCAAAGTCCAAAAGGCATCACCAAATACTGAAAGTGCCTGAACCGGGTGCGGAAGGTCTTCCACTCATCGCCCTCCTGGATACAGACCAGATTATAAGCCCCGCGGAGGTCCAGCTTTGTGAATACTGTTGCCGTTCCAAGTCTCAGGAAGAGCTCCGGGACCAAGGGCAGGGGATAGCGTTTTTTGACCGTTATCTTGTTCAATTCCCGATAGTCTATACAAGGCCTCAGGGTGTGATCCTTCTTTTTGACAAAGAAGATTCCAGCACCTGCTGCGGACGTAGAGGGCCAGATGAAGCCCTTTTCCAAGTTTTCATCTTGTAAACCTTGAGGGCTGCTAGCTCCAGCTCGGTCAGGGGAAAAATCCTTCCAAAGGGGACCTCGGCTCCGGAAAGGAGCTCAATAGGACAGTCATATGGCCTATGGGGTGGTAGTTGTTCAGCCCCCTTTTTGCTAAATACGTCTAGGAAGGAGTGGTAGACTGGAGGGACCGATAGGCAGGTCTCAGAGTCGGGGTCACTATCCAGACTGAGCAGAGTGGGGCTAGGCTCTTCAGTTCCTGGAAAGCAGTGCTGGAGGCAGTATGGTGGCAAGAATTTGGTCTCACCAGAAGTCCAGCTAATGCTGGGGCTGTGGGCCTGCAGCCAGGATAGTCCGAGGATAATCAGAAAGAGTGGGGACGCAATGACGTCCAATAGCAGGAGTTCCCGAAGACCGTCAGGGGTAGAGGCAGGTAAGGGCAGTATCTCATGCGTGAAGACACTTGATTTAATGCTAGTGCCGTCTGCCAGACGTACGACCATCCCATGGGATTTAGGACGCAATGGAATCAGATGCTGGGCCGCAAAAGTCTGATCAATGAATCCACTGCAGGCACCGGAGTTGATGATTGCGGTCACCAGGATGCTCCTGTCGGGAAGCTGCAGGGAGAGCGGAAGGGTGAGGTAAGAGGAGGTATTCGGGGTGACTGGTGCGGTACCACAGAGGACTGGTGGATGCTTACCACACTTGGCAGGGCTTTCCCTCACTATATGGCTGGGGAAAAGGTGTGGGGTTGAAGTGCAAGGTACAGTTCACAGGCATTGCGAAATGACCGGAACTTGGTGCGGTCGCCCGAAAACTGCTCCGGCCTGGGAACCCAAGGTTCCGGCGGCAAAATCGCCAGGGTATGGGCCATGGGCTGACTACTTCCAGCGGCCGTGGCTAAGGCAAACTCATGCACCTGTTCCTCCAGTCGGGTATAGTCATCCTGCAGGGTGATTTAATGCTAGTGCCGTCTGCCAGACGTACGACCATCCCATGGGATTTAGGACGCAATGGAATCAGATGCTGGGCCGCAAAAGTCTGATCAATGAATCCACTGCAGGCACCGGAGTTGATGATTGCGGTCACCAGGATGCTCCTGTCGGGAAGCTGCAGGGAGAGCGGAAGGGTGAGGTAAGAGGAGGTATTCGGGGTGACTGGTGCGGTACCACAGAGGACTGGTGGATGCTTACCACACTTGGCAGGGCTTTCCCTCACTATATGGCCGGGGAAAAGGTGTGCGGTTGAAGTGCAAGGTACAGTTCACAGGCATTGCGAAATGACCGGAACTTGGTGCGGTCGCCCGAAAACTGCTCCGGCCTGGGAACCCAAGGTTCCGGCGGCAAAATCGCCAGTGTGTGGGCCATGGGCTGACTACTTCCAGGGGCCGTGGCTTAGGCAAACTCATGCACCTGTTCCTCCAGTCGGGTATAGTCATCCTGCAGGGTGATTTAATGCTAGTGCCGTCTGCCAGACGTACGACCATCCCATGGGATTTAGGACGCAATGGAATCAGATGCTGGGCCGCAAAAGTCTGATCAATGAATCCACTGCAGGCACCGGAGTTGATGATTGCGGTCACCAGGATGCTCCTGTCGGGAAGCTGCAGGGAGAGCGGAAGGGTGAGGTAAGAGGAGGTATTCGGGGTGACTGGTGCGGTACCACAGAGGACTGGTGGATGCTTACCACACTTGGCAGGGCTTTCCCTCACTATATGGCCGGGGAAAAGGTGTGCGGTTGAAGTGCAAGGTACAGTTCACAGGCATTGCGAAATGACCGGAACTTGGTGCGGTCGCCCGAAAACTGCTCCGGCCTGGGAACCCAAGGTTCCGGCGGCAAAATCGCCAGTGTGTGGGCCATGGGCTGACTACTTCCAGGGGCCGTGGCTTAGGCAAACTCATGCACCTGTTCCTCCAGTCGGGTATAGTCATCCTGCAGGGTCTTGATGGCCCAGGTGAGGCCAGCCAGATGTAAACAGTGATTTTCCATGCGCGAGGCCTCCTGCGCAGACTCAGGCGTGGCTGTCTGATACTGTCACGTATCTGGGGGGGTGGAGTCTGACTTATGCAGGAGTAACCTCTCTTGCGACCCTGATTCGTGAACCCCTGGTAGAGCAGACAGGAGGCTCAGGAGTGAGGATGGCACGATGGTTGAGCTGGTCACCGGTGACAACTGAAGAGGTCCTTCCGGTCTCATGCTAGTTGAACAGAGTGGTGGTACTGGCCGGGTCGGTAGCTGGCTGGCGGTATGGTACAGAAGGGGCAGGCAGAAGAATGGTCGGGCACAGGCAGAGTTCATCAACGGGCAGGCGGCAAATATACAAGGGAGCAGGCAGGAGAGTGGTCGTGGATAGCCGAGGTCAGTGCAGGTGGAGATCAGAGCAGGGTCGAGACAAGCCGGGTCACAGGAACAGGTATCAGATAATCAGGTTGCTCAGGAACACACACACAAACGCTGTAGGTCAGACAGCACTGGCTGCTGGGCGTTTCTAGCTTAAATAGAGCCGTTTGGCGCAGTTTCCGGCGCGTGCACGCACACGGGAGCGCGCATGAACGCACAAAGGCGCGCATAGGCGCACAGGGAATTTTCGAAGTGCAAATTCTATTCCTAATGCCAGCATCTTTCAGGACATCAACAGTAGGAGAAGGGCTCTAGGGCCCAGCATCTTACCAGCACTTCATATGGGCCTATATAAGGAAGCCTGTCAGTGATTTCAGTTGCTGGTTGAACTTCGGCTCCTCCAGTGCGTTATCTCTGTGATATTCCTGTTCCTGTCTCCTGTTACTGACCCGGCTTGTCCTTGACCTGTCTCCTGCTTGCTTCCTGTGTTTGACCTCGGATATCCATCTGACCATGTCTGCTCTGATACCCACCTGGCTCCTGACCTCGGCTATCCATCTGACCACGTCTGCAACCAATCACAGGCACCACCTGTCTGCTGATTCTACACCAGCTGTACTCTGAAACTCCTGCACACAGACCAGCAGGTGACCCGTGCTGCTTTGGGCCTGACCTCTCCTGTTTTCACCCTCAAGGGGGTCTGGAACTTAGGCACAAGTGAAGCCCTCTTTCTCCATTGGGAAGCCCTCTTTCTCCATTGGTTTCTAGCGCCAGTAACGTGATACCCTTGTCCCCATCAACATGGGGACAAGGTGCTTTGAGGTAGGGGAGCAAAGCCCTCCACTCCAAAGCACCCCCCCATGTTGAGGGCATGCGGCCTGGTATAGTTCGGGGGCACTCTCTTGTCCCCCCCTTTCCTGGCCTGCCAGGCTGCATGCTCGCATAAGGGTCTGGTATGGATTTTGGGGGGACCGCATGCCATTTTTTAAAAAAAATTAGCGTGGGGTTCCCCTTAAAATCAATACCAGACCCAAAGAGCCTGGTATGGATTGAGGGTACCCCCACAGCATTTTTTTAAACATTTTTCTATTGCCTGCAATGGTATTGCATAGCCGGCAATTTAAATGTCATTTTTTTCTTAATAATGTTAGTTTTGCTGCAGCAGGTTCTATACATGGTACAGATGTGCCACTTTACAGGCAGACTAAGGGGACCCGAGAGGCACTATATTTAAAGGCTTTTTTTATTTTTATTGTTTCACTTTAAACATCAATAAAATCACTACTCCTGTAAAAAACAATCTTTTTTAAAAAAAAAAAAAGTTGCATTGATACACATGCCCCAGGGCGGTACCCAGACCCCCCCTACCCTTTTTATGGCCAATAACTTGCATAGAAGCCTTCAAAATGGACACTTTTGATTTTTTCAAGTTCGGGTCCTATAGACTTTAATAGGATTCAGCGTTCGGGTCAGAACTTTTGCAATGTTCAAGGGTTCTGGCGCGAACCCAACCAGAGGTAGTTTGGCCCAACTCTACTTGTGAATGCTGGAACCCACTCTAATGAACAAAACTTGATTTATCCATTTGAAAGCATGTATCTTTTATTTTGAGACTTTGTGCCAAATATGTGCAGGGAAAAACATTCTGTTTCTGCATATTCTATGTTTTCTGCATAGATATATTGTTTACCATTTTTAATCTCACCAGTTAGTTTGATGTCTCTGCATTTCAATATAACATTTTTCTTATGTCAAGACAAAACTTAAAGTTTTTCACTCAGTTCCAAGCAAGAACAGTAATCCACTGAGTACATATTGAGATCATTTCTCTCCATTAAACTGATGGCACATTGCATATACCCATAATAAAATGTGAAATGATTATAAAGTACTCAGTTTCGGAAAATGATTGAAACAGCAGGTAACAGATTATCAAGACTGTAAAACAGCACTGATTTCTGCATGATAATTACTTGTGATTGCTGTTTGTCAGACAATATTTTACTATGACTTCATATCATACTTTTATACTGTGTATTACTAGTTTTCAAACAATCCCCAGTATTGCTAGAAACATTCAGACAGTATACTAATAATTACTTAAAGTATATCTAAAGTCCATTTATCTTTAACATAGTATAGGACAGAGTAAGACATGGTTAAATTCTCTCTCAGATATATTTTTTTGCCATCTGTGTCCTATTGCTTGATATCCATTACGTCCTGTTTAATAGATAGGAAGCAAGATGAAATCTCTCCAAAATGAGCAAAGTCATTCTAAGGCTTGCCGAACAGGGCTATTTTTATTTATTTTTTGTTATTCGGCGAGTGGGAATGAAAAAACAAACAAACAGGAGTCCACTCCAGTGGGACATCTTATTCTGACAGCAGCACCTGCCACTGTCAGAGTACACTGATCAGTGACTGCAGCTGATTGAAAATTTTCCAACATGTCCCCATTGACAGAAGTTGATTAAATAATCACCTCCTGTTGAGAAGGAGAAGCCACACACTGATTGAAATTCAGCCCGTCACTGCAGATTTAGTGGATGCTGGTTCCAACTTCTACTGTTTGGTTTGGCTTAGCCCCAAGAAAATTCTCGAAAATATTGTTGTATGGACAATCCTTACAACAGACACTAGTCTCCAAGGATGGGGTGTACATTGCTGAGGGTTTCAGGTCCAGGAGAGGTGGAATCACAGACGTTTGCAGTACTCCAACATCCTGTAGCTAAAGAGAGACTTGGCAGGTCTGTACTGGAGGACAAGCAAGAAAAAGTTGTAATGGTCAACAAAGTGACTGTATCTTATATAATCAACCAAGGTGGTACCAAAAGCCTCTCTTTTCTAGAGATACATGTGGAGACATTTCAGTGGGTGGAAGGGTATTCTGTGACCCTCTCTAACAGTTATTTGCCAGAGGTGGAGATTCTCCTAGCTGACTTGCTTGTAGAGAAGAACAAATGATCACGGAGTATGAAGTATCTGCAGAAGATCCTTTCAGCCTGGTGTACACTGTTGTTGTGTTACCCCTACAGGAGCTGCTGTATTTTTTCCCAAAATTAGTGCAGAGGCAGCCAGGCACACAGCAATGGTTCATTCACTCTGGCTCA
The DNA here is from genome assembly GCA_018402905.1 of Glandirana rugosa. Classification (NCBI taxonomy): domain Eukaryota; kingdom Metazoa; phylum Chordata; class Amphibia; order Anura; family Ranidae; genus Glandirana; species Glandirana rugosa. The sequence goes on from BLSH010115851.1 coordinate 645,831, forward strand.
ATAATCAGTCTAGTCTTTTTTAGGATTTTTATTGCTGAATAACCTGGATGGGGTAGGAAATCTTTTGTGCATATATAAGTTGGAGGTGGAATTTAATAGCATGTTCTCATTGGCATCATCCCATATATACATAGAAAAGGGAAGGACAAAAAGGGGAGGGGGTTTGAATATGCCTCTGAGAACACACCACACATAGAATATATAAAATACCTTTATTCAATTTTAATATAATTTAAAAAATGCCTATCAGCATAAAAACATGGAAATGTATACCATACAGTGCAAAGCATCATGGTATAGTTTGTGAAAGTTCATATATGTGTTCAGTGATGGATTGGTCATGGGGTTTCATGAGAACCCTGCTTCCTCAGGACCACACTTGCACATACAGTATATAGCTCTTAACTGAAAACAGAAAAAATACAGTATGTGTGTAACATATGACAAAAATAATTCAAAATTGTTTTGATGTATTTTTGAATTATTTTGTCATATGGTACATATATATTTTTCTGTTTTCAGTTAAGAGCTATACACTTTATATGCGTGTTTGGTCTTGATGAAGCGGGGGTTCCTGTGAAACTTGTTGACCAATCAAAGATGGATATAAGAGCCTTTGATTCAGCAGTTTCTAAGAGCTGTCTTTAATATTGTTCCACCATCAAATTTCCAAGTGGGACCTACCCTTAGTTTTGCAGGTACTGAAGAAGCTCTATTCTCTACAAATCACTCCTGTTCCATCTGGCATCCTACCCTAAAGGTTTCCTCTTCGTTGGTGAGTTGAAGGCCCTAGTTATTCCCAGAAGATCCTAAGAGACCAGGTGCTTTGGGGACCCTGGAACTTTGTTTGGTTCTACTTGGACAGGACTGAGACCTTCAGAAGGGATAGCATCTTGGTTGTGCTAACTAAGGGACTGAGAAAAGGGTGTGCAGCATCATTTAGAGTTTTGTTTTCCTGGCTGATGAAGCCCATTAGCGAATGTATTCTTACTCTGGACTCCCCCCTCTTACAGGCTCTTTCTACTAGAAGTACATTGTTCTCTTGGGCTTCGCAAGTGAAGGAGTCACTGGAAGAGATCTGCAGAGCTGCAAATTGGTGTTTCCCCAATACCTTCATTAGACATTTGTTAGTGAAGATTTTTTCTTCACCTTCACTTTCTTTTAGTACGGCAATTATGTCAGCTGCTCAGGCAACTAATTACATTTATCAGCATTATGCTTCTTTGGGATCAAGTGTTTTGCTGCTCCTTGTTAAATGTTGTCTTTTTCCCACATCCTTTTCTTGTTGTCATCATTTTTAGCTACATAACATGAGTATACTGACATGAGGAGACCGAGAAATTGGAAAATAGTTTTTTTCTATAGCTGTCATATTTTTCCTTATATGGCCAATCCTTATATTAACATACAATGTATGAAAGTGAAGCTAATAAGGGAAATGTATTTTTAGGAATTACATGTACTTGTAATTTCCCCACGCTTCTGCCTTTTTTAATTTACTTCTAAAAACTGTTTGACAGCTATGAAACACAACAATGGTTCTTATCATTGGGTGAATATATCCTGGTGGGTAACTCATGTCTAGGGTTCCCTTAAAAGCAGCTTTCGATATGCTAGATCATCAATGCACTCCCTAGGTTGTGACATCAGTGAATTGGTGCAAGGATTATAATGATGCACGGTGTTCTCCATAATATGTAATATATCATTATTGTGAACATGAAACTTGGTCATTCATTAGAATATGAAGTTCATTGCAACAGACTTTAGATTCTAATGGGTAAATTCCAGCTATTTCATTTTTTCTGTATAAATGGCCCATATGTACTAAGCCAAATATTATGAATCTAGGCAGGGTCATTAGAATTCACTGTTATGGTGACTCATAGTGAACTCTTTTGACATCTTAGTGTAGTGAAATAGATTTTATGTAATCTAAGGTTAAAAAAATATAACAATAAAAAAGTTTAAAAATATATATAATATAGTGTCCTTAATTCCGAGATGGGATGATGGAGGCTTCCTATGCCATTTGTGTGATAAAGATTTCCCTTCAAAGGACCAAAGGTGAACATAAAAAATGGTCTCCCTTTGACGTCTGCAATTCTGGTTCACTTTTTTTTAATCTACTGAATTTAGGTCAAGCCAAATTTTGGAAGATTACTATCGTTATTCAGCACACAAACCAACCAAATCTGGCTCTGACATGCAAATAAGGCAGTTGCATAAGAAACCCCCTGTGTACATGATGATAACAACTGCATTCACAGTACGCTAAATGGTGTTCCAGAATATCTGCTTTGTCTTGATTTCTGTTATCCTGTCACTGACCAGACATGGTGATATGATAAATCTAGGCTATGACCTTGGCTTTTATCCCAACTCCGGAACTCTTCTGGCCTCCCGCCTCATTGTGTTACTAACTATGAATCTTCTTTGCCTGCTTTACCCTTGTGATCAGCTTTGCCTGCATTGACCTGTGTGCCAGTTACAATCTAGGTCTGCCTGTACAAACCTTGATTAGCCTTCTGACCAAGTTCCTGATCAGTCTGTTCTAATCGTATTTCTAATTTAACACTACACATCACCAAAGACTAAAAGGGGCAACTTTGCTTCTCCCGGAAGTGGTGACTTAGAAACACAGATAGTTCATATATATTGATATATCTCTACAGCATACGCTCAGATAAATACAGGTATGTGTGTTTTTCTATATAGAAAGTCAATGCTTTGTCAGCAACCAGCAGCTTATGGATCCAACTCAATAATGACTGTATTAAAACATAGGCACTTTTGAGCATATCAATGTTTTTTTTCAACCAATACACCCATCTCTCTCTATCTCTGTGCATATGTGACCAATGTATGTAACCAAACTTTTCTTTACTTTTAATTAGATGTAAACCCAATCACCAAAAATATCATATAATCTTTAACATGCTAATGTAATTTCAAAAGTATTTTTGCTATGTTTTTTTTTTTTAGAATCTGCAGCACATAGGCTGAAACTTCATGATAAAAATGGGTGTGTTAGTATTTAGTTAGTATAGACATTTCAAAAATATTATGAGACAAGTGTAAATTGTATAAGTTAAGTAATACATAGGGGTTGATTGATTAAACTGGAGAGTGCAAAATGTGGTGCAGCTATGCATGGTAGCCAATCAGCTTCTAACATCAGCTTTTTCAGTAAAACGTTGACAAAAAAAAACTGGAAGCTGATTGGATTCTATGCAGAGCTGCACCAGATTTTGTACTCTCCAGTTTCAGTAAATCAACCCCATTGAGCAAAATCTAAAAGATGGGAGCAAAGAATCTGGAGCAGCTGTACATGGCAACCAATCAGTTTCAATCTTTCTCTTTCAAATCTTAGCTAAACAAGCTGAAGATATAAGCTGATTGGTTACTATGCTCCAGATCCTGTTTGCACCAGTTTTGATAAATTCACCTTATGGCATATAGAAGGTAATTGGTACCTAGGGACTTTTTACAAACTATTTTACAGAAAGACAATAGTAATTATAACTACTTAAAGTGGAACTGTGGTCTGAAAAGCAAAAACTGTGAGCAGAAAGGCTTTTCATTACAGAAGAGACATTCTATATCTCTTCTACAATAAAAATGTGTTACATTCCTTGCAATCCTCTTTAAACTGTAAACTTTAGCAGCTCAGTGTAAGATTTGTGGTGAGTTTAATTCTGCTTTAAAGATGGACAACTTTGAGGGGCGTGGCCAGGACGGCATGTGAGCGGAGTGGTCTCACATTATCCTCCAGTTCATCCTTTTCCCCGCCGTTGCGGGCTCTGTGACCGCTTTCACCGCAGCAGACTCCCAGGAGCACGGAAGTATACCCAGAGCCTAGTTTACCCGCCGCCATGTGCAGAGGGTAGGGTGCATTTCTTTGCCACAGTGCTGGAGGCAGTGGCCTGGCTGGATATCCATGAACCATCGTTGCAACGAAGGCCACGGGATGACCCTGATCCTTGAAGGGAGCTGCGGTGTTCAGAGTCCTGATAAGGGGATTCATGTTAAATGTCCCCCTTTTTTTTCCTTTGGCTAAACAGCGCTACCCCAGCCGTGGTCCCGGTACCTATCAACTTGAATTTCAAAAGCTCCACTTGAATGATTATCAGCAATTACTTTATTTCAGCATCATCTAACTTACTTGCGCTGCACTGCAGGATGCAGAGCAGGCTTCCGTTCTCAACCGTTTGAGTGGTTAAAGGCACCATTGTGCTGTTATGGACTATCTTTTGTTTACCTTTGCCTATTTGCTTTCTTTGGGAGATGTCAAGTTCTGTCTTGCAACTTTCAGGTACAAGTGACTGGAATTATTTACCACAAGAGACTTAATACCTTGATGCCATTGGGCCCCGAGTGGCCACATGATACTGTTATACTACTCCCTTATATGCCTATGTTTTATCATGGCGAATATCCCTATAGTGACTTGGAACGTTAGAGGTCTTGGTAATCCTTTGAAAAGAATGCTGTGTCTTCTGTTCTTCATAAGTATCACCCTGCCATTATTGGACTGCAAGAAACACATCTCACTAGAGAGTCTGTCAGTTGTATACGATATTCCTGGATAGGCCGGGCGTACCATTCTACCCACACCTCTTAATCGAGGGGGGTGAGTATCCTGGTGCACAAATCCCTTGATTTCCACTCACTCATTGACTCGGAAGGGTGTTATGTATTTTTATATTACAAACTATATACTTTAACTTGTGTGCTTGCAATGGTATATATACCTCCTCCATTCTCCTCTGTGGTGTTACGTGAGTTAGTGTCTTTCACCATGTCTACATTTGACGTCCCTATCTATGTTATGGGGTATTTTAATGGCATAATAGATCCCATGCTGGATAGACACCCCCATCTTCTTTCATGGCATCTGTTCTAGGTACGGCTCTTTCCCAATTCCTCACAGAATTGGGCAGGGTAGATATATGGTGTGTGAAACATCCCTCTATATCCCAATATTCTTGTTTCTCTAAGTCCCACTCTTCCCTTTCCCATATAGACTTTTGTGTAAGATCTACACCCTCTCTTCCCTATGAGTAAAGTGGAGTATACACAGAGAGGGGGTCTCTGATCACTCCCCTCTAGTCCTGTGGCTTTGGGCAAAGCCACATACTAATCTTAGGAGATCCGGCTGGTGGTTAAACTCCTTCTGGCTTAAACTGCTTCCCTCTGATGGTGCATTGAATCACAAATTGATACCTTTTTTCGTGATAATGCACAATATGGAGACGTCCTGGTACGCTGGGATGCATTCAAGTGCTTTCTCAGAGGAGTTTTCATATCCATTGTAAATGGTATCAAAATGAACTCTAATGCACATGAGGAACAGCTGACTAGACACTCCTGAGAGTTGGAGGAGGAGTATATAGCAAAGCCAACTGAAGGTTCAAGGGCTTCCTGGTTGTCTGCTCAGGATGCTCTAAACAGAGTGATTAATCAGAAAGCTGAAAAGGGGCATTTTTTTCCAAGGGGACCTTTTATGAGGAAGGGGAGCAGACTTCTGTCAAAAATTGTTAATGTCTGCCCTTCGATTCCCGCTATAGGGCCCTGATATTGCTAAATGGCCAGGTTACTAATACACCTGATGCTGTTATGGCCGAGCTAGTCTGATTCTATGTGGATCTATACACCTCTAAGGTGTCATACACACTAGAAGAACTGGCTGGCTATCTGCAGTGGGTTTCCCTACCCCGGCTTTCAGATCCCCAGAGGCACTTTCTGGATGCACCCCTTACGTTGGATGAACTGCGGGAGGCAGGCGATCTGTTTCCTATGTCCAAGGCTCCTGGAGATGATGGGCTACCCATGGAAGTTTACCGGGAATACTCTGATTTATTACTGCCTATGTTGCTGGAAGTGTTTAATGAAGCTAGACTTAGACAACAACTGCCATCTATGTCACGAGCTAGTATTGTATTGCTTCTCAAACCAGACACAGATCCCAACTCTTATAGACCTATCCACTTTTACAGGCATATATAAAGATTTTAGCAAAGGTACTTGCTAGCAGAGTAAATACTTTCATTGCTGATCTTGTCCACTATCATCAGGCGGGATTTATGCCTAATAAGTCCACGGCCGTAAAGCTTTTAACATCCAAAATCCTGCGGATAATGGAGGCAATAGGGCTTTGCTGTCACTGGATTCTAATAAAGCATTTGACAGTGTTAAGTGGGGGTATCTCTGGGCCGTCCTGGAGAAGTTTGGGTTTGGCGATATTTTTATTTCCTGGGTACATTTGCTATACCACCAACCACAGGCGTCTATTCGAGAGGGCGGTTTGGTATCTGCCAACTTCCATTTGGAGAGAGGCACCAAGCAAGGCTATCCCCTCTCCCCACTTCTATTTAGATATGGTAGTATCCAGGAGAAAATTCTGCTCTATGCAGATGACATGCTTCTGCTGTTGGGGGACACTGACGCTTAACTGCAGGCAGCTATGTCTATTATACTAGAATTTGGCAAATTTGCCTCACAATTAATTGGACTAAGTCTGCCCTTTTGCCCTTGGACCAGAAGGTACACCCCCTATTGAGTAACTATTGTCCTGTGCCTGTACAACATTCACATACTTGGGAGTAGTTATATACCCACATCCACTGGATTTCTGCAGATATATCCCCACATCCACTGGATTTCTGCCGCCTAAATATACAACCACTACTGGTGAACTTTAAAGACAAGGTTAAGATGTGGAGTAAATTGTGGCTCTTTGTGGCAGGCAGAGCGAACCTAATTAAAATGATCCTTATGCCGCAGCTGCTATACCGTCTTCATAATTCCCCAGTGGTGGTTCCACTCAAGATATTTTGGGTAGTGAACTCTATCTTTAGGTCCCTGCTATGGAAAGGGGGGGGGGTGGCCAGGATTAAAGTAGAACAGTTGCACAAACCCATATAGGTAGTACCATTGAATACATAAGCCAAATGGCCATATAAGGGTAAGGGCAGCGCTAAATTCAACTGGATCAATAATAATAAAATGCTTCTGTCAAAATTTGTGTTGCAATGGATCATAGATCTTAGTCCTTATATCCAAACTTTTTTTTTTTTTCTTATCATATTGTCTATTTGATGATTACTGCATACCGGGCGCAGATTTGAGCATTGTGTAGTGTATGAGGGCGGTGGATTGCTCGATTGGGAATTTAGTTGCACAAACCCAATGATTTAGGGGGACTGGCACTCCTGAACCTTTGGCTCTATCACCTAGCCTCACGGCTCCAGCAACTGGTAGGGGGAATGACTGAGACGCAGTGCAACTCTACGCTGGCCATTATGTTGCAGTTTAGTGAAGTCCACTCCATGGCGGAAGGATTGGAATTGGTGTATGCCCAAGTCCTCTTTGTGGTAGGTGTGAGAAGGAAACAGGTGATTTAATTCATCTTATGTGGAGAAGCCCGAAGCTCCACCACTATTGGGAATCGGTAGGGGCAATCATTATAATGCTTTACAGGTCTCAATTCCAGTGGAACTTAAGCATTGTATTCTAGGCATACTTAATGCTGTCATCTTAGACAAAAAAAGATGGATAACCTCTGTAATAAGTAACTTTACCTACAAAATACTTTCCAATTTATGTTGTAATAGGCAGGGGTTCAAACCCTTACCAGGTCCCTCTATAGAACTAGAGATTCAGATGTGGAGATCTCCCCAATGCTAGTGATATTCCAGGCTTGATGTAGCAGTCTATTTTCTATTGCCACCTGCTCCAATACCTTTCTCCATTTATTCCTATAAAAGATCTACATGAGCATGAGTGATACAGCAGTCCTGTCTTGAGCTGTTCTTTTTTACCAGTCTTCTATGGAAATTTCTTTTATATTTACTTACTAGACATTTGCTTTGATTCTTTTGATTTTCTTTTTCTTTTAGAATTTTATAATCAGATCAGAAGAAAACCAAACAACGATTTAGAATTCATAATGGTCATTCAGCCTGAGTCCATTCCTTCGAAAAGAAGCAGAGTTCAGTTTACTATCTTGTTATCATTCAGCACGTGGCTGAAGTCTGTAGTGTGGCAGGAATGCAGCGACATCACAGGAATATAAAACCATTGCCTTTGTCTGCAATATCCCAAGCAGACATCATGCTGACCTCTGATTATGTTCTTAACTCAATGCCTGTTAACAACTTCCTCCCATCCTGTTCCTTTATTCCTGTCTCACAAAACAGAAGTATGTAGAAGTCACTGTGCAGGAAATAAAGACATTACAAATAACTATGTTTATGCAGATCACACAGATTTCTGATAGTTGTAGGGTAGAAAACATATTATAACGATTTACTGTTCACTATTCAGTATACATTGGGTACACATGGACTCATTTAAGCAATAGGGTCAAAAACCATTTGACTAGCTATGACAAGTACAAGATGATGCAACTTTATTTTTTTTTATATTTTTCCATGAAGGAGCTAGGACTAGGCTCTAGTGGCGGCACATTCTATAATCCATGTATGCTTTTGGGGCTGGAGCAACATTTCTCTTTGATGTGTCATATTGGGGTTGGTCATCAGCCACAGTATATGGTTTTCTGATGACCATTTCAACTTTACAAAGCTACTCCTTTGGAAGTGGTTAGTATTTATGCAGAGACTGAAGAAAAATATAACTTGACTGCAGAGATGTTTAAAGCAGTTGTCTACCCATCGATTTGATAGTGTCAAAAAAGAGTTAATATTCCCGGCATGCCGGAAATGCTAGCTGTCCCCTTGATTGTGCTCTCAACCAAACTAGCAAACCATCCAATGGATGGTGTCATAATGGATCACACGTGCAGCATCATGGCAGTTGCAGATTAAACAGAGACTAAGATGTCAGCTTCCTTAACTGAAAACGATAGGAGAGTATACAACCACTTTAAGTTCACTTAACTACTGTATATTCATGACACTTGTCCAATTTGGACATGTCCCAAGATTAGAAGAATCTAGATTAGGGTTCATTATAATTCACTAAGTGACTAATATGAATGTACAAAAAGCTGTTCTCCTAAATGGCTTAATTGAAGACATCTGCAGACATCCCCAAACTCTCATATTTTACATCTTCTAAATGGCTAAAACGATGATTGTAGCAGCATAGAAAACTTCTGTAGTTAGTACAGCCTCAATGAAGAACATTCGATAATGCTACATGAGATTTTTGCTAGCATCCTTTGGGATAGACAAACCATATTTGAAAAGATGTGGAACCCCTGGTTGCGATACCTACAACTACCAATATAACCATTGAGTCGAGGAGGGAGATGGACCTGGACCAAGGACAGCGACCTTGTCAATCTTTTTCTTTTCTTTTCCAGTCTACTACTATGTTCTTTCACACTTTCTTCTTTGTTTCTCTTTACTTTTATTTGTAAAATTGATTACATTCCAACTGGACACATAACTATGGATCATAGGTTCCCTATTTGATAATTTGGGCTACATCATAGTACAGTATACTGACCGTAGATCTGTCAAGCTATATGTTCCAAGTTTGTAATGTAAGGAGTTTATACAGCAGTCAACTACTTTTATCTTGCACTTTGTGGTTAGTCATCTAGGAAAATTAAACATGTTTTATATAGTTTTATAGACACATGTATTGTATATGTTCTGAGATGTAATGCTTTTTGTGATTTACTGTTTCTTCATTTTACTGCCCTCTGATCCAGTTTCATGCTTATATTTTTGTTTATTGTGAAACAATAAAAACTATTGCAAAGGAAGATTTGGCCAATGTGAAGAATGCCAGGAGAATTGGTAACACATACATTGTTTTAAAACATAATTGCACATCTTTAAGTGCAAACCAAACTTAATGAGTGTATAACATAATTAAAAATAGTCCAAAAAATCACAATAAATCCAGAATCCTCCAAAAATACATACAATTTTTGGAGGATTCTGGATTTATTGTGATTTTTTTTTACTATTTTTAATTATGTTATACACTCATTAAGTTTGGTTTGCACTTAAAGTATTGCTGCACCGTTTATCACAAATTATTTTGACGTAAGTTAATGTGAATCAACTTTTCTAGTTGTTTCACAATTTTATTTAGGAGATAGGCAGCACTGTTTGTTTTTCCTTTAAGATAATTGCAAATCTCTCTGATGTGTGGAGGTTCGTGGAATTCAGGATCCAGGCAACTGTGATTAAGACACCGTATTCATGATTCTGTAGTTCACCTTGTTTTCCGTCCGTTTTTGAACCCAACCTCCAGACTGGTGAGCCCAGGACAGTTTCCTCGTTTTGAGTTCCCCGGGTATGCAAGGGTAATTTTAATGGGGAAGGCAAATACAAACCTAACTAATCTTAAATCTACTCCCACCCCCATTCTAAGTCTATTCTATCTATCCTGTAAAAATAAATATAATTTAATAATAAATATATACAGTATATTTAATAATAATAAATAAGTATATGTCTATACTTACCTATTCTGACATTGTTCTAGTCCAGTTACATGATCTCTCCAAGTGTAGAGGAATTGGGATGTAAGAGGTGTATAGAGCAATTAGTGCCAACATCCCTAATGGTAAATAGTTGGAGAATAGCCCTAGGGGCGGGACTTTATAGACACAAAGATAATCAAAAAATATATATAAAATATACAAAATGTTATTGACACAAAGCATAAATGAAATTCAAAACATTAAAATGAAAATTGTGGTTATGCTGGTTTAAACAACATGGTTCTGAAATTATACACTATGAACAGCACCTGATGCATTTTGGAATACCTTCTTCAGAGGTGCTAATGTAGATCATTAAACAGTTTTAAATCTGCATGAAATATAAATAACATTGTAAGCATTGTTCAATTATTGTCATGAATGAATAGATGATAAGTAACAGCGCTTGCCAGTGCCCGTGTAATGTAGTAAGTGGAGTTCCTCCCACTATACTCTCCTGGGTGTCATTAGTATGGTATAACTTGAGTACCCCAATCCAATGCAATACTAAGTTAATATTGTTCACAGGGTTAAAAATCCATACTTAAGGTACTATAGCATATCTATTCAGTAGACATTCAGATTAAAGTGCAATAAAGTGCAATGTGCAGTGCATATAGCGTGCTCAAAGTGACTAAGTGCTATTATGTGCTCATGTGATATCAAATGTATACGTTGAAAAATTAAAAAGTTATGAAAAAAATGTTTTAAGAAAAAAATTAGTAAAGTGCAATAGTGTATATCAACATTTCATATTCATTATATTCAGTCCCATATGATTTAATATAGCAAAGTCCAATGTGACATGTATTCCAATACAAAAAGTGACTTGGTGCTAATGCATGCTCTTTCCAATCAATGTTCCGAAAGTGCTTGTGCTCATGCCTTCACCTTGTGAGAATATAAGATCCTGCTTACCAGATCCTATTGACCCTCTCAGTCATACGACTTGGAGGAGTCAATGCACGCTTGTGGTCAATCACCCGACCGTGGGTATGTGTTCTTACACCGGTTCCTTCTATGGCTTCACTTCACTGGGAAAGGATAAAAAAGACTCTCATCAACTCTGAAGACGTTACGGAAGTGACGAAACGTGTCAGTTGGAACGCAGGGTAGGTAGGGCCAGGTCCTGTTGGAACGCAAGCTGACGTGTGGTAGAGTCGCGGCGACCACAGGAGAAACATTGCATTCCTAACGTGCATTTGTTTGACTGAATTGGCCAATAAACCCGTTTTTAAGAGGAGATGCGCAATGAGAGTCTTTTTTATCCTTTCCCACATTATATATCGAAGCAAGAGAGAAGTGAAGCCATAGAAGGAACCGGTGTAAGAACGCATACCCACGGTCGGGTGATTGACCACAAACATGCATTGACTCTTCCAAGTCGTATGACTGAGAGGGTCAATAGGATCTGGTAAGCAGGATCTTATATTCTCACAAGGTGAAGGCATGAGCACAAGCACTTTCGGAACATTGATTGGAAAGAGCATGCATTATTACCAAGTCACTTTTTGTATTGGAATACATGTCACATTGGACTTTGCTATATCAAATCATATGGGACTGAGTATAATGAATATGAAATGTTGATATACACTATTGCACTTTACTAATTTTTTTCATAACTTTTTAATTTTTCAACGTATACATTTGATATCACATGAGCACATAATAGCACTTAGTCACTTTGAGCATGCTATATGCACTGCACATTGGACTTTATTGCACTTTAATCTGAATGTCTACTGAATAGACATGCTATAGTACCTTAAGTATGGATTTTTAACCCTGTGAACAATATTAACTTAGTATTGCATTGGATTGGGGTACTCAAGTTATACCATACTAATGACACCCAGGAGAGTATAGTGGGAGGATCTCCACTTACTACATTACACGGGCACTGGCAAGCGCTGTTACTTATCATCTATTCAATCAATCCCTCACTTAGGTGAGGTTATAACAGCAGCTGCAAAGAAGTCTATATAGCTGTGGCGCGGGGATCTTTATATTATTGTCATGAATGTCCACAGCATACGAGGAACACAAAATTGGACTTACCAGGCTCCCGTAGGAGTATGTGTAATGTAAATCCAGCAATATATTAAAAAAGGTGTTTTTCTAATGCAGT
>BLSH010115851.1:684163-700531 GCA_018402905.1 Glandirana rugosa
TTTTTTTATTTTAACCCTTCCCTCCGGGGGGTTGCTGTAAGGGGCAGATTATTGTTCTATAATCATCTGCTAGTTCTAAAGGAAGAGGTTCCTGCTGGTTCTGTAAGGGACAGATTATTTTTCTAAAATCATTGCCTACTCCTATAGGGTCAGATATGCCTCAATATTTTGGGGGCTACCCCAATTAGAAAAAAAAAACAAACAAACAACAAAAAGTGTTGGCTACCTCCTCCTCCTCCTCCACCACCACCACTTCCACCTACATTGCCACGGTCACGGCCTAGTGAACCTCTAGGCTCCTACTCCACATCCGCCTCCCTTCCCAATTTTATTTTTTTTATTTGATTTTAAGTTGTTTTCCCATCCCCATTTTTTGTAGGGCACTTGTCCTACTCTTACCCTCATTTTACTTCCTTTTGCAGCCCTCTATCACTTGCCAGGACTTTTTTACAGCCATTTTTGTGCCAAAAAGTTCGGGTCCCCATTGACTCCAATGGGGTTCGGGGTCCAGGGGTAAAGTTCGGGTCAAGTTCGGTACCGAACCCAAACTTTTTCGCGAAGTTCGGCCGGACTCGCCAAACCCGAACATCCAGGTGTTCGCTCAACTCTATACATCAGCTGTAACCAGAATACTTTTAGGACTACAGGGAAGAGTTTTGCAAAATTTGAATAATATGTTTGGTATCCCTCAGGTAAGCTTTGGTCTCAGATACCAGGGGTTTAAAAAAAATGATCTATATACTGTCCTAAATGGGTGGAGACAGACTCTATACCATTAACTATAGGTCTCCCTGGGGGACTCTGGGCATGTTTATGAATTTTAGGAAGGAAATATATGATTGGTGTCCTCCAAGCAATGGGGTCCAGATAAAGAACTTATTTTTTATTTAGAATCTTTATCTTTTCCCCCATTAATAAGATAATTTAACTCATCTTTAAATTCAAATACTGGGTCACAACTAAGTACCTAATATGTATAAGTATCCAAACCCTGGGCCCCACACCCTCTGGCAGTAGTCATAATCTACGCAATTTAGTCTCCATTCCCATTCTTCCCAAAACCAGCCTCCCCTTCTCCTATGCCCTCTGGAACGCTCACTCTGTCTGCATCAAACTCACCATTGTTCATGACCTCTTTGTCACTAATTCCTTTAATCTATTTGCTGTCACCGAAACCTGGCTCCATGAATCCGACACTCCTTCTCCTGCTTTCCTCTCCCACGGTGGCCTTCTCTGAACTCACTCCCCTAGGCCTAATGGATGCAAGGGAGGTGGAATAGGATTCCTCCTATCCCCACAGAGCACCTTCCAGGTTCTTCATTCTCTTCTGTTGTCAGCTTTCCTTGAAGAGTTTTCTGCCTGGCTACCCTACTTTCTCTCTTCTGAAATTCCCACAATCCTTCCCACTCATGCTACTTCTAAACTTCTTAGTCTAACCTCCTCATTTGACCTGAAGCAATGGGTTCAGGCTTCTACTCACTCTGATGGAAACACCCTTGACCTTGTATTCTCCTACCTATGTGCTCCATGCAACCTCTCCAACAATCCTTTTCCTCTCTCCAAACACCACCTTTTTAGTTTCTCTCTCTCCCTGTCTTGCACCACCTTTCCCTCCAATCGCACAACCATTACCCATAGAAACCTTCGCCACTTCAACCCTTCTCTCCTCTATTCTGCTACTGACCACCTCCATAAAAAAATCTCACCCCTGTCCTGCCCTCACCAAGCCACTTCCGTCTACAATAAATCCCTGTCCTCCACCCTGGACAAGCTCACTCCCCTCACTACATACAAAATCAGACCTTGACCCCTACAACCCTGGCAAACAGATGATACCAGAAATCTCAAAAAACTTAGCCATGCTCTGGGGCATCCGTAGCACAAGACTAAGTCTCTCAATCACTTCAACCAATACAAATCTGTCCTCCAAAATTCAATTCTTGCCTTTACATTGCCAAGCAGACCTATTTTGCCACTCTTATTAACACCTTCTCTTCCAGTCCCCGTCAACTCTTTTCTACCTTCAACTCTCTACTTTGTCCTCTACCCACTTACTCACTCACTGCCCAGTAGATTGCTATTCACTTCAAAAACAAGATTGATATAATTCGTGCTGAAATCTCCACTCTACAGGTATCTCCCCCACTTAACACCCCATGTCAACAGGTACAATTGACAATCCCCTTATTCAAACCCCAAGGTTCTGTTCTTGGACCTCTCTTATTTTCTATCTACACCTCCTTCCTGCGCCAATTGATAGTCTCTCGTGGCTTTCAATATAATTTCTATGCTAACAAAACCCAAATCTATCTCTCCACCCCTCAACTCACTCCATCAGTCTCCTCAAGCATCACCAACTTAATAACAGACATATCTGTCTGGATGTCACACCACTTCTTCAAACTCAACTTGGCCAAAAACAAGCTCATAATATTTCCTCCCCCACAAGCCTCATCCCCTGACTTCACTGTCAAGAACAATGGCACAACCATGCACCCATCCCCGCATGTCAGGGTGCTAGGTGTTATCCTGGATTCTGAACTCCCCTTTCAGTCCCACATCCAATCACTTTCCAAAGCTTGCCGCCTCTACCTCCGCAACATCTCTAAACTACATCCCTTTCTAACCAATGAAACCACAAAGCTCTTGATTCACTCCCTGGTCATCTCTAGTAGGGATGAGCTCCCGGTTCGAGTCGCACTTGAGTTAGACTCAAACATCTGGTGTTCGATTGTTCGAGTTTTCTCGAACATTATGGGGCGTTTGCGGCAACTTTGCGTGCCCCATTAAGTATTCAAATGGCAGCGGAAGGCCGCCCCCTGATTGGCCAAAGCATGCACATGACCTGCATGCTTTGGCCAATCAGCGGGCGGTCTGCTGTGAGAGCTTTGATTGGCTAAAGGCAGGGTGTTTGCCTACAACCCTGGCAAACAGATGATACCAGAAATCTCAAAAAACTTAGCCATGCTCTGGGGCATCTGTGGCACAAGACTAAGTCTCTCAATCACTTCAACCAATACAAATCTGTCCTCCAAAATTCAATTCTTGCCTTTACACTGCCAAGCAGACCTATTTTACCACTCTTATTAACACCTACTCATCCAGTACCCGTCAACTTTTTTCTACCTTCAACTCTCTACTTCGTCCTCCACCGCCTCTACCCACTAACTCACTCATGCTTTGGCCAATCACTGCACAGCAGCCTCAATCCACGCCTCACACTATATAAAGCCGCTTGTACAGCGGCTCTATGTAGTGTGTTGGCGGCGGATAGATAGTGAGCTTAGATTCCTGATTACAGGCAGTTTAGCTAGATAGCGTTTTTACTGTGTAAAAAAAAGGAAAAAAAAAGATAGATAGATAGATAGATAGATAAAAAGAAGAAAAGATAGACAGATATAAAGATAGATAGATAGATAGATAGATAGATAGATAGATAGATAGATAGATAGATAGATAGATAGATAGATAGATAGATAGATAGATAGAGCTATCTGTATTCAGTCAGACAGTGCCAGAATGTATATATATATATATATATATATATATATATATATACATATATATATATACCTTCCTAGTGTATATATATGCAATGCCTTTAGTGTAGTAGACTATATACAGCTAATTTAGTGTATATGGTATATAGTGTCCGTTTAGGCAGTGCAAGAATATACACACACACACAGCGTATTCTGGGGTGTACATACGGTATATAGTACACTTGATGTGGTGTCTTAAAATATATACAGTTTTTAACCCCAGAGCCCTTTTTTACATTTGTTGTTTACAAGTTAAAATCAGTATTTGCGCAGTAGTCTTTCAAGCGCTTTTTTTGGAAAAAAAAAATCACTTTTTTGAGTTAAAAAATAACGCAATAGTAAAGTTAGACCAGTTTTTTGTATATTGTGAAAGAGGATGTTACGCTGAGTAAATAGATACCATACATGTTACGGTTGAAAATTGCGCACACTCGCGGAATGGCGATAAACTCCGGTACTTAAATAACTCCATAGGCGATGTTTACATTTTTTTATCGGTTACCAGGTTAGAGGTGCAGAGGAGGTCTTTTGCTAGAATTATTGCTCACACTCTGGTGATCGCGGCGATACCTCACATGTGTGGTTTGAACACCGTTTGACATATGCGAGTGCGACTTACGTATGCATTTTCTTTGCTGCACGAGCTTGCAAGGACGGTGGCGCTTTAAAAAATGTTTTTTTTTATTATTTATTTTATTTCCTTTTTTCTTTTAACACTGTGTGTTTAAAAAAAAAGTTCTGATCACTTTTATTGCTATCACAAGGAATGTAAACATCCCTTGTGATAGTAATATATGGTGATAGGTGCTCTTTATGGAGGGATGGGGGGGTCTAAAAGACCCCCATCCCTCCTTTACACTTCACAGTATTCAGATCACCAAACATGGCAATTCTGAATACTGTCATTTTTTTTTAAAATGGCACCGTTAGCCGCCGAGTAAACTGGAAGTGACGATGTAACGTTGCTTCCAGAAATGTACGAAGGAGTCCCGATCGAAGCCGATTCTGGCTTCCACAGCGACTCCACACAGCCGACGGGTGTGCTGGATCAGAGCTCTGATCTCCCGGTGGGACGGGAGGCCAGAGAACAGAGGCGGGAGGTGGCGGGAAGGGGGAAGTCCCCTCCTGCTGCCTGGAATAACGACCGATTGGCTCCCAAGCCAAATCGCCTGTTATCAACGGATAGCCGGCCACCCGCTCTAAAAGATGGTACCAGGGTATAGCCTGTAGCTCCAGACTGTACCCCGATACTTCCACTTAAAGCAGCCACCGTTTATAAACAGCGATTTGCGTTAAGTGGTTACACTAATTTACAACAGCATGGCCCGTTCCTGCATCCAACAAAAGTAACTGCAAGGGGTTACAGTGTTCTGGCACTGACAACACCCAAGGACCAATTTTTCACCACCTGTTTGACTGGGGCATATCATCACAATTTTTGACCACTTAGCGCGAATAACGGTTTATAAACGGAGGCAGCTTTAAGTGAATGTATTGGGGTATAGCCTGAAGCTACAGGCTATACCCCGGTACCGTTTTTTAGAGCAGGCGGTTGGCTATCCAATGATAATGGCTGATCCGGCTTGGCAGCTGCTCGGTCTTTATCCCAGGGAGTAGGATGGGCCATCCCCCCTCCCGCCACCGTCCGCCGCTCTTCTCCGGTCTCCCGTCCCACCAGGAGACCTGAGCTCCGATCCGACACTTCTGGCCGCTGTGTGGAGTCCCTGTGGAAGCTGGAATTGGCTTCAATCAGGACTCCTTGTACATTTGCGGAAGCAACGTCCCAACGTCACTTCTGGTTTACACGGCGGCAACAGCGCCGGTTTTAAAAAAATGACAGTATTCAGAATCGCCATTTTTGGACCCCCCATCCCTCCATAAAAAGTACATGTCACCATATATTACTATCACAAGGGATGTTTACATTCCTTGTGATAGCAATAAAAGTGATCAGATTTTTTTTAAAACAGTGTTAAAAAAAAAAGTAAAAAAAAAAATTTAAAGCGCCTCTGTAACCGCGAGCTTGCGCAGCAAAGAAAACGCATACCTAAGTTGCGCCCGCATATGAAAACGGTGTTCAAACCACATATGTGAGGTATCGCCGCGATCTCCAGAGTGTGAGCAGTAATTCTAGCAAAAGAACTCCTCTGCACCTCTAACCTGGTAACTGTTAAAAAATTGTAAAGCGTTGCCTATGGAGATTTTTAAGTACCGGAGTTTGTCGCCATTCCACAAGTGTGCACAATTTTCAACCCTAACATGTATGGTATCTATTTACTCGGCGTAACATCCTCTTTCACAATATACAGAAAAAGTAGGCTAACTTTACTGTTGTCTTATTTTTTAACTCAAAAAAGCGATTTTTTTCAAAAAAAATTGCACTTGAAAGACCGCTGCGCAAATACTGTGTGACAAATAGTATTGCAATGATCGCCATTTTATTCTCTAGGGTGTTTAAAAATATATATATATATAAAGTTATTTTCTAGCAAAAAAATTATTTTAACTTGTAAACAACAAGTGTAAAAAAGGGCTCCGGGCCTTAAGTGGTTAAACTAATTTACAACAGCAGGTTCCATTCCTGCTCCCAACAAGAATAACTGCAAGGGGTTATAGTGTTTTGGAACCGCCAGCACCCAAGGCCCAATTTTTCCCCACCTGTTTGACAGGGGGCTTTCGTCACAATTTGTAAACTAATGTACAACATCAGGCCAGTTCCTCCATCCAACAAGAGTAACTGCAAGCGGTTACAGTGTTCTGGCACCGCCAGCACCCAAGGCCCAACTTTTTACCATCTGTTTGACTGGGGCTTTCGTCACAGTTTGTAAGCTAATTTACAACATCAGGTCCGGTTCCTCCATCCAACAAGAGTAACTGCAAGGGGTTGCAGTGTTCTGGCACCGCCAGCACCCAAGGCCCAATTTTTCTCCACCTGTTTGACTGGGGGATTTCATCACAATTTGTAAACTAATTTACAACATCAGACCCTGTTCCTCCGTCCAACAAGAGCAAGTGCAAGGGGTTACAGTGTTCTGGCACCACCAGCACCCAAGGCCCAATTTTTCGCCATCTGTTTGATTGGGGGAGTTTATCACAATGTTTTAACTAATTTACAACATCAGGGCCCGCGCCGAAATGAAAAAAAAATGACTTGGGGTTCCCCCCCAAAATCCAAACCAGACCCTTCAGGTCTGGTATAGAATTTAAGGGGAAACCCGTGCCAAAATTTTTAAAAAAATGACGTGGGGTCCCCCCCAAAATCCAAACCAGGACCAGGGTAGGGACGAGCGAGCGCCCCCCCCTCTGAACCATACCAGGCCACATGCCCTCAACATGGGGAGGATGCTTTGAGGTCATCCCCAAAGTACCTAGTCCCCATGTTGATGGGGAGAAGGGCCTCATCTCCACAACCCTGGCTGGTGGTTGTGGGGTCTACGGGCCGGGCCGGGGGCTTATCAGTATCTGGAAGCCCCCTTTAATAAGGGGACCCCCAGATCCCGACCCCCCTATGTGAATAGGTATGGGGTACATTGTACCCCTACCCATTCACCAAAAAAGGAGTGTAGTGTTAAAAAAAACAAGAGGCAGTTTTTGACAAGTCCTTTATTGTGTAAAATAGCTCTTTTCTTCTTTCTCCTTTCTTCCTCCATCTTCTCCTGGCCCAGTTTTTCTTCTGGTCTTCTGCTTCTTCTTTTAGTCTTCTTGCTTCCTCTCTTTATCTTTGATCTTCATCTTCTTCTTCCTTCTTTTTTCACCGCCGCCGCCCTCCCCGCTGCTGCAGTCCGGCCCCTGCGCTTCTCCCAGAATGAGCGGTCTTCATAATGACAGGTTTTTTATAAGAAGGGGCGTGGTCACTCAAGGACATCACTGAGTGAACCCGCCCCCTTCGCTGTCAGAGGGGGCTGGTCACCCAATTACGTCACCAGGTGGCCCCATGCCTCCTTATAAAAGAACTGTCATTGTGAAGACCGCCCATTCTGGGAGACGCACAGGGGCCGGGCTGCAGCAGCGGGGAGAGCGGCGGTGGTGAAGGAAGAAGATGAAGATTGAAGATGAAGAGAGGAAGAGGAAGTGAGGAAGCAAGAAGACTGAAAGAAGAAGCAGAAGACCAGAAGAAGGACCGGGCCAGGAGAAGATGGAGGAAGAAAGAAGAAAGAAGAAAAGAGCTATTTTACACAATAAACTGCCTCTTGTTTTTTGTAACACTACACTCCTTTTTTGGTGAATGGGTAGGGAGGGGTACAATGTACCCCATACCTATTCACATGGGGGGGCTGGGATCTGGAGGCCCCCTTACTAAAGGGAGCTTGCAGATTCCAATAAGCCCCCAGCCCGCAGACCCCCAAAAGCACCTGCCAGGCTTGTGGGGAAGAGGCTCTTGTCCCCATCAACATGGTGACAAGATGCTTTGAGGTGGGGGCAGAGCCCCCAAAGCACCCATACCCCCCGTGTTGAGGGCATGTAGCCTGGTACGGTTCGGAGGGGGGGCGCTCGCCCGTCTGCCCCCCCATCCTAACCGGCCAGGGCTGCATGCTTGGATAAGGGTCTGGTTTGGATTTTAGGGGGAACCCCACGTCAATTTTGTTTAAATTTGGAGTGGGGTTCCCCTTAATATCGAAACCAGACCAGAAGAGCGTGGTTAGGACTGGGGGGGAACCCAACACACTTTTTTTCAGCAATTTTTTGCATATTGCCGGGAACCGGCAATACATTACATCCGCATTTTTTTTTTTTCACAGAAAGGTTTATTGAACAATGAACAATGAAAGCATGTACAGAGGAAAGTTACAGTAGACGTCTAAAATACTCAGTACATTCCAGATATCACAGGTATAATCCCGCGGGGGGGATCCTCAGCAACAGTAGGTCACATAAAGACAGTTAGTCCATGGTATCTCTACCAGCCAGCCCCTCCAGCCAGCGAAAGGTCCTGCTATAAGCGGATGGGATTTTAGGGAGTACGTAGGTCCCAGTTGCCCAAGAGGCAAACCCGGAGGGGGAGAGGGAGGGGAGATGGAGGGGGGACACTCCACCGCAACCAGGTCATTATAGTCAGCTAAGAAAGTAAAAGGGAACCATCGCACCAGGCACCTAGCTCCCAGTCACCATGGCATGTACTACCCACAGGCATCTATCCAGCTGGACCAGACCTTGTCAAACTTAGCTGGGCATTGTCTACTTTCATAAGTAAGCCTGTAGAGGGGGAGGACTGAGTTGACTGAAGCTTTCAGGTAGCGCTCTTGGGGGGTCCACGGACTTCCACTTGAGCAGGATCTCTCGTCTAGCATAGAACAGAGAAAAAGTAATACACAGTTTAACATGTCTGTTTCCCTCAACATCTCCCAGGTGACTCAGTAGGAGAACCAGTGGGTCTCTAGGTATGTGCACACCTCTAACATCACTCAGAAAGGAGACCACCTCCTCCCAATATCTCCGGAGTTTGAAACAGGACCAGACCATGTGCCAGAATGAACCCTCTTCAGTCCTACATCTAGGGCATAGGGAATCCCTGGAGGGGTAGATACGGGTCAGCCGCTGTGGAGTGTAGTAAGCCCTATGGAGAAATTTGAATGAATGAATCTATCTCTGGCCGCAGTTAGAGTGGGAATAAACATAGAGACGCTTTCCTCTTGCTCCTCCTCACCCATGTGCGAGATGTCAGCCCTCCAACTATCCCTAATCTTGCTAAGCTTGGTCGCATGGGCTACTGAGAGATATAAGTAAAGGGAGGACAGAGGTTTCCCCATCGCGCTGGAGATGAGTAGACGCTCAGTAGGGCCTGACTCCAAGACTAAACGGTTCGGGAATTGGGCCGCAAAGGCATGTCTCAGCTGCCAGTAACGAAATTCGTACGATCTCGGAATGGAAAGTTGTCGCCTCATTGCTTTGAAGGACATGAGCTTGCCATCTAGTATTACGTGCTTTAACGTAGTTATACCTTTCCTTGTCCATAAGGCCGAGTCAGGAATACTGTGCAAATGAGGTAGCATGGGGTTACCCCACAGTGGGGACACCTGATTGGGGTTCTTTTGTAGATGGCCCGGGCGTTGTTCCATACTCTAAGTGTGGTTTCATGGACTTCATCAGACAGGGAGAAGCCCTGAGGCCCCGGAAAACCAGCCTGCTGAGGGCTGCATAAGACCCCAAAAGGGCCGCCTCCAAGGTCCCCGCCGGATTCTGCCTGGGCAGGGAGAACCACCAGTGCACTATAAAAAGCACAGCGGCCCAGTAGTATAATTGGAAGTTCGGAAGGGCTAGACCACCATCTGAGAGGGGGAGATACAGCACCGTCTTTGCGACCCTAGGGGGTCTGCCAGCCCAGACAAAGGAGAGCATCTGACCCTCCAGCCGTTTAAAAAAACGCCTTGGGGATGTGGAGTGGCGTGTTGTGGAAAAAATATAAATACTTGGAGAGGAACACCATCTTAAGCAGATTGACTCTGCCCAAAGAGGATTGTGCCCTAAGGATTTCCTCCACCGTAATGGGGCTGTCCAGTTTGTTGCGATATGTTGTGGTAAGTACTGGGATGTCAATTTCATCTAGGTATGATTGTAAGCCCTCCTCCCTGTAGTCCGCTTGCAAGCTATATAGAGTTTGATAAAATGCCGCAAAACAGTCACTGATCTCAGTTGGAGAGCAAAGTAAGTCCCCGGATGGGTCCTGAATGTGAGGGATGCTAAGGCCCCCTGACTGCTCCCTGGCCAACCAAGCCAGGAGTCTGCCTGATCTCTCCCCCTGTTCAAATATGCGCTGAGATTGGGCTAGTAGCTTCTTTTTGGTGAGAGAAGTGCGGATGCGCATCACTTCCCTGGTCAAGGATTGAAGGAGCCTATAGTCTTGGGGGCGTCGGGTGCGGATGAACTCGGCCTCCTGGGCAGAGACTGCCCCCTCAGCCGCGACCAAGTCCAGTTTCCTGGCCCGTCTGACCCTGGCAATGAAGGTCCGGTACTATCCCCTGGTATGCACCTTGAAGGCCTCCCAAACCGTGGGGGCCGCTACTGAGTCCTGATTGGTCATCCAGAAATTCCTTAGCTCTGAGTGGAATTTAATATTGAACTCCAGGTCCGTGATCCAGAATCTAGAGAGCCTATAGACCCTGTCCCCAGGGCTGACAGATACATCCAGATTCAGGAACATCGGAGCATGGTCTGAAATGCCTCTTGGCAATATCTTTATGACTCTAGGGAGGACAGGCCTCCCCGCAAAGACCAGGTCTACGCGGAAGAAGGTGCTATGGGAGGCGGAGTGACAGGTGAATTCTCAGGCGTGGGGATATTTCCACCTCCAGACATCCATAAACCCGTACATCTCCACCCATGTCGCCAGCAATGGACAAGCCGGGCCGGCAGCTGAGAGCCTGTCCACTCCAGCGCCAGGGACCAGATTAAAGTCGACCAGGATGATAGTATCATTGGAGGCGAATTCTGCAATTTTGGAGGTGACCTGGTTTAGAACCTTCAGGGAGGCAGGAGGCGGGAGGTACAACCCAACTATAGCGCAATTCATGGCATAAATTTGAGCATGCATAATAACATAGCGTCCATCTGGGTCCAGCACCAAGGTCAGGAGCTTAAAGGGGAGTGTCTTCAACACCAAAATACTGGCGAAATTGGAGTATGTGGAGTGATAATGATGCCCTACCCATGGATTTTTCAGAGCCAGGGTCCTGCTGCCCACCAAGTGTGTCTCCTGAAACACGCATATGTGTGGGTGATGTGCCCTCAGAAACTGGAGCACCAGGGATCTCTTAACAGGGGAATTCAAACCCCTGCTGTTCCAGGACAGAATGTTAAGTGTAGACACCGGGCTGCAAGTGGTGGCGAATTAACGGAGGGTTACTGGAAGGTGCACCGGGCTCAAGGGGCCGGACCCGAACAAGGAAAAACATATAATCTGGCATTGTTGAGCATTGTATCACATGCACCATGGTATCTCATTAGAGAAATCGGCTGCTGCAAAACCAACTTAAACAAACAACTGCCCTAACAGGGCAACATCCCCCCCCCCCTGGAACCGAGGAGGGTTTTCAACCCCATTCCCAATCAGCACACTGGCTGCAAAAGGGGGGAACCTGTGCAAGGAGTGGGCTACTTCACCCAGGCAAAGCCGGGGAGAGAAGTAGAGCAGTCAGATTCTTCGCTTTACGAGCATCTGGTAATTTACACTGGTGTAAGGGATAAAGTCACTGTAAGGCAAAGTGGAAACAAAGGACAAGTCACACCCCATGACAGGGAACATAAAACCATCCCATTAGTGAAAAAGTAAGGCACACTAGTTCAGGATGGTTGTGTTGGGAATCTTAAAACACTTAGGCAGCAATATCAAAAGGCAACAGTATCTCCTGACCAAGTCAGGGGCACAAGCTTGAGTTATAAAATGGAACAGACAGTCGGTAGGTGCACAACAGGTGCAACAAGAGTTCCATCTCAAAGTGTAGTGGGATTTAATCCAACACTGAGGGTCTGTTTATCCCAGCCGGGAGGCCCAGAGAGGCTCACACCATTGTCGGGAAAATATGTCCCGTGGAGAGGACGTGTAATATGAGGTCAGGGCCTGTAGTACAAATACAAACACAGTCAGATAGCTTACGTGACCTATAGTCAGCGGGCAGGTGGAAGGGTGTCCAACCAATCAGAGACCTCTCTGGTAATGTTGAAAAAGCAGGTAAATTCCCCATCCTGGACCCTAAGCCGCGCCGGGAAAAGGACGCTGTACCGGATATTCCGGGCCCTCGGTGCAGCCTTGACGTGACCAAAGGATTTCCTTAGCTTCTGCGTCTCAATGGTGTAGTCAGAGAAGATCCTCAGCTTGCTATTTTGATCCCCTACAACCCTGGAGGCCCGTAGTATTTTGTTGCGGTCCCGGAAATTAAGCATTCTGAGCATAAGAGTACATGGGAGGGATCCAGGAGTGACTGGCTTGGGGGGGACTCGATGAGCCCTTTCCACTGCATAGTGGGGAGAAAAGTGTGCTTCCGGAAGAAGGGCTCACAGCATGTCTTCCACAAATGTGGCCGGGTGGGTCCCTTCCGCCCATCCGCCAAGCCCACGATGCTGTTCCTCCTGTTCCTATTCTTGGCGTCCTACGCTCTATACTCCAAGGTCTTCACTTTGGTCTGAAGGGTGCGGAGGGACGCCGTGCACTCATGGAGGTCGTCCTCCATGTGACTGATCCGCTGCTCAGATTCCGAGATTCTGGAGCGGACCTTGTCCAGGTCCTGCCACAGGATTTCCACATCAAGTTGGACCTCCTCAAACTTCGGCATCAGGGTGGATTGACATGTGGCTATAGCGGCCATGACCTCCGCCAGTTAGGGCGGACCTTCAGCACCCGACTCCATGAGGCCCGCCTGTGAGGCCTTGTGCTTGCCGCGCCCCGTGCAGGTCTCCACGTGCCCGGCCGGGGGCTGCAGCTCCTCTATGATGGCCGGGAAGAGGAGTTTCCTACCAGAGTGCGGGCCCGACGATCTCCTCCTCATCCAGATAGTTGTGGTGCGGATAGCAGGTGAGTATCACCGTGAGATCTGAGGAAAAGCAGGATAGCCGGCAGAGCTCAGGCTACATACGACCGCTCAGCTCGCCATCTTGGACACACCCCCCACAGCCGCGATTTTAAAGGACAATTTTTCCTATGGAAATTTAATTTTGCTTTGGCTATGTTCTACACCTCACAGAGATGCGCCCTTTTACAGACAGACTAAGGACACCCCCCAGGCACAATATTTAAATTAATTTTTCATATTTTTTTTTCACTTTAACCATTATTAAAATCACTGCTCCTGAAAAAACGATCAACTTTTTTTTTCATTGATACATGTCCCCTAGGGCAGGACCCGGGTCCCCATACACTTTTTAGGGCAATAACATTGCATATAAGCCTTTAAAATGAGCACTTTTGATTTTTCATATTCGTCCATAGACTTTAATGGTGTTCGAATGTTCGCCCAAACTTTTTGTCTGTTCGCATGTTATGGTGCGAACCGAACCGGGGGGGTGTTCAGCTCATCCCTTATCTCTAGCCTCAACTATTGCAATTCCCTCCTCATTGGCTTACCTTTAAATATACTATCCCCCTTCAGTCCATCATCCACCTTACAAACCACTCAGCGTCTGCTATTCCCCTCTGCCAATCCCTCCATTGGCTGCCACTCGCCCAATAAATCAAATTCAAAATACTAACAATAAGTTACAAAGCTATCCACAACTCTGCCCCCAGCTAAAATACTGTCCTAGTCTCAAAATACCAACCTAATCGTCCTCTTCATTCCTCCCAAGACCTCCTGCTCTCCAGCTCCCTCATCACCTCCTCCCATATTCACCTCCCGGATTCTCCTGAGCCTCTCCCATCCCCTGGAATTCCCTACCTCAATCTGTCAGACTGTCTGCAAATCTATCCACTTTTAGGCAATCCTTGAAAACTTTTCCCTTCAGAGAAGCCTATCCTGCCTCCACCTAACAACTGCACTGATTTTCTTCATCAGCTCATCCCCCACAGTTATTGCCCTTTCATATCACTTGAGCCTCCCTCCTAGATTGTAAACTGTTATGAGCAGGGCCCTCTGATTCCTCCTGTATTGAATTGTATTGTAATTGTACTGTCTGCCCTAATCTGCGCAAACTGTTGGCGCTATATAGTTACATAGTAAACGAGGCTGAAAAAAGACACAAGTCCATCAAGTCCAACCTATGTGTGTGTTTTTAATATCAGTATTAAAATGTATACCCCGCAATGTTGTGGTCCCTTAGGTGTGCATCTAATAGTTTTTTGAAATTTTCTAGACTCCCAGCAGAGACTACTGCTTGTGGAAGATAATTCCACATCCTCACTGCTCTCACCGTAAAGAACCCTTTACGCTTTTTAAGTCTTCCATTTTTAGTGAATGGCCGCGTGTCTTTGCGTGCTCCCTTGCCCGGAATAGTTTTGTACCTACTGTGGGGTCACCGGTACAGTATTTGTACATTGATATCATATCCCCTCTCAAGCGTCTCTTCTCCAGAGTGAATCATTTCAGTGCTTGTAATCTTTCCTCATAACTTAGGTCTTCCAATCCCTTAATAAGTTTTGTGGCCCTTCTCTGTACCCTTTCCAATACCAGGACATCCTTCCTGAGGACTGGTGCCCAGAACTGGATGGCATACTCCAGGTGCGGCCTCACCAGAGATTTGTATAGTGGGAGAATTATTGTTTTATCCCTGGAGTTGATCCCTTTCTTGATGCATGCCAACACTTTGTTAGCTTTGTTTGCAGCAGCTTGGCATTGCATGCCACTGCTGAGCCTGTTCTCCACCAGGACCCCTAGGTCTTTTTCCATTCTAGATTCCCCCAGAGGCTCTCCCCCTAGTGAGTAGCTTGTTTTTTTGTTCCTGGCACCCAAATGCATTATCTTACATTTTTCTACGTTAAATCTCATCTGCCACTTGTCTGCCCACCCCATTAATTTATTCAGATCTTCTTGCAAGATTTCCACATCCTGTGGAGAGTTTATTGCTCTGCTTAGCTTGGTATCATCCGCAAATATTGAGATTGAGCTTTTCACCCCGTTATACAAATCGTTTATGAATAAATTGAATAGGATTGGTCCCAGGACAGAACCTTGGGGAACTCCACTTTCTACACCAGACCATTCTGAGTACTCCCCATTTATCACCACCCTCTGGACTGGCCCTTGTAGCCAATTTTCAATCCAGGTGCCTTCGTGAATACTGAGGAGAAAAATTAGTTTAACACCTTTGCCATTTCTCCATCCTTTGCAACCAGATTACCTTCATCATTCTTTATGGGGCCAACATGATCTGACCTCCCTCTCTTACTGTTTATATACCTAAAGAATTTCTTGGGATTCCTTTTACTCTCCTCTGCTATGTGTCTTTCATGTTCTATCGTAGCTGCTTTGATTGCCCCTTTGCATTCCTTATTGCGTGTTTTATAGATATGAAAATCTGATATGGTCCCCTCAGGCTTGTATTTTTTGAGCTGCTATTCCAAATCTGCCTTCCCTTCCTCCCTCTGATTTGGGGGCCTATAGCATATTCCCAGTATTACTTTCCCCCTGCTATCCTCCCTTTGTAGCTCTAGCCATAAGGCTTCAGCTTCCTCCCCGTATCCACTACTAATGTCATCCCTCACATTTATTCTTATGTCATTTTTTATATACAGGCATACCCCTCCCCTTTTTTTGCCCACCCTGTCCCTGCGATATAGGGAATACCCCTAAATGGTAGCCAGCCAATCATGAGAGCTGTTGAACCAAGTCTCCAAAAATTCCCACAAAGTCTAATTCCTCCTCGTACACTAGTAACTCTAGTTCTCCCACCTTGTCTGCAAGACTCCTGGCATTAGTGAACAAGCCACGTAGTTTTGTCTGGACACCTACTATTCCCCTGTTGGGTAATCCTCTTTTGCATATAGGATATGTTACGCTACTCGCCTCGGATTTAAATTCTTTATTCGGCCTATCACTCCTCCCTCCAATACTACCCCCTGAACTCAGTTCCAGTTCAGTCTGGACCCTCCCCCCCGTTGCCTAGTTTAAAAGCCCCTCTAACTTTTCGGCCATCCTCATTCCCAGCCGGTCTGCACCTTCCCCATTTAGGTGCAGCCCATCCTTTCTATAGAGCTCATAACCGATTGAGAAATCAGCCCAGTTCTCCAGGAACCCAAAACCCTCCTTTCTACACCAGCTCCTCAGCCACTTGTTAACTTCCCTAATCTCCCGCTGCCTCTCTGGTGTGGCTCGAGGTACCGGTAGTATTTCTGAGAATACTACCTTGGAGGTCCTAAGCCTCAATTTTGCTCCTAGGTCCCTGAAATCTTTTTTTAGGACAC
>BLSH010115851.1:720435-731642 GCA_018402905.1 Glandirana rugosa
ACCCACACGGGTGTCCAGCCCGCCTGAGCTACAGGCGAGCTCTGGGCGCTAGCGGACCGTCTCGACGTCTTGTTCTGCAGCTCTGCCAGGCGATCGCGGGTCTCGAGCGGACATCGAGTCCGCCCGACCTGTGGGCACACCCACGGAGCATGCACGCCAGGAGCATGCACAGGGGGCAACGTCCATGGACGTCGTCCCGGAAATTCAGATCCGCGCTGGAGCCGTACTTCGGCTATAGTGCGGATCTGAAGGGGTTAATGATTAAACGCTCTACTTC
The DNA here is from genome assembly GCA_018402905.1 of Glandirana rugosa. Taxonomy (NCBI): domain Eukaryota; kingdom Metazoa; phylum Chordata; class Amphibia; order Anura; family Ranidae; genus Glandirana; species Glandirana rugosa. Next base: position 720,713 of record BLSH010115851.1, read on the forward strand.
TGTATAGTGAATGTTGTTCCCAATAAAAACATTTTCAACTCTAAATATGTTCCCAAATATCAGAATACCTATTGAATATATTGCACAAGCAAAATTTTGTATGGTAACAGTGTGCTCCTTTCACTAATGCTGGCACCAAATGGATTATTTAAACAGAGATACTACACATAATCAGTACTATCTGGTCTACAGTGTTTCCTGTTACTTGCTCTTGTATCTAATCGCCTGCTACTGACCTGGTCTGCCTCTGAATACTGCTGAACTCTGCCCGGCTTGTCCATGGAATACGTCTCTGTCTACACCTTGCTCCTGATTTGTTTATCCATTGTCAACTCCAGATTGAACCCTCACCACTCTTCAGTTTCTGTGTACATACCTTATCTGACTACCAGTTACTGACCTAGTTTTGCCGGACTCTGCTATTTATCTACCTGCCTCCTTGACAGTGCCCTGCCGGTTCTTGCTGTGTATCCTTCCACTACTCAGCCAGTTCCTGTCAAGCAAAGAGTTCCCAGCACACTTACCAGCAAACCTGCAAAAAAACCCAACTTGACCCTGTCTAAGGATTCACATTGAAAACAGAGGGGTTTTTTCTGCACTTCTGCAAATATATGCATAAGCTGCAGTGGCTATGTCAAGGCTCCTCTATGTACTGCGGTCCTAACTCTATAATTTACAGAGTCTCCTAAGTTGGAACACATATAACAGTGAATAGATTAAGTAGGGGTCAGTGATTTAATACATAGTCTGTGACATAGTTACATAGTTTGTGAGGTTGAAATAGGACACAAGGCCATCAAGTCCAAATTGTGCGTGTGCTTTTGTGTCAATATTATATTGTACATCCCTGTATGTTGCGGTCGTTTAGGTGCCTATCCAATAGATTTTTGAAATTATCTATGCTCCCTGCTGAAAGCACTGCTTGTGGAAGAGAGTTACACATCCTCACTGCTCTTACTGTAAATAACCCTCTATGCAGTTTACGATTAAACCGCATTTCTTCTAATTTTAGTGAATGGCCACGTGTCTTTTTATATTCCCTTTCACAAAAAAGTTTTATCCCTATTGTGGGGTCACCATTACTGTATTTGTACATTGAAATCATATCCCCTCCCAGCATATCCTTCTTGAGCACTGGTGACCAGAGCTGGACAGCATACTCCAGGTGCGGCCGGACCAGAGATTTGTATAATGGGAGAATTATTGTTTATCCCTGGAATTAATCCCCTTTTTAATGCATGCCAATATCCTGTTGGCTTTGCTTGCAGCAGCTTGGCATTGCCTGCATTGCTGAGCCTGTCATCTATTGGACCCCTAGGTCCTTTTCCATTCTAGATTCCCCCAGAGGCTCTCCCCCTAGTGAGTAGTTTGCATTCATATTTTTGGCACTCAAATGCATTATTTTACATTTCTCTACATTAAACCTCATTTGCCATGTAGTTGCCCACCCCATTAATTTTTCCAGATCTTCTTGCAAGCTTTCCCCATCCTACGGAGAAATGATTGCCCTGCATAGCTTAGTATAATCTGCAAATACTGAGATTGAGCTGTTTATCCCATTCTCCAGATCGTTTATGAATAAATTAAACAAGATTGGTCCCATGACAGAACCCTGGGGGACCCCACTCTCCACACCGGACCATTGCGAGTACTCCCCCATTCATCACCACCCTCTGAACTCGCCCCCATAGCCAGCTTCCGATCCATGTACTCACCCTTTAGTCCATGCTGACAGGACTTAGTTTGTACAGTAGACGTTTATGGGTAATTATATCAAATGCCTTTGCAAAATCCAGATACCCCACGTCTACGGGCATTCCTTTGTCTAGATGGCAGCTCACCTCCTCATAGAAGGTTGATAGATTCGTTTGGCAAGAACGATTCTTCATGAATCCATGCTGATTACTGCTATTGATCCCGTTTTCATTACTAAAATCTTATATGTAATCCCTTATCATCCCCTCCAAGAGCTTGCATACTATTGACGTTAGGCTAACTGGTCTGTAGTTTCTAGGGATTTATTTTGGCCCTTTTTTAAATATTGGTGCTACGTTGGCTTTTCTCCAATCAGCTGGTACTATACCAGGCAGTAGATTGCTTGTAAAAATTAGGAACAATGGTCTGGCAATTACTTGACTGAGTTCCTTGAGGACCCTTGGGTGTAAGCCATCTGGTTCTGGTGACTTATTAATGTGAAGTCTTTTAAGTCTATTCCTAATTCTATCCCCTATTAGCCATGACTGTGCCTCGTGTGATGTGCCATGAGGCTAAACATTACAGTTTTGGTCACTGAAGTTTCCCTTGTGAAGGCTGAGGAGAAGAATATATTCAAAGCCTTTGCCATCTCTCCATACTTTCTAACCAGATTCAATTCATCATTCTTTATGGTGCCATTATGATCTGACCCCCCTCTCTTACTATTTATATACTTAAAGAATTTCTTGGGATTTTTCTTACTCTCCTTCTCTATGTGCCTTTCATGTTCTATCTTAGCCTCCCTGATTGCACCCTTACATTTCTTATTGCATTCTTTGTAAAGTTGGAATGCTGATGGGGACCCCTCAGCCTTGTATTTTTTGAGGCCTTCTCCTTTGCATTTACATTGGAAATGAACCACCCAGGACTTTTGTTAGCTCTTTTAAATTTATTTCCCACTGGCATGCACTGGCTAATACCCTTATTTAATATGCTCTTAAAGCACAACCATTTTTCCTCTGTGTTCATTGTTCCTAGTATTTTGTCCCATTTAATATCGTCTAGCAAGGAGCGTAATTTATGGAAGTCTGCTCTTTTGAAATTTAGTGTCTTAGTATTCCCCTTATGATATCTATTTATGTGATTTATACTGAAACTAATTGACCTGTGATTGCTGTTTCCTAAATTGCCCCTTATTTCCACATCTGTGATCAGGTCTGTATTGTTAGTAATCAGTAGGTCTAGTAGTGCTTTGTTTCTTGTTGGTTCATTTACCATCTGGCCCATGTAATTGTCCTGCAAGACATTTAGGAAATGGTGAGCCTTAGACGAACGTGCGGTACCTTCCGCCCAGTGAATGTCTGCATAATTAAAACCCCCCATTATAATGACACTTTCCATCTTTGCTGTCATTCCAAACTGAGATAGGAGATCTGCCTCCTTCACCTCCCCCAGGTTAGGTGGCCTATAGCATACTCCCAGTAATAGTTTCCACCTGGTTTCCTCCCTTTGCAGCTTTACCCATAAGGATTCCACCTCCTGCCTTGCTCCATTAGAGATGTCATCCCTCACATTCACTTGTACATTATTTTTAATATACAGGCATACCCCTCCCCATTTTTTACTCTTCCTTCCTCTGTGATATAGGCAATACCCTTGAATGGTTACCAGCCAATCACGAGAGCTGTTGAACCTGAAGTCTCTGAAATTCCCACAAAATCGAAATCCTCCTCATACAATAGTATCTCTAGTTCTCCCATCTTGTCTGCCAAACTCCTGGCATTAGTGAACAAGCCATGTAGTTTTGTCCGGACGTATGCCACCTCCTTCGTGGGTGTTCTGAGTTTACAAATAGGACTTGTTACTATACTTACCTCATGTTTAGGTGCTTTATTCAAACTACCACTAATGCCCCCAATACTACCCTCTGAGATTTGTACCAAGCTGACTATCTCTACATCTAGACCCCCCCCTCATCGCCTAATTTAAAAGCCCCTGTAACTTGTCAGCCATCTTCACTCCCAGCCAATCTACACCTTCCCCATTTAGGTGCCGTCCTTCACTGCTAAAAAGCTGGTAACCGATTGAGAAGTTGACACAGTTCTCCAGGAACCTGAAACCCTCCTTGCTACACCAGCTCCTCAAACACTTGTTAACTTCCCTAATCTCTCCCTGCCTCTCTGGTGTGGCTCGAGGTACCGGTAGTATTTCAAAGAATACTACCTTGAGGTCCTAGTCCTCAATTTAGCTCCTAAGTCCCTAAAATCTTTTTTTAGGACACTCCATCTTCCTCTGACTTTGTCATTGGTGCCAACGTGCACCATGACAGCTGAGTCTTCCCTAATAAGGTGGCTTATCCGAATCCCCAGATTTTTACAGTGCTGCAGACGTGTTTTTGAGTATTAGTAAGGCCGACTGTTGGTCTTCGTGTGAAAGTGATACAAGCTACTGTGAGGCCGACTATCACTTCTACCACCACCTCCCCCCCACCATGTTCACCGGGCTATGCTGTCCCTCTTGCGGGCCCAGTGCTGTCATGGTGGGTGTTGCTCGGAAGGGCGGAGGGAGCTCAGCGGACCTCTGTCTGCTCAGGTTCCCTCCTGTACACAGACCACAGTGACATGTATGGCATCACTTCCTGGATCAGAGATGTCATTTTCTGGAATCAGTGTTGGGGGAAGAGGCTGATGGAACACAGTCTGTGTTCCATCAGCTGCAGTGAATTACAGAGGAGACATCCAGGGTCTAATAGACCACAGGTGTCTCCATAAAGAGAAGCTATCACCTATATGCTATCACATAGGGGCTAGTGGTTGCCTATGTGAAATCAATAAAAGTTTTGTAAAAATAAATAAATAAATAAAAAATTAAAACAAAAAATGTTTTAAGCATACATTATAAGGAAACATATAAAAATGTAAAAAAAACAACAACATTTTTTAGACCCCCCTTCCGCACACACACACCCACTTACAAAAATGCATGCATTGGGGCACCTGTGTATGAAACTGTATATACTGTATCAGTGTGCATGCTAAAGTGAGAGCAATAATTTTAGCACCATTGCTCCTCTGTAACTCTAAACTGATGACCTGTAGGGGCTTTTAAAGCATTACAGGAGCACACAATTTCAAAGTTTGACATGGGTATTGATTTATCTGGCACAACCAAAAAAGTAGGTAATAAATTGCATTAATTGTATGTGCCCAGAAGTTAACTTTAATATATTTTTTACTGAAATGTTTCACTAATGTTGTGTAACATAAAAAATTTGAACTACCAACATTTTATTCTCTAATATTTTGGGAGTTATAGGTAATCCTCAGGCCTAAAATGATTTTTAAAACATGTAGACAAAAAATTTAAAAAATTGCTCCAGGACTGCCATTGTGGATGGGCAAAAATAATAGACAAAAATCCTTGCACCGGCCCTGGATTAAGGACAGGTTTTCCTGGAGGAAACCCACCCCTCCTTAAAGACACAGGGACACACGGGACACCTAGCAAGAACACAATGGAAGCTAAAGGCACCCAGTGCATCCATGCATCATACATACTAGGGGGAGTACAACTGGAGGAATCAATAGTGTAGAAGGATCTGGGTGTTCTGATGATCATAAGCTTAACCACTTCCTTACTGGGCACTTAAACCCCCCTCCTGCCCAGACCAATTTTCGGCTTTCAGCGCTGTCGCATTTTGAATGACAATTGCGTGGTCCTGCGACGTTGTACCCAAACAAAATTTGCATCCTTTTTTTCCCACAAATAGAGCTTTCTTTTTGTGGTATTTGATCACCTCTGCGTCATTTCTGATCGCCGCTATAAGCAAAAAAAAGAGCGACAATTTTGCAAAAAAGAACAATATTTCTTACTTTTTGCTAAAATAGAAATCCAAAAAAAAAAAAATTATTCATCGGGTTTGGTCGATATATATTCTTCTACATATTTTTGGTAAAAAAAATCGCAATCAGCGTATATTGATTGGTTTGCGCAAAAGTTATTGCGTCTACAAACTATGGGACTTGATTTATGGCGTTTTTATTATTTTTATTTTTTTTATTAGTAATGGCAGTGATCTGTGATTTTTATCGGGACTGCGTTATTGCAGCGGTCATGTCGGACATTTTTTACACTTTTTTGGGACCAATGACATTTATACAGCGATCAGAAATTTAAATATCCACTGATTACTGTATAAATGTCATTGGCAGTGAAGGGGTTAACTGTGTTCCCTGGGAGTGTTCTAACTGTGTGGGGGATGGGCTGGCCGGGACATAACAGATCTAACTGATCCCAGTGACAGGGATCAGTAGATCTGTCACGTCCCCCTTAACAGAACGAAGAACCGCCATGTTTACATCAGCGGTTCCCCGTTCTGCAGCTCTGTCAGGCGATCGTGGGTCTTGAGCGCACATCGAGTCCACCCAACCCGCGGGCACGCCCGCGTAGCGTGAGGCGGCCAGGCGCGCCGCCGCCAGGGGCACACAGGGAGCGTGCACAGGGGACAACGTCTATGGAAATCGTCCCGGCAATTCAGGTCCGCACTAGAGCCGTACTTCGGCCATAGCGCGGATCTGGAGGGGTTAATAATGGCATGCAATGCCAAACTACTGGAGTAAAGGGCTGACACATCAACAAACAAGATTAATGGGTGTCCAATCAGTGCTCTTGATATGCTTCTCGATTCAACTAGTAATCTGAACCTTAAAAGATATATGTATATCAGCTGCTGCTATAAATAAACAAACATATAAAACGATATTACAGTATGACAAGTACACTATAATATTAAAGCAGCGCTGATTAGAGTGAGTCCAAAAATTATAATGTCCATAGCAAGCTCACAGTACACACACAGTTTGTGAATGTGAGAATAAAAGAGAAAGGGATCTTGAGATCTTAATACATCCTATTAAATGTCCAATGTTGTTCAGTGAACCACCTCCACCACACCGCGTGAGAGTCCGGGGTTTCCCCCATATGGAGAGACTCACCAAATGACAGAGCATAGACAGAGGAGCGGAGCGGTCGGGAGGACAAGGTGCTGCTGACTGAGCCTGCCTGACTTGAGTCCACTCCTGAAGAGACTGTGTTGCAGGCCAGCAGAGATACTGGGACTTCTCATTACCATCTGACGATCCGCAGCTGAGCAGTGTGAAGGGAGTATTTAAATAATTGTCCTACATGCTTAATTTTGATTATCATTGGTGAGTCTCTCTATATGGGGGGAAACCCGGGATGCTTACGTGGTGTGGTGGAGGTGGTTCACTGAACAACATTGGACATTTAATAGGATGTATTAAGATCTCAAGATCCCTTTCTCTTTTATTCTCACATTATCGAACTGTGTGTGTACTGTGAGCTTGCTGTGGACATTATAATTTTTGGACTCACTCTAATCAGTGCTGCTTTAATATTATAGTGTACTTGTCATACTGTAATATCGTTTTAAATGCCAAACTACGTTTTCCAAAGTGAGCAGAATCCTTTCTTGTATTAAGAGCAGTATGGACTCCAGAGAGAGAGAGATATAATTTTGCCCCTGTAAAAATCATTAGTAAGACCCCATCTGGAAAATGCAGTTCAGTTTTGGGCAGCAGTTCACAAAAAGGATATTGGGGAACTGGAGAAAGTACAGAGAAGGGCAACCAAACTGGTAAGAGGCATGGCAAAGCTCAGCTATGAGGAAAGATTAGAGGAACTGAATGTATAGAGAATAAACTGAGAAGAGGAGAGTAAGGGGGGATATGATCAACATGTATACATACATAAGGGGGGCACTCTTTATGTTTGGAGGAAAGGAGATTTATTTTCTCCAAATATGGAAAGGCTTCTTCACAATAAAATCTGTGAAAATGTGGAATAGACTCCCTCAATAACTGGTTCTGTCCAGCTAAGTAGATTGCTTTAAAAAAGGCCTGGATTCTTTCCTAAATGTACATAATATAACTGGATACTAACATTTATAGGTAAAGTTGATCCAGGGAAACATCCATTTGCGTCTTAGGGAATGAGGAAGGAATTTTTTCCATTGCTGGAGCAAGTTGGATCATGCTTCGCTGTTTTTTAAAAATTTTTTTGCCTTCCTCTGGATCAACTGTGGGTATGAGATTGTATATATAGGATTGTAAACAATTTTTTGTTTTCCCCTCTTTATTGGTTGAACTAGATGGATTTGTGTCTTTTTTCAAACAGACTATGTAACTATGTAAGCAGGGACAGCTTCCTCCCTATGTACAAGGTCTTGAACTGTCCTCCTTTCCAGACACTGACAGACTCTGAAGATAAAAATGTAAAAGCCCCTTAAGGACTAGGAACTCTCAGTCCCTTAGAAAGTAGCACAAAATGTTGTAGGTTGCATACTGGAATATCTCTAACTCCACTGTAGACACTAATGCCAGCTCTACTGACTGCCGGAACTACCAGCCCACCTGGCTGCTCTGAAGATCTCCTAGGGCAAGGGAAAGGAAAGTTTTAGGCACAATGCTGTCTTCCAGAAAGGCTTGCTACATGTGGCAGTCTCTCCCCTTTTAAGTGCCTGAATGTGCTGATGTACTCACACTGTCCTCCTTGCTCCCGCTGCTTCTTAGGTAAGATTCTTTTCAAACTGCACTGCTGTCTGGATCCTCCCAAGACAGCCCAAGCTCCAGCCTGAGGCAGAGCCACCCTGGCCTTCCCTCTAGGGCTACCGAAAGTCTCCTTAGCACTCCATCTTCCATGCCCTGCTGGCATGACTCCATATCCATATTTAAAGTAGAGTTCCACCCACATTTTTCACTCCTCACCATGCAGCACTAATGTGCATACTTAACCACTTCAGCCCCGGAAGGACTTCCCAGTTTAGGACCAGAGTACTTTTTGCGATTTGGCACTGCGTCATTTTAACTAACAATTGCGCGCTCGCGTGATGTTGTACCCAAACTAAATTTGCGTCCTTATTTTCCCACAAATAGAGCTTCCTTTTGGTGGTATTTGATCACCTCTGTGTCATTTCTGATCACCGCTATAAAAAAAAAGAGCGACTATTTTGGGAGCCTGTGATCACATCCCATCCAACTCTGTAAGAACGGAGATCCGCATTTACATACACGGACCTCTGTTCTCTCACTGCGGGGGGAGCCATTGTGGGTAGCCTGCAGAGATCAAGTCCACCCTACCCGCTTCCTGGCTCCCCTGAAACACAGTGACGCGCACTCACAATACTCGTTCTCGTGGCCGCCATCAGGTGACGGCGTTTCGCGATAACGAACCATGTTGCACGTACCTGATTTATGCCTATATCTAATTTCACTTCCTCCTTTAGGGGCCGCAGCGCCGTACATCATTTTTTGCATTGGCTCCTGGGAGATCTTGGTCAGCTTGGCATGGCACTCCTCCTGTTTTGCAATGGCGTCTATGGAAAATCTTGGCTGTGCCCGCTAAGCTGACCAAAATTGCATTGCACTGCACATGCATGAGATCAGCAGGTGCATGCTGGGTAGCTAGCATGCACGGAATCCAGGAAGTAGGACACTGCAGCTTCCGATGCCCACACTGGAGATGGCCGCGCTGTGCAGGAACTTCACAAAGTAAGAGAACGGTGCTGCACATATAAAAAACGGGGCATAGTTTACAGCATACCTTTGTTAGATTGCATGAGGCATGAGTATTCTAGGAGAATTTGTATCTTAAAAGTCATATTTCGGCCGAAACTCCGCTTTAAGGGCTGGTTCAGCCACCCTGCCAGGCCCACTGCCTAAGGATTGGCCAAGTTCCCCTAAGTATGCAGATTAGCCTTCTAGCTTCTGCCCACAAACTTCTAGGAGTTTCTCCAAACTTCCAGAATCAGGGGGGAGGCACCAGAAATCTGCCTGTATGAGTTATCCAGCCTGTCCTGCAATTAACTCTTGACCCAGATTCAAGACTAATTTTGCGTTGAGCCAATACATTTACCTGCACTATTCTAGTATCACACTAGTGTGCTACATGTATAAAAATTGGCAACCACCCCAACCTACAACTAGCATTTTCAGTAAAGCACAGATGGAAGCACAATGCACATCACAAACAAAGATTTACCAGCACAAGTACCAGCTAGCCTACAAAAAATAGCCCTAATCTAACAAGTCAAGTTAAAAACAAAGGGTTTTGTTTGCAAGCATTTAAAGTTCCTGCTGAGCACCTGCCTGCTGTCAGGTGGTCTTTGCTGTTCTTCCATTGTTGCCTGACCTGACTCTGATGACGCACAGACTGCCTATCTGTATCAGCTGCTGGGAGTACTACCATGCACTCCTGCCACTTTGTGTCTTTGTGCCTCCTGTTACTTTACCAGGGGCTCTGAGCCAGAGATGGAAGAGAGGCCTTCCTCATCTCACCAGACTTCTCAACCAGGTACTTGACACAATCACACCAGTATCAATAGAGACACATTTGTACAAAGGACAAATGTCCATAGTAGCAAGGTTCCAATTTCTTTGTAAACAAAGTTCTAGCACATGCACCCCTTCCATCTGTTGTCTAAGCCCCACTGTATGCCCTTTCCCCCGCAGCGCTGCCAGCTTCCCTCCTCTCCCATCGGCAGCTGCTGCAGGCACACAGAGGGATGTTTCAGGATAGAGTGCTGGGAAAGGGGCCAGTAAATATGTAATTTACTGGCCCCTTCCTTTCTTGAATGAACACAGTGAGTGACCAGTACCAAGCACTCCTGTGTCCAGTCATCAGTGAAGCATACTAAACTTAGTTTACCATGCTCCCCTTTGGGAATGAGCAAGAAGCATCAGAACACTTCCTATTCATTCATCTGTGCAGCTGAGACTGCAGAGAAAGATATTTATCAGTCCATGTCTTCAGTCACTTTCAGCCAAGGAAGGGGGGCCCTGACAGGTAGGCTGTATGGGGCCCTGTGATTTTGACCAGCAGCCCTGTAAACAAGTATATAATCTCAATGTGCCCAGTATGTCATATGTGTCTTTTACTGTATATAAGCTAGTAATTTCTTCACCAATGGTTGCAGGCAATAGTCCATTAGTTGTGCCACTGGTTGTGTAGCTGAATCTGTTTCTAAAAAATTGGGCAGAAATTCAAAGGGTTAGTGTCCTTATATATTTTGGATAAACCATATAAAACAAGGGCAGTGCATGTGTGTTGATAAGAAAATCAGTCTTTTCATGTGTTACCCAGCCATTAAATTGGTCAATGCGAACTGGCTCATATTTGAGAAGTCCCGTCTATGTGGGGGGGGGGGGGGGGTAACTGT
>BLSH010115851.1:731652-759278 GCA_018402905.1 Glandirana rugosa
AAAAAACAAACCCTAAATGACAAATCGATAAACTCGGGGTCCACTACACGTAGGGACTCACTCATCCACACTGATGTATACGTTTTGTATGGGTTTGTGACTCACTTTGTAACTTTCTTATTGTGTAACTTTTTGTAACTGTCTATGCAAATAGACAGTTGGGATGTGGTTTTACTGTCCCCTGACTGCCTTCCTTAATTATAGATTCATGAAAAAAAAGGGACCAGGTATGTTTTGCACACCTACTCACTCAGGGATGCACATCACCTGGGGCTCAAATAGCTAAACAGTAAATCCCAAACAAAAAACAAAGGCAGCACAGAAGGCTGTCTCCAAAAGAACCATACAGAGAGCCACCAGAGTCTGGTGTGAAAAAAATCTATGACAAGTGGGGATGTATAAAAGCAATGCTTTATTGAATGTACAAAATTGTAAAATATAACAAGACACAGTTGGGACATTGATCAGTGAACCACCACTCCTGACAACGTTGTCACTATTGAATTAAAAGAACAACCACCCCGCACATCCACAACATGCTCATGTCATAGTCCACCATAACATTATATAATATGTAATCCTAGATTGACCAATGCAGGTAAGTATTTAGGCATATGAACGGTCACCATTGCAGGCAGAGATAAGCAGATAGAGCGCCTGGTGTATAGGCAGAAGGTATGGAAGCATGTGAATGCATATACCCCTCATTCACACGAGTCCGTTGGACGAAAATGTAGGCAGACACCCATACCCTGGAAGTAAAGAATAAGGTGCGGGCTGTAAAGTCAAATGCACGTATAGCCCAGGAGTGTGTCCAGCATGTGATCTGCCTGATGATAGCAAAACCTTGCGGTGGGCTACAGTCATACAGGCAATAGGAGTATGTCCAGCACTGAGTCTGTCTGATGATAACAAAACCGTAACGGTAAGCTACAGACAGACTAGCCAATCGGAGTACAATACCAGGTGTGGGATGCAGTGTGTGTGGGCGGTGCTGTGGGGGGGGGGAGAGAGAGCGTGGAGACGGGGAATACCCAAGTGTCTCACCTGTCTGCCTGCCGCATACGAATCCCCCGTAGTGCACCTCGTTTACCCTCACTGCATCTAAGATGGGCTCCGTGAAGATCCAGATTTGCTTGATAGGTGCCGTGTAGCTCCGCCAGACGCCCGACGGCGTGTCGATCTGGTAGGGCTCTCAAGAGACTACCTCGCCGCGGGACCCCGGGCGGACAATCAGAGCATTCTTGTGGCGTGTGCGGAGGCTTGGAAAGCCGTATATGCGTTTCGCTGGTCATGCCAGCCTCGTCAGGGCCTTCCTTAAGCCATGTGCAATGGATGTGTTGGTGTGGGCTTTTGATTTTCAAAACAGGCAGTAAGGACATAGTGCCTCCCAGTAGTCAACAGGTCACTTGGAAAGCAAAACATGCATGTCATAGTGATATTTAGACCGCACAGCAAACTAAATTTGCCATTTGGCACAGTAGGCACTTTAGGCAACAAGACAGATTTTCCCTGTATAAATATTGCCAGTGCGTTTTATTTTTCATCATAAGGAAAAGTAATCATTTCATCAAGTTATTTACACATTGTCACTTTATGCTAAACCAGGTTAGGACCAGGAAAACAAGTAAATGTCTTGTGTAAAAGAGGCAATCCTGGTAGAGGGGTGTCTCTTGGGATGCTATACGCTAAGCTTCCATGATGAAAATCTGTTCCTGCCACACACTGCAGAAGCTTTACTAGCTCCTATCAGCTCCAGTTTCTTTTTGGACATGTGAGATCGCACTGACTAATAACAGGCACCAGCATCCTGTAACTAAATGTACAGATGATGTCCATGTACACAGGGATACAGTGCATACTCTTATCTGAAGACCAATATGTAGAAATAAGTAAAATGTGTGAACATTAAATATAATAAAAGAAAATGCATCGGGTTAACATCTTCTAGATATGAATAACACACTGTCTCTCGCTCTCTGGGAAGAAGTCAAGCAATTAAAATACTGTTGAAAGTAAAATAGGACTCACTGACTCACACTTGTTAGGTTTTGTGACATTTGTTTGAAATGAATTAAACACAACCATCAAAATACAGTTTCTGTACTTTAGGATCTCATGTTTAAAGGAAAGACACGATTTAATTATGCTCCTTTTTTCTCACCCTTATTCCCTTTATTATTTTTTTGCTTCAGATTACAAGAGACTTCATTAGTTACTTACTGATTCTTGTCATTTAGGTGAGAAAACTCATTATGCATCCCAAGATATTACCTTTAAATAGATAGTTCTGGCAGAACATGTCCATTATTCTAGAAGTTTCTTTTTTCTCAGCTTCAAACAGTACTGCCCATTTTGAAAGAAGATGTCATGACAGCCTTCACTTGACAAAGAATGACACTGTACTATGCTGTATCACTTTCAATAGGCTACATTTACAGCAAGGAAACCATTAGCTTAGTTATCAAATATATATATAAATATCTTTTAGAAAGGAAGGTATGGACAAAACTGATATTTCAGGTCCACGTACATCGTGTTAGTTTTTTGTAATTTTTGGGCATTCCAGTAGAGTGATCATTTTACCTAAGTTTTCAGCTCAACCCACCAAATATGGCCATTATGAAGGAATCTCAATCTTACCATGAAATTCTTCTTTTACCCTTCACATCTGCACATTTTAGATTCATTATAGCCTGTTTCTGCATCTTAAATGCAGTATTTAGCAAAAAAAAAACTTTTTTTAAAAAAGGTTTTAACATGCACATACATTAATACCATGAACACAGTCATTTCTTCTACCATATGGTTATTCAACATCTTCCTTACAGTTTGTTGTGAAGTAGGGTCCATTATTCCTTTTGTGCCTGTCTTCGTTATTGGGGGAGAGCCTACCACCCCTATTGGGAACATACTGTGGTCCGGCTCTGGATCTAACTATATGAAGGGAATCCTTATGCTCCCACTCTGAGGAACAAGGTAAAATAATAATAATGAGAATAATAATAATAATAACATGACACCTTGAAACTAACTTGGGTCTAACACTAGGTTACTGTCAGATTAAAAGTTCAGTGAATCAGGCTTGTTATGACTTCAGAGTTACACTGGTGGACACTGAAATTGGACGGGAGTGAAAGGCGCTGCATAGGCTTTACTGAGAAGAGAGGCATTAATTCCTGAAAGGAGGTAATTCCATGAGCCACTAGATGGCAAAGATTGTGACTTAAAATTATCACACTCATTAATGGGGTGTTAAATTTAGGATGAGGCCTTGTTGGAGGATAACCATATATTCCAATATTTATGAAATACTTGTAACCTATCTTCTTTATATGCAAGGATTTGCTCCATTTTGCATTGTGCGTTGACTCTTGTTATGACTTCCTCAATAGTCGGTGGTTGTTATAGATAGTCGGGCTGCAAACAATATGTGAGCAATCACTATTCTTGATCGGAATGACATTTTTTCTATTCCTAGAGTCAGTAGTGCTAAGGATGGGGTGATCATGTGATTAGTTCCTGTAACTTCTAATATCAAAGAGGATATGCCTTTTCAAAAGGGTTGTAAGATTTTACAATCCCATAATATGTGCAATAGATTACCTACCCCTTGGCATTCCTTCCAGCATAGAGAGGTCAGTGTTAAATCAATGTTGTGCAATTTGGTGGGTGTCATATAGTACTTGTGCAGGATCTTTTGTGCATTATCCCAATGGTCCACACAAGTGGAGGACTTACTATTATATTTTGTCGCTGTTAACCCTTGTGGTATTGAAAATTCTTGTAGGTCCTTTCCCCACTTTATTATTTCTGGTGATTTTTTATTTAATGGGTGGTAGTTACAGTATTTGTAAAACAGAGAGATGCCTTTATATTTAGCTATATTCTTGCTCATCAAAAAGTTCCATATGTTGATATGGATTTTGATAGGAGAGATTGTTTTTTTTGATGAGTAGTTATTAATCTGTAGTATTTTAAATAGTTCTATGGCGCTTGGGGTCCCTTTGTCATCTAAAAAGAAATGGAACCCCTTCATAGTCCATTGATGAGTTGATAGATCAGGGATCAAATATTCAAAGTTAGCTAGCGGTGCCCTAATACTAATTATCTGTTCATCGTTAAAATGATTCTTGTTTAAGGTACTCCAAGCTATACTGTAGTTTTGATAGACGGGTACGGCGGGATAATAGGATTGTGATTAGGAACCTGTTTAACCTTTTTATACACCAGGCTAGGACTGGCCAACAGGATGATAAATGGGCTCCTCTGCCCAGATGATACAATTGAACTTACAGAAACTCACACCAGCTACAGCAGGCATGATTGCCCAAGTATCACCCATCAACAATTCTTGTCCTGCCCCTCATCAGGTGTTACCATCTACCTTTAAATTTACAGAGCGGGACACAGAGGCAGAGGAACAGACCAATAGGAGTCCTGGAGAACAGGCTTACAAGAAAAGGTGAAGGCTTTTATTGAGCCATTTGAATGTGCAATGCATGTTTTGGTGAATGAAGCACTGCTCCTGTAAGTGGCATTGTAGGTAAGTTATGAGTAAGCTTGGATGGCCATTAAAGTTTTATATTGCTTCTCGAAAGAATTTTGGGACTGGTTGGATGTAAGCTTTAACACCCACTTTACACCTTTGTATGGTGCACTGTGCTGTTATGCCAACATTAGGCTACTGCACCTTGCCTTAATGTATTGAATTTGTAATTAAAAATGAATGGTACTGTAACACATGCATTGTGCATCACTGTGAATTGTGGCAACTGGCACATTACTGTAATGTAAACGTTGCTGTAATGCAAACATTTTATGTAGGGCTAAGACGTAAATGTGGTGCGATTTAATGCAAATCCTCCAATGTCCCAGGTCCTGCCATGGGATGTCTTAAAAATCCTTGTATATCAAAGACGTTGGCCATGTGCTAGTGAGGCTCTGGCTGTTGCATATCAATTTAGGAGTAATTTAAGGGCACCAAGACTGTGGCATAAGTGTGCAGCATATCATGTGAAATAGGCAATGACTCTTATTTAACCCCACAACTCTAAGCCATGCCTAGTATTCAGAACAATGCACCTACTCCCATTTGTCTTGGGAATGGTGTTCTCATGATGATAAGCACTTTTGGCCATGTTGATGTCATAGAGTTACCTTTTGATCAGACTAGAGAATCTTTTTCCACGTGTTTGCTATTTCTCTCACGCACCTTTTGCAAATACCAAATATCACTTTTTTTAAATGATTTAACAAAGCTCAGAGGGTGCTCATAGTTTGGCTGATTCTTCCACCCTATTCACCCTCATTAATGCTATTCCAGAACATTATTTCAGTCTAAGTTCACACCTATGCGGCTGCGCTTTCTACCTTTTTTTCCTGGATTATCGCATTTTTACTGGGATTTTGCCGAGATTTGCGTTTTGTGGTTTTTTTTTTTCGGGGGAGGTTGAGACAATTTTAACATGGTAAATTTGTGTGCATGTGAAGATAACATAAATACAATACCTTATGATTAATTATTGCAGAAGTTGTTGTTGACACGATGTAATATTTCTAATCACGAAGAACTGACCTCAGATGCACATTTCATGCACACTTTTCAGAATCGCTATTGCTAATCACAGATTCCCCTTTGCAGGCTGTGCAGTAAGGTGAATTTGTTTAACTGTTTTAGCAGTGTAGGTATATTGTCCTCAGAGCTTCTGGCCATCCTGGCAAGAACTAAAATAAACCTTGTATGCCGAATGCAGTCTTCTTCAGACTGTTAAAAAAAGTCTACTCAGGTAAAAACTAATAGCTGTTTGTAGTTCTGCAAGAAACACAGTTCAAAAATGTTTGTGCTAGGGTTATAGGGTATTTGTGTGCAGGAGTACTAAAAACTATAATAACTTAAATTACAACTAAAGGCAACATACATATTTTAGTAAATCCTCATATAAATACCTGGAAGTTACACATGGTAATAAACATAATAATTTATTTTCCTACCATATAGCTGCAATTGTGATCTGTAATCCTCTCCACCAGTTCTCCTTTGTTGTATACTGTTAGTAATGATGAGAGGACTTGAGCAGAGCCTCCAGTATCCACTTAAGTCCTCCAGCCTTCTATCATGCTCAGTCTATTTTACATAACACACACCCATCTGCCAATCAATAGCTAGGTGTGTGCTATGTAAAAAAGCACAAGTCAGTACAGGTTCATTTCCACACAGATTAATCTATTAATCTGTGTGCTTCTTCCTGCCTGCTCTCCTCTGGTAATTTGTAAACCTGCAGAACAGAAGCCTAGCTAGGAGCTAGAGCAGTGGGCGGGCAAAGGCAGGACATAGGTGACTGAGAAAATTTCTTTCCTGTGACCACTGCAGACAGTGTTGACATGGGAATACCTTCCGCCGAGCCGTTTAATTTTCCCAGTGGGGGTGGCTTCCCCCACCCCCCCACTAGGGGAATACAATAGCTCAGTATATATTGTTTGCTATGATCGCATGTAAAATCCAACAGACTGGTTGTACCCAAGTTGATCGATCAACCAACATGGTACATTCAGCTTGCCTATACATGTTTGAATTTCAGAAGGTTCCTGCTGAACCCACTGAGAGTCTAATATATTAATGATCAATCCTTTGAGAAAAGTAACTATCTGTTATGCCGGCTATATACAAATCTCAGCCAGTTCAGCAAGGACTGACCGAGTTGCGAACCATGTACAGTAATTCACAAAAGTGAGTACACCCCTCACATTTTTGTAAACATTTTAATCTAGTAATATTCAAGTTGGGAGCATGAAATTATCCAAACTGACTTGGTATGCGGACACCTTAAGAGTTCCCTTCACTAGAACTAAGGGGCCAAGCCCAACCCCTGAAAAAAACAACCCCACAGCATAACCCCACCTCCACCAAATGATTTGGACCAGTACACAAAGCAAGGTCCATAAAGACATGGATGAGTGAGTTTGGGGTGGAGGAACTTGACTGACTTGCAAAGCCCTGACCTCAACCCGTAGAACACCTTTGGGATGAATTCGAGTGGAGACTACAAGCCAGGCCTTCTCGTCCAACATCAGTGCCTGACCTCACAAATGCGCTTCTGGAAGAATGGTCAAACATTCTCATAGACACAATACTCCTAAACCTTGTGGACAGCTTTCCCAGAAGAGTTGAAACGGTTATAGCTGCAAATGGTGGGCCAACTCAATATTGAACTCTACGGACTAAGACTGGGATGGCATTAAAGTTCACGCGTGTGTAAGGCAGGTGTCCCAATACTTTTGGTAATATAGTGTATAGGGGACCTATGTCTAATGCAAACATTTTAGATATACAGTATCTCACAAAAGTGAGTACACCCTTCACATTTTTGTAAATATTTTATTATATCTTTTCATGTGACAACACTGAAGAAATGACACTTTGCTCCAATTTAAAGTAGTGAGTGTACAGTTTGTATAACAGTGTAAATTTTCTGTCCCCTCAAAATAACTCAACACACAGCCATTAATGTCTAAACCGCTGGCAACAAAAGTGAGTACAGCCCTAAGTAAAAATGTCCAAATTGGGCCCAAAGTGTCAATATTTTGTGTGGCCACCATTATTTTACAGCACTACCTTAACCCTCTTGGGCATGGAGGTGAGCAGAGCTTCATAGATTGCCGCTGGTGTCCTCTTCCACTCCTCCAGATGACATCACTGAGCTGGTGGATTTTAGAGACCTTGCGCTCCTCCGCCTTCAGTTTGAGGATACCCCACAGATGCTCAATAGGGTTTAGTTCTGGAGACATGCTTGGCTAGTCTCCATTACCTTTACCCTCAGCTTCTTTAGCAAGGCAGTGGTTGTCTTGGAGGTGTGTTTTGGGTCGTTATCATGTTGGAATACTACCTTGCGGCCCAGCCTCCGTAGGGAGGGGATCGTGCTCTGCTTCAGTGGGTCACAGTACATGTTGGCATTCATGGTTCCCTCAATGAACTGTATCTCCTCAGTGCAGCCCCAGACCATGACACTCTCACCGTCATGCATGACTGTAGGCAAGGCACACTTGTCTTTGTACTCCTCACCTGGTTGCCGCCACACTCTCTTGACGCCATCTGAACCAAATAAGTTTATCTTGGTCTCATCAGACCACAGGGCATGGTTCCAGTAATCCATGTCCTTAGTCTGCTTGTCTTCAGTAAACTGTTTGCGGGCTTTCTTGTTCATCATCTTTAGAAGAGGCTTCCTTCTGGGACGACAACCATGCAGACCAATTTGATGCAGTGTTCGGCGTATGGTCTGAACATTGACAGGCTGACCCCCGCCCCTTCAACCTCTGCAGCAAGGCTGGCAGCACTCATACATCTATTTCACAAAGACAACATATGGATATGACGCTGACCATGTGCACTCAACTTTTGTGGTTGATCGTGTTGAGGCCTGTTCTGAGTGGAACCCTGTTAAACGGCTGTATGGTCTTGGCCACCGTGCTGCAGCTCAGTTTCAGGGTCTTGGCGATCTTCTTATAGCCTAGGCCATCTTTATGTAGAACAACAATTCTTTTTTTCAGATCCTCAGAGAGTTCTTTGCCATGAGGTGTCATGTTGAGCTTCCAGTGACCAGTATGAGAGAGTGAGAGCGATAACACCATATTTAACACAGCTGCTCCCCATTCACACCTGAGACCTTGTAACACTAACGAGTCACATTACACTGGGAAGGGAAAATGGCTAATTGGGCCCTATTTGGACATTTTCACTTAGGAGGTGTACTCATTTTTGTTGCCGGTGGTTTAGCATGAATGGCTGTATGTTGAGTTATTTTGAGGGGACAGCAAATTTACACTGTTATACAAGCTGTACACTCACTACTTTACATTGTAGCAAAGTATCATTTCTTCAGTGTTGTCATATGAAAAAATATAATAAAATATTTACAAAAATATGAGGGGTGTACTCACTTTTGTGAGATACTGCATGGGCAGGCTGATTGTGCCCAAGTTGTTTGATCGATCAACTTGGGTACAACCAGCCTGTCAGATCTTTCAAACTATTTTTGCCAACGGCCATAGCTGCTAGCCATAATCACTGTGTGGTCTCCCGGCCAGAATGACTTCCCTGCCCCCGCCCCCCTCTGGGAGAACACAATGGGGTTTATTTACTAAAGGCAAATCCACTTAGTACTACAAGTGCACTGCATGTGCACTTGGAAGTGAAGTCGCTGTAGATCCGAGGGGGACATGCAAGGAAAATAAAAAACAGCATTTTTGCTTGTACATGATTGGATGATAAAATCAGCAGAGCTTCCCCTGGTTTCAGATCTTCCCCTCAGATTTACAGCGACTGCACTTCAAAGTACACTTGTAGTGCAGAGTGGATTTGCCTTTAGTAAGTCAACCCCAACAGCTCTGCGGGAGGGTTAGCCCCATCAACACTGACCTGCACTGTCTATGGCCGACTTTAATGTCAGAGCATATAAGATAATATTAAGCAAAAAGCAACCTTCTTCAGCAGATTCTGTTACAGTTATGATTTCTTTTAGATGATATAACTCAGCAGTCTGTAGATTATAGCTTTAGATAGAAATCAATCAGTAACACTGTCTTGTGATTTGCATTAGGCGGCAAAGATGTGTCTGTTCCATTGCAGATCCTTTGAAAGCAATGTTAAAATATTATCATACATTGTGTTATATTGAACATGCTTCTTTTTACCCAAAATGCAATATCACACTGACTGATACAATTATAGGCAAATCCTCTCTGAACTACATTGTGTCATACAAACAGCTTATCTAATTTAGTTTTATGCTTCCAGACTAGACATTACTTGAAAACGACTTGTATTATTACTATAATTGTATTATTAGACAGGAGAGCTTTTCACATTAAGCATAATTATTAATGAGGTTGGAAGGAATCATTGTTATGATCATTTTCACTCAAAAGTAAAGAAAGAAAAATAAAAAGAGAAAGAGAGAAGGAAAGACTAGACTTACTTGCAAACCCAAACTTGCATTTAAGCATAAATGTTAAGGAAGATAAATAATAAAATAATTTTTACTGGAGACTAGAGTAAAGAAAGAAAGAAAGAGTTTTGCTAAATTGCATGATTAGTCAAGAGTGCTTTTCACTAAGAAGAAAAGAAAAGAAAAGACCAAGAAAAGTAAAAAGAAAAGAAATGTGTATCCTTCTTATATTAAAAAAATATATATTTAGGATTGTCTAGCTTGTGATGGTCAAATTTACTATGTAGGAAACTTCCTGAAAGATGAACTCTTTTAATTTAGTGTACTTAATTTCAATTTTTCACACATTTGTTAAATCTGACAAGTTATTCATTTGCATAAGCTAGCGAGGGATTAATACAAAAGTAGGCCATGTTATTTTACCATTTGATGTGCTATGACTCACCAGATTTGACATGATTCACGACATTTGTTCCATACAAAATAATTTGATTCATTATTATTATGACTTACATTTCAACTAGCTGTATGTTACACGTCATCAGAATTACTTAAAATGTAACAAACATTAAAAAAGACTCCACATTAATTAGAGCTCCTCTTCATATATCCCCTTATGAAATCACAAGAAAAAAAGAGGTATCTTCCCATTTCACACCCTCTATGAGAGCTTCATCTCACTGCTGTTTGCATTTACATTGTATCCTAAGCTCACCACACATGTTACAATCTGATTGCGCTCCTTTAGATCTACCAAGAAGTATGTAGTGCAAAATCCTGTCTGATTGGATACAAATTGATTGGATAATGCAGGTAGGTCCTTATATTACTGTATTTGCCGGCGTATAAGACGACTGGGCATATAAGATGACCCCCCAACATTTCCACTCAAAATATAGAGTTTGTTATATACTCGCCGTATAAGACTACCCCCTCTTCCGCACACCTTCCACACACCAAATAAAACGTAAAAGAACATCAGATTTGATTTCAACATGTTGAAAAAAAATTGCAATCGGCGTTTATTGATTGGTTTGCGCAAAAGTGGCCGCGTTTACGGATGATGAGAATTCATTTTTGGGGTTTTTATTTTTTTATTTTTTTTTTACTAGTAATGGCGGCGATCTGCGATTTTTAGCGGTACTGCGATATTGGGGCGGAGATGTCGGACCATTTTGACACTTTTTTGGGACCATTTGCATTTATACAGCGATCAGTGCTATAAAAATGCACTGATTACTGTGTAAATGACATTGGCAGTGAAGGGGTTAACCTGCAGGGGGCGCTCTAAGGGTTAACTGTGTTCCCTGGGCGTGTTCTAACTGTGGGGGGACTGCCCTAGCAGGGGAAGGGAAGTGATCACAGCTTCCATGTAGAGGAAAGCTGTGATCACAGCCCTTCCCCCTCTCACAGAACGGAGGTCCGTGTTTACTTACACAGACCTCCGTTCTTTCACTCGGGGGGGGGGGCATCGCGGGTAGCTGGCGGCGATCAAGTCCGCCGGACCCGCTCCCTGGCCCTCCCCGAACACAGTGAGAGGGCGGAGTGCAGCTGCATATCACTCTGCCGGCGCGGGAGCCGGCACTAAAGACGAAGCAGCGGCTAATGCGGCTCTATACCTCCGCAGCGGTGGTATAGAGCGGAGCGCACCCGGCGTATAAGACGACCCCCCCCCCACTTGGAGGAACTTCAGGGGGAAAAAGTCATCTTATACGCCGGCAAATACGGTACATAGTTTTGGTAGGTATAAAGGTTCCTGTACATAGATTGTAGGGTCAGATTGCGTCATGTATAGTGACCCTAAGTCTGCCATTTACATTTTAATAATAATAAAAGTGTCTGAAAACACTGTACTCTTTGTATTTCCTACATCACATCTGGCTCAAAAGACTACAGTTAGTACCAGAAGCAATGGCTGTATTAGAGAAGAATATCAGACATGATTTAGCATGACAGTAGACTCAAAATGTAGTCCACCACAGATAGTGAGACAGTGGCAAGTGACTACCTACACAGGGTATGTCAAAATACCTTTTTCTGCTCACCAGTCACATTATAGATCTCATCACATAAACAGGGGTCTTGATAATCAAGTGTGACCCCTACTTTGCTGATCTAATCAAGGTAAGGAATGTTTTAGAAATCATGCATGTCACAGTGATGTCATTGCACACGGCAGGTCTGTAATTGACCCACACCTTCTGTTTCACCGTTTATAAATTCTGCTGTTACCAAGTTGTTTATTGAAATTTGAAGGTTCCATAATTTTTTAAAATTTTTTGCACATATTTGAGCTTTTTTCAGCGTGGTCTTTATTATGTTGACATTTATTTTCACATATTTTGTGATATAGTATAACTGCTGCTGACCCAAACAAATTAAATCCCACATCCGAAGCATGGATTTATTACGCATTCACACAGTGAAGACAAGTGCTGAGGCATGCACGGATGCAGTGACACCAGTAAACTTGTGGTGAAGGAGATATAACAGCATTTGACATCAGAAGGGGGCGGGTTCACTCAGTTATGTCACAGGGTGCCCCCGCCCCTTCTTATAAAAGAACTGTCATTGTGAAGACCGCCCATACTGGGAGACACACAGGGGCCAGGCTGCAGCAGCGGGGAGAGCGGCGGCAGTGAAAGAAGAAGGAAGAAGTAGATGAAAATTGAAGACGAAGAGAGGAAGCAAGAAGACTAAAAGAAGAAGCAGAAGACCAGAAGAAGGACCGGGCCAGGAGAAAATGGAGGAAGAAAGAAGAAAGAAGAAAAGAGCTATTTTACACAATAAAGGACTTGCCAAAAACTGCCTCTTGTTTTTTTTACCACTACACTCCTTTTTTGGTGAATGGGTAGGGTTACAATGTACCCTATACCTATTCACATAGGGGGAGTCGGGATCTGGGGGCCCCCTTATTAAAGGGGGCTTCCAGATTTTGATAAGCCCCCTGCCTGCAGACCTTCACAACCATCGGCCAGGGTTGTGGGGATGAGGCCCTTCTCCCCATCAACATGGGGACAAGGTGCTTTGGGGGGGACCTCAAAGCATCCTCCCCATGTTGAGAGCATGTGTCCTGGTATGGTTCGGAGGGGGGGGGGGCGCTTGCTCATCCCCACCCCCTCCTGCCATGCCAGGGCTGCGTGCTCAGATTTTTTTTTTAATTTGGCGCAGGGTTCCCCTTAAAATCTATACCAGCACTGAAGGGCCTGGTACGGACTTTGGGGTGGACCCCTATGCAATTTTTTTTATTTTGGCGCGGGGTTCCCCTTAAAATCCATACCAGACCTGAAGGGCCTGGTATGGACTTTGGGGGGACACCTACGCAATTTTTAAAAAAATTTTGGCCGGGGTTCCCCTTCAAATACATACTAGACCTGAAGGGTCTGTTACGGACTTTGGGGGGAACCCTATGCAATTTTTTTTTAATTTTGGTGTGGGCCCCGCTGTTGTAAATGATTTTAAAAACTGTGATGACATGCCCCAGTCAAACAGGTGTTGAAAAATTGGGCCTTGGGTGTTGGCGGTGCCAGAACACTGTAACCCCTTGTAGTTACTCTTGTTGGGCGCAGGAACAGGACCTGCTGTTGTCAATTTGTTTAACCACTTAAGGCCCGGAACCCCTTTTTTACACTTGTTTACAAGTTAAAATAATTTTTTTTGCTAGAAAATTACTTAGAACCCCCAAACATTATATATATTTTTTCAAACACCCTAGAGAATAAAATGGCGATTGTTGCAATACTATTAGTCACACGGTATTTGCGCAGCGGTCTTTCAAGCGCAACAGTAAAGTTAGCCCAATTTTTTTGTATATTGTGAAAAAGGATGTTACGCTGAGTAAATAGATACCATACATGTTATGGTTGAAAATTGCGCACACTTGCAGAATGGCGACAAACTCTGGTACTTAAAAATCTCCATAGGCGACGCTTTCAAAAATGTTAACGGTTACCAGGTTAGAGGTGCAGAGGAGGTCTTTTTCTAGAATTATTGCACACACTCTGGCGATCGCAGTGATACCTCACATGTGTAGTTTGAACACTGTTTTCATATGCAGGCGTGACTTACATATGCATTTTCTTTGCTGCGCGAGCTCGTGGGTACGGTGGAGCTTTAAATTTTTTTTTACATTTTTTTATTTATTTTATTTTATTTCTTTAACGTTTGTTTAAAAAAAGAAAATCTGATCACTTTTATTGCTATCTCAAGGAATGTAAACATCCCATGTGATAGTAATATATGGTGACAGGTACTCTTTATGGAGGGATGGGGGGTCTAAAAGACCCCCTATCCCTCCTTTGCACTTCACAGTATTCAGATTGTCAAAAACTGTGATTCTGAATACTGTAATTTTTTTAAAACTGGCAAAAAAATATATATAAGAACGCCAGTATGGTGGCCTGAACTTATGGGAGGAGCCTGGAGGATATTTAAGCAGCTCACTCCCTCATGCTCTATGTCGGTTCCAGTGTGCGATAGCACATGTCTCTGGGTCGATTCTCCCCAGCTCACTTAATGTTTGTGAATCTGTGCATTAGATTACCAGTGTGTCAGTTTGTGGTTTTCGTCGGCGGTTCTCACTTGCTGTTGCAGGTAGGATTCAAACCTTTTAATTTCTTGCGCAATGTTACAATTCGTTATTTTTCCTATCCCACATCCCTTTCGTACTTAGCGACCTCCGAGTTGTTGTCGGTCGTGCCCCAATATCATTCGGCACAGGCATAGTAGATTTGCAGGTTCCCTCCTGCTTTGTTTGTCTTCCCATCCACAAACATATGATTCGTTCGTAGGTCTAAGCCTCTGAGACACTGTTGGTCGTTGTCCGATATCGCTCGACACAGGCTTTGATTGCTTACAGCTTACAGCCTGGTTAGAACCTACTTATCGATTTGTATCGGACACGTTGTTTACCTGGTCAATGCTATTCTCCCTACTGGTTACCCTTCCTACTGGCTTGTATCGGTTCATACCATTTCCCACTACCGATTTGCATCGATTTACGTAATTTCTCTACTACCGATTCAAATCCGTTTGTGTAATTTCTCTGTTCATCGTTAACCTACCTAACTGGTTCATGTTATTTCTCCATTACCGGTTTGTGTCGGTTCATGTCATTTCCCTACCACAGATTTGCATTCCTTCAGGTCAGTCCCTACTACCGATTTGAATCAGTTTGTGTCATTTCTCTGTTAATCGTTACCCTACCTAACGATTCACATCGATTCATGTCATTTTCATACCACCGATTCGCATTGGTTCATGTTATTTCCTACTACCGATTTGCATCCGTTCATGTCAGTTCCTACTACCAGTTCGTATCGGTTCATTTAATCACTCTGTGCACATCATCCCCCCGCCTACCGATTCATATCGGTCCAGGTTCTACTCCAAAGACAATTACGAAAAGTCACGGTGACAGTGCATTCCTGCACATTCAATTTGTGCTATCCTCATGTTCGCGTATCAGTAGGTGACTTTTTTTGCGATCGCTACAAACTCGCCTTCAGCTGCACAGACCCTTGCGATCGTTGCAAGCCCGTCTTTGACAGCACTACACCTTGCAATCGTGGCAAGCACAAACAGATATTACTATCTCTCACATTCACCATAAACACACCCTCAGCGACAGCCAACTTTTCACAAACGTTGCTTCTCTCAATCGCTGCGAGCACTCATAAACGTCACTTGCAAATTGCAGCAAGCACGCATACGAGCACAACGTCTTGCAATCACTGCAAGCACGGGTACAAGCATTATGTCACGCTTTTACGGTAAGCATGCACATGCTTAACTCTTTGCAAATCTCTGCCAGCACGCATCAACGTAAACTCCTCGCAATCACTGCGAGCACGCTCAAACTTCTTGCAATTGCTGCAAAGCACATATTTACATAAACTCTTCACAATCGCTGTGAGTACGCATAAACATAGACCCCTTCGCAATCGCTACAAGCACGCATAAACGAAACTTCTTGCAATCGCTGCAAGCACGTAGTTACATTAATCCCTCGCAATCTCTGCAAGCATTTATCAACCTAAATCCCTCGCAATCACTGCAAGCATGCATAAACAAAACTTCTTGCAGTCGCTGCAAGCACGTATTTACATAAGCTCCTCGTAATCGCTGCGAGCACGCATACAAACTTCTTGCAATCGCTGCAAGCAGGTATTTACATTAACTCTTCGCAGTCGCAGTGAACACGTATCAACACAAATCCCTCGCAATCGCTGTGAGCATGCATACCAAACTTCTTGCAATCGCTGCAAGCACCTACTTACATTAACTCCTCGCAATCACTGCGGGCACGTAGTTACATTAATCCCTCGCAATCTCTGCAAGCATTTATCAACCTAAATCCCTCGCAATCACTGCAAGCATGCATAAACAAAACTTCTTGCAGTCGCTGCAAGCACGTATTTACATAAGCTCCTCGTAATCGCTGCGAGCACGCATACAAACTTCTTGCAATCGCTGCAAGCAGGTATTTACATTAACTCTTCGCAGTCGCAGTGAACACGTATCAACACAAATCCCTCGCAATCGCTGTGAGCATGCATACCAAACTTCTTGCAATCGCTGCAAGCACCTACTTACATTAACTCCTCGCAATCACTGCGGGCACGTAGTTACATTAATCCCTCGCAATCTCTGCAAGCATTTATCAACCTAAATCCCTCGCAATCACTGCAAGCATGCATAAACAAAACTTCTTGCAGTCGCTGCAAGCACGTATTTACATAAGCTCCTCGTAATCGCTGCGAGCACGCATACAAACTTCTTGCAATCGCTGCAAGCAGGTATTTACATTAACTCTTCGCAGTCGCAGTGAACACGTATCAACACAAATCCCTCGCAATCGCTGTGAGCATGCATACCAAACTTCTTGCAATCGCTGCAAGCACCTACTTACATTAACTCCTCGCAATCACTGCGGGCACGCATCTACACAATCCCTCACAATCACTGTGAGCACACACACACTTGCAATCTCTGAAAGCATGTATTTACATGAACCCCTCGCAATCGCTGCAAGCACATATACTAAACTTCTTGCAATCACTGCAAATATGTATTTACATATACTCCTTGCAATCACTGCAAGCACGCATCAACACAAATCCTTCGCAATCGCTGCAACCACGCATTTTAAACTTCTTGCAATCACTGCAAACACGTATTTACATTAACTCCTCACAATCGCTGCAAGCACGCATCTACACAATCCCTCGCAACCGCTATGAGAACACACACTTGCAATCGCCGCAAGCACACATACTTGCAATTGCTGCCAGCAGGTATTTACATTAATTCCTCGCAATCACTGTGAGCACGCTACAACACAAATCACTCTGATCGCTGCGAGCACGTATACTAAACTTCTTGCAATCACTGCAAATACATATTTACATATACTCCTCGCAATTGCTGCGAGCACGCATCAACACAAATCCCTCGCAATCACTGCGACCATGCATACCAAATTTCTTGCAATCGCTGCAAGTTCATACTTACATTAACTCCTCACAATCGCTGTGAGCGCGCAACTACACAATCCCTCCCAATTGCTGCAAGCACACACACTTGCATTCGCTGTAATCACACATACTTGCAATTGCTGCAAGTACTTATTTATATTAACTCTTTGCATTCGCAAGCACACATCAACACAAATCCCTCACAATCACTGCGAGCACACATACTAAACTTCTTGCAATTGCTGCAAATGCATATTTACAGATACTCCTCACAATTGCTGCAAGCACGCATCTACACAATCCCTCGCAATCGCTGCAAGCACATATTACATCAACCCCTCGCAATCACTGCGATCAGGTACAAACATAACTCCTTACAAGCACATTCTCAGTGGCACACAATCAGCCACACACCATTTTAGTGGCACTTAATCGTCCACTCCTCTTTAGTGGCATTAACACACGAGCCACTCATCGTTTTCTCTAACATTTCTCCAGGTCAGTTGAGTTCAGGTCCCATCCTGCATCAGGTTGGACAAAAAAAAAACCCAACATAGGGATCGCTTCTTCATCAGAGCTTCCCGCATAACGGGGTGGGACAGTCCATTCAGGAAAATAAAAGAGATATATATTTTTCACTCCTACTACAGGTTTCCAGTCGCCCAGGTTTCGATCCTTACCAGGACCTCCCTACTAGAGCGTCAGTCAGTCGCAGCCATGTCGCGGGCCAGCAGTGCGGACTTCATATCCACCCCTCTGTCACCCTCTGCAGGCTCAGAGAGTGGCAGCGTGCAGTCCCTCAGGGGATGGACCATCCCCAAGCTCACAGCAGAGCTACAGTGCAGGTGCGCTCCCTACCCCACTACAGCCAGGAAGCCTGAGCTCTCCAGGCTGCTCTTAAAACTGGAGTGTCATTGACACAGAGCTTTTCTGCCACCACTTTGCTGATCTAAGTTGCCTGTTTTGTGCTATTTGCCAGTCCTTCACCGTATGGCAAACTGGTGCTCTCATGCAGTTACTAGACGCCCCTCAACTTTCCCTCCACCTTCAGTACCAGTCAGAGCTTGCTGGCCCCCACATAGCCACACCAGGTGTACAAGTTGGGACAGCCTATCCCATCGGTGGGGGGGCGTATCAATCTGCATCCCACAGTAACCTTAAATATGTACTAGTAGTGCTATTTGGAAATCTATGTGCCCAGAGCAGAACACTACCTCCCGACCAATTGTCCCGAATCAAGTCGGTCATTGACGCCTTTACCCTTTCCCAGGGCGTACTAAGAGACAGCCAAAATCCCTATCAGGGATGCTTAACTTTGCCGTAAGGATTATCCCTCAGGGGCGGTCCTTCATTTCACGCCTCTTAGTCTTCCTCTCTTAGGTACAAACTCTGATCATGTTCTCAGTCTGGACCCTGCAGCAATAGGCGTCGCTGCAATTTTTGGCCATTACTGGTTCGCAGGGCCATGGCCACCAGAAATCCTTCTGGTCCCTTGTTTTAGTCAGTCATCCCCCCTTTTTGTTAACTCTATCCCATTATGGCAGCAGCTCACGCTCCAGAGCAAAGACAGGTGACACAAGGAATGTCCTATCCTTTGTATTGTGTTGCCACACGCAGTTGGCTCTTTCTCATAACACTATCAAGCTATACCCAGCTGGCCTCCAGCATTTCCTGTCCTTACAGGAACCGGGAAAGCCGTCTGTGTTCACAGCCCACACAATGAGATCCCTCATTGTGGCATCCAGAAACATTAGCCCGTAACCAATGGCAAACGCTTACCCATATCAAATGCTATCTTTAGGGACATGTCTAAAATCTTGGCATGTTCTCGATCGGGGTTCTTCCCAGTCTAGTCGTCCAAGCGGCCATCTACCTGGCCTTCTATGGTTTTCTGTGGCCTAGGGAATTCCCCTTTAGTGGCACTAGCAGCCAGATACTATGCAGTCGCCACCTGACTAGCATTCAAGACTATTACATCCTTCATCTCGCAGTCTCCAGAACTCAACAATCCGGACATCCGGGGTCGACATCAACCTCTTTCAGACTAACAAAGCCTGGTGCCCAGTGGTGGTTAGGGATGGGGTTCAAGTTCAGATTGAATGTATGTTCAATCCGAACATCGGCTGTTCGTTTTTTCGGGTAATCCCAAACATTATGGGGCGTTTGTGGCAACTTTGCATGCCCCATGATGTTTTAAAATGACGGCGGAATGCCGCCCGCTGATTGGCCAAAGCACGCACATGACCTGCATGCTTTGGCCAATCAGCGGGCGGCCTGCTGTGAGAGCTTTGATTGGCTAAAGGCAGGATGCCTTTAGCTAATCACTGCACAGCAGTCTCAACCCACGCCCCACACTATATAAAGACGCTCGTACAGCGGCTATATATAGTGTGTCGGCGGTGTCAGTGAGAGAGCCTAGGTTCCTGTATCAGGCAGTTTAGATAGCTAGCTGTAAAACACTGTAAAAAAAATAGATAGCTAACTAGATAGATAGTTGGACATCTAAAATATATCTGTCAGTTAGTGTAGGGAAAAAAAAAAAAATATATATATATATACAGTCTAGTATATATATATATATATATATATATATATATATATATATATATATACGCACAGTGTGCTATATATCAGTGTATACTGTCCATACGGTGTATATATATGTATATATATAAATAACGGAAAATTGTTATCAAATACTTACCGTAATTTTCCTTTCCTGGCTCTGCCCCATGACAGCATGACCTCGGGTCAACCCCGCCCCCTGACCCCGTATAGGACATCACTGAACTAGACCATAAAAAGCCGGCAGTACCTGGTGATGGTGTTCTGTTACTAGCTTGCAATGGTCCAGGGAGGGTGTGTTCTGTCATGGGGCAGAGTTAGGAAAGGAAAATTACGGTAAGTATTTGATAACAATTTTCCGTTTTCCTGGCTCAGCCCCATGCCACCGCAACCTCGGGACTTGACTAGCACACACCAAGGGAGGGCAGGTAAAAACTCCAACAAACACCAGGTGCTGCTCAAGGTAAATTTATTAACAACTGGACAAGGCAGAAGATAGTATAGAAGTTCCAACTACACCACTAGAACGAGAAGCGACATCCAGCTTGTAATGCTTGATAAAGGTGTTGGGAGAACTCCAGCTTGCCGCTTTACAGACAAGGTCCACCGGGACCTTGCACCAAGCTGCCCAGGAGGACGAGACCGCTCTGGTTGAGTGAGCACGGATTTCTTGTGGAGGGGGAGATCCTGGAGAGAATATGTTGCCTGAATTGCTTTAACCACCCAGGATGAAATAACTCTCGGGGACGCAGGCATCCCTTTCCTGGGACCATTTGGATAAATGAATAGGGCATCCGACTTTCTAAAGGATTCCGTTCTCAAAAGGTATGTCTGCAGAATGGACCTTAGATCCAACTTGCGTAACTCCAAGTGCCCCGGAACCGTTGGCGAGAACACAGGGAGCACCGTGTGCCAGTTGAAGTGAAATTCTGGGGAGACCTTTGGCAGAAAATTCGGCGAAGGACGCAACACGACACCATCTGGGAGGAAAGTGCAGTAAGGTTCTCTGCAGGAAAAAGCTTGCCTGGTTGAGACTATTTCTGTTAGGAACACAATCTTCAGGGTGAGATTATAAAGCGAACTTGCCATATCTGGAAAAAAGGGGGCATTCAACAGACCCTTGAGGACCAAGGGAAGATCCCACTTAGGGAATATCGGATGAACTGGCGGACGCAACTTCATTGCTGCCTTCAGAAATCTTACTACCAGGGGATCTTTTGCCCAAGGCATGCCTGTCAGGGCTGTTATTGCCGAGACCTGAACCTTTAAGGTGTTATAGGTCAGGCCTAAGTCCAGACCGGATTGAAGAAAACTTAAGACATCCGTCACTGAAGGAGATGTAAACGAAAAACGTTGTTGGGAAGCGAACCTTTCAAACCTCTTCCATACCCGATGATATGTACTGTTGTAGACATTTTCCTTGCCGCCATCAAGGTCGTTACAACCTTATCCGACAAATTCAGGTTACAAGTCTTTCCCGTTCAACCGCCATGCAGTCAAGGCTAGACGGGCCGGATTGGGGTAACACTGGCCGCTCTGTAGAAGTAAGTCCCGGGTCTGAGGCAGTCTGACTGGTGGGCAGTCCGCCAGGTGCCAGAGGAGGGAAAACCACGGCCTCCGTGGGCAGAATGGAGCGATCACTATGGCTCAAACTCCTTCCTCCATGATCTTCAACAGACATCTGAGGATCAAGGCCGTTGGCGGAAATACGTACACCTGGCTGAAACTCCACTTCTGGGAGAATGCATCCTGGCCCATTGCTTGTGGGTAGTAGTACCGGGAAAAAAAAGTGGAACCTGGCAGTTGACTGGGGTTGCCATGAGGTCTACCTCGGGTATCCCCCATTGAAGAAATATTCCCTTCAGATATTTTGGGTTCAATATCCATTCCGTATTGTCAGAAAATGTGCGACTTAGGAGGTCTGCTGCTGTGTTCTGAACCCCCGGGAGATATGACGCTGTTAAGTCTGTGAGATGCGTCTCGGCAAGATTGAAAATCTCCGCGGCTACCTGAAGAAGGGATAAACTCTGCGTTCACCTCTGTCTTGCTATATAGGACACTGCTGTCCTGTTGTCCATTAGGAACTTCACTCTCTTGCCCTGGAATACAGGCAGAAATGACTTCAGAGCCTCCCTGGCCGCTCCCAGTTCCAGTAGATTGGAGGAAGACCGAACATGAGGAGGCCATTTCCCCTGGGTCTTCAACCCCTGGCAATGAGCCCCCCAACACCGGAGACTGGCATCTGACGTAATTGTTACCCAATCCCCAGGGTTGATGGACCTGCCCCGGGCCAGATTGTTCCTCACCGACCACCAACGAAGACCGTTCCAGATAGATTGAGGGATGTGTATCTTCTGATGCAATGAGCCGTGGTGCCACTGACTGAGAAGACACAATTGGAATCTTCTTGTATGCCACTGGGCCCAGGGTACTGCTGGAATACAGGCCGTCAGAGACCCCAAAAAACTCATACCCTCGTGGGCTGTGATAACAGGAGAGGCCACCATTTTCGCTGCTTCCACTGAAATGGGATCTATCTTGCCTTCTGGCAAGAAAATATTGTATTGGAGCGTGTCGAAGGTCATGCCTAAGAAAACCAGCGTCCGGGATGGAGTGAGCTGACTTTTCTCCTTATTTATCCTCCACCGAACTGTCTCAAGGTGGTCAAAACATGATACCGGTGCTGTATTAACAGTGCTTGGGACTGTGCCAATACTAGCACAACGTCCAAATAATGGAAGACCCGTATCCCTTGCTGATGAAGATAGGCGATCACTGTCACCAGGACTTTTGTAAATGCCCTGGGAGTGGAGCTGAGCCCAAATGGGAGGCATTGGAACTGAAAATGCTTGCCTGCATATGCAAATCGCAGAAAGCGCTGATGAGCGCTGGCGATTGGAATATGGAAATAAGCTTTTTCCAAGTCCACGGACATCATCCAGTCGCCCCGGCGGATTACCGCTGCGACGGTCCTTAGGGAGTTAAAATTTCTCAAATCCGCCTGATGACTTCTGGACGAGAAAAAGTGGGGAGTTCACTCCTTGGCCCTGCTCCTCCTTTGGGACTGGAATTACGGCTTGAAGATCCACTAATTCTTCTATGTATAACTTGAGAGATAAACGCTTCTCTGCCAAGGAGGGAATTTTGGTTGCTACCCAGACAGTTCCTGGAGGGGTTTCCTGAAATTGAAGATGAAGGCCTTTTCAAATTACTCCCAAGACCCAAGAGTCTGAAATTCTTTCTGCCCAGATACTGCCAAAGGCCATCAACCTTGTCCCTACAGGCAGTCCTTGGGCGGCCGTCTTTCAGAAAAACTTGGCTGCAGCCTTTGAAGCCTGCGGGGCCTTTGCTTTGGATCGATCGGAGTAAGTGCCACGGGGCCGCCATGTGCAGCGTGAATAATCCCTGCCAGGCCGGTAGGATCTTGCCTCTCTAAATTGATCCCGGGATCTTCTATTAGACTGAAAGGACTGCTGGCTACGTCTTGGATCCTGGGGCAGGAGACCCGATTTCCCCCCTGTCACCCGACGGATAGCCTCCACCAGTGTTTTACCAAAAAGAGTGCCCCCTGAAAAGGGAATAGAACATAAAGCCTGCTTAGAAGCCGAGTCCACAAACCAGTGCTTCAGCCAAAGAGCCCGTCTAGCCATGACCGAGTGTCCCATGATGCGGGCAGTAAATCTCACCAAATCGACCGCTGCTTCTGCCAGGAACTCTGCTGACAACTTTAGGCTTTGCACACTCGCTGAGAGAACCTCCTTCTCCGATCGAGCATCCAGAGATGACTCTATGTTTGCGGACCAGACCTTTATTGCTCTCACCACTGAGGTTAAAGCCACCGCCGGTCTGCAAGCGGCACCTGCTCTGGTAAATACCTTTTTCAATTCAGAGTCCGCTTTCCTTCCAGGCATCCTTAAACGAGACAGTCTCCTCCAGGGGTAAGGTGATATGCCTGGCAAGCCGCTGCAAGGACACATCCACCTTGGGGTGCGTGTCCCAAGAATCCACCTCTGACTGCTTGAACGGGTATAATTCGTGTACCCTGTTTTGTAAAGGTGGTATGCGGTCGGGCTTCAACCACTCTTCCTCCATGAG
The DNA here is from genome assembly GCA_018402905.1 of Glandirana rugosa. Lineage (NCBI taxonomy): Eukaryota > Metazoa > Chordata > Amphibia > Anura > Ranidae > Glandirana > Glandirana rugosa. Next base: position 755,732 of record BLSH010115851.1, read on the forward strand.
GTCCTTAATCTTGGTAATAAAAGGGAACTTCGGGAGCTCTTTCTTTAAATTCGGATAGTACCTTTTTGGCTCCTGAAGAACTGCAAAATCCTCCTCCCACTCAATAGCCTGCTTTACAGTGGTTATAAAAGATGGTACTAGGGAAAACTCGAAAGAATATGACTCCAACACGTCCTGACCCCATTCTGACTCCACATTCGAATCCGAATCAATCGCACCTGATTCCGCGGAATCCTCCTCTTTGGACCTGTTCCTTACAGGCCTAACAGGAACTGGCAGCAAGGCTCTCATTCCCTCTTCCACTGCCCTCTTAATATACCCTCTTATATCCTCAGCAGGTGAATGGCTTGCTTGGCCTGCTTCCCTTAAACAAGGCTCACAGAGACTGTCAGCAGCACTGCCTAAACATACAGACAGGTACCATTAGCCATGAGAAAGGGAAGAATCACATGCTTACATTCTATCCTGTCCCCTCTGCTCACCGTGCAGGCATCCACAAGCTCCTGACAGCCACACTGAAGCCGACTCTCTCCTGGACTTTTAAAATCGCCGCCCCCCCCCAACCCCGAATTGCCCAACCAGGCGCGACCGTTCGACAGCCAATCAGTACCGCGCCTCCCCCTACCTGTCAGTGAAACACAGGAAGAGGAAACTAGAGCCAGGAAGGAGAGGGGAGTGGCGACAGGACGATCTCCTGGGTCCTAAACCCCTAACACACTCACTGCCAAGGAAAGTAAGGGGAAAAAATGCAGGGCTAGGAAAGATACGGAAGGAGCCAGGGGGAAGACCCAGGACAAGACCCTTAAGCCCCTCACCTCAGCCCAGGATGGCCGCAACCTCGTGCGACTGACGGCAATTATGCCTGCGCTCTTCTCTGGCACCAAGAGAGTCCCTATCCAAGGGTTTTACCACCAACAAGGGACCTTCCACCACAGGGACAGAATGGCAGGAACACAGGGACGTCCGGAGCAAGAACAGAATAAGAACACCATCACCAGGTACTGCCGGCTTTTTATGGTCTTGTTCAGGGATGTCCTATACAGGGTCAAGGGGTGGGGTTGACCCGAGGTCGTGCTGGCATGGGGCTGAGCCAGGAAATATATATATATATACACACATAGCCTATTGAGCGTGCACTATATATCTGTACCTAAGGTATATAGTCCACTTGACATGGTGTATAAAAATATATACAGCCTGGTATATATATATATATATATATATATATATATATATATATATACACACACACAGAGCGTATTGAGCGTGCACTATATATCTGTACCTAAGGTATATAGTCCACTTAACGTGTTGTCCTCAAATATATACAGTCTAGTGTATACAGATATACACGCAGCGTATTGAGTGCACACTATATATCGGTGCATTCAGGGGTGTACGGTATATAGTGCAGAGTAGTGCGGTGCAATAAAAAAAAAACATCATGTCAGGAAGACCACAAAGGAGAGGCAGATGCTCCCAGGCCACTAAAAGAGAGAAAGCAGCCTCTGTGTCTTCAGTGAAAGGTGGCGGACGTGGTGCATTCTCTGCAGGCGGGTCACGCTTGTCCTTTTTTTCTGCTGTTGGACGTGCTATTGAGCCACAACATGCAGAAGAGTTGGTGGAGTGGATAACAAAGCCGTCCTTATCCTCCTCATCCTCTGTCACCCAGGCTTGTACAAGTTTGCCTCCCAACGCATCTGGCAAGGCGGTCTATTCTAATGGATCCTTGTCCACAGTTACTCCTTCTGTAACCCCACCATCATGCACGGAGGAGTCACTTGAGTTGTTCGACCATAGTGTAGGTTACATGCTCATGGAGGATGCGCAGCAGTTTGAAGGCTCCGATGTTGGTTCCTAGGTTGAGGAAGGGAGTAGCGTGAGCCTAGAAACAGTGTGTGCCGCGAAAGGACTAAAAACGAATAGTCATGTTCCCCCAGCTGCAGCATACTGCCAAGTTTGCTCCAGTGACGAGGAGGGAGGGAATGATGAGGACACAGACTGTACTTGGGTGCCTGAGAGAAGAGAGGAGGAAAGTGAGGAGGCAGAGGCCCAACTCCATCAAGGCAGGATGTCCTTCAGGGACCAGCTTAAGGACAGCCACCCAATTGCATCAACTCACAGGTGCAGGGTGCTGCTGCCTCCCTGCCGACTTCCAAAATTTCTTTGGTGTGGGCATTTTTCAGCACATGTGCAGTAGATTGCACAGTTGCCATTTGCAATCTATGTCTGAACGGGTCAAGCGCGGCCAGGACTCCAGCGGCTTGGGCAATACTGTCTTGACAAGGCATATGACGACTAGCCATGCAGTCCGTTGGCAAGAGTACCTGAAGAACCCACACCAGAAAGCAAGGCAGACTTCTCCTTGCTCCTCATCTGGCACCTCAACCCCTACTATACCTGCAGTCCTCTCCAAAACCTGCACTGAGAGGAATGAAGGCTTAGCAATGCGTGCCACAACTAGTACTTGCAGCCAGCAATCTGCTAGCAGTACACCACCAGGTGAATTCAGCAGGCAAATATCACTACCCCAGTTGCTGAACCATAAAAATAAATACAGTCCCAGCCATCCACATGTTTAGCGTTTTAATGCTAGCTTGGCCAAACTGCTAGTAGAGTTGAGCGAACACCTGGCCGTTCGGGTTCGGCGGGTTCGGCCGAACTTTGCAGAAACATTCGGGTTCGGTACTGAACTTTATCCGAACTTTACCCCGAACCCCATTGAATTCAATTGGGACCCAAACTTTTCGGCACAAAAATGACTGTAAAAAAGTCCTGGAAAGTGCTAGAGGGCTGCAAAAGGAAGAAAAATGGGACATGTTATTAGATCTGCAATCTATCCCTTAAGATCATTCTGTAATCAGATCATTCTGTAATGCAGGATGAGAGATTGTTCTGTAATCAGATTGTTCTGTAATGCAGGAGGAGAGATCGTTCTGTAATCAGATCTTTCTGTAATGCAGGATGAGATGTTATAGATCTACAATCTGTCCCTAAAAGCAGTAGTAGTAATCTCTACCTAGTTATTATCACTGCAATCTGTCCCTCACAATCTGTCCCTCACAGCGCCGGCAGCATCCTCTCCCTACACTAACCTAACAGCATGTGACACGCAGCACTGTGACTCCAGCCTCTTATAGAGGCTGGGTCACACGATGCACTGGCCAATCACAGCCATGCCATTAGTAGGCATGGCTGTGATGGCTTCTAGGGAAAACCAGTGAAACACTTGTTGATTGGCTGCCCTACAGCTATTCAACATGCTTGATAAAATATACCAGAACCTGAACCCGAACCCAAACGTTTTCTCAAACGTTCGGATTCAGGACACGGACACCCGAAAGTTTGGTACGAACCTGAACGTTACAGTTCGGGTTCGCTCAACTCCAATTGCTAGTACTCCAACTGCTGCCTTTTCAGCTGGTAGACTCTGCCCCCTTTCGTGAATTTGTGGAATAAGCTGTCCCACAGTGTCATGTTCCCAAATGATATATATATATATATATATATATATATATATATATATATATATATATATATATATAAA